>OX463785.1:24620969-25220969 GCA_949825025.1 Siphlonurus alternatus | reverse complement strand
GTGGGCATGATATGAGAGAATTATATGAGTGGGGAGCATAATATATAATAGCTAATAAAAGATTAAATTTATTTCTCAACTCACGATGTCTTACAATTTTCATATTCATAGTTCAGCCAAAATTAGGCTACTTTCGGTGATAATCTTAGATTTTTTGATCCATTAGATAATCTTAGATTTGTTGATCTATATGCTGCAGCCCGAGGCGGGATACTCCGAAGATTCTCGAGAAAGCGACTGCGAGTTCGAACGCTCGGAGATCGATGAACTTCGAGCTGCGAATCTTCGACTCAACATCTCTCTAATCTTCGAGCACTCGAAGGCGAACAACCTGCAGCGACAATTTTCCGAGCTAGACGCCAAGTACATCGACGCTAAAATCGAGCTGAGGGTACTCAAACGAGACCCGAACACGCTTGACGGCGCCATGAGACAGATCCAGGAGCTTAGTGACAAAAACAGCGCCTTGCAGTTCGAACTCTCCACCATGGCCTTCCAAGTGAAGAACTTGAACCGCAGTAGCTCGGACTTGAAGACCCATAATTCGAGGCTCGAGCAGAGCGTAGAACAGTGTATGTCAGACAAGCATGAGGCCAATCAAAGGCTAACGGAGGAGCGCAGCAACGCGATGAAACTGTCCAACCAACTGTCCGCCCTGTCCAGCGAGAGGGCAGGACTGTCCGAGAATGTCCGGAGTCTGCAGAACCAGCTTGGCACGTGTACCGGGAAGGACTATGCGTGTCAAGCCAGTTTCAACTCACTGCAAGCTTCGCAGGCCGGACTGCAGACAGAACTCGAGAAATGCAAGAGAGAGTGCATCAATATTAACATCAGGGGGCAGGATATAAAGGATATATGGGATAAAGTGCGTGGGTAGAGAAGTAAATAATAAATTAATTGACAGTTAAAAATTTGTCCATGAACTAAAATTGATTGATTGATTGATTGATTGATTGATTGATTGATTGATTGATTGATTGATTGATTTTATTTCATTGACTAATTTTCTTGCTCAATACAACAGCTGATATGTGCCCCCCCCCCTCCATTTATTTTCATAAAAATATTTGTTTCATAAACTGCATGAGTGGGTTGTAGAACGTGCATCATGTTTGGTGGCTTTCATTTGTTAATACTAAATTTTATTAAATTTGCTGCTACTAATGATTTCTTTTTTTCCTAATATGAACATATCAGTGACTGTGGGCAATATTTTTTGTTTTCTCCACGAGATTTGGACAGTAATATAAGATACAATGATAATATAAACATGACAGAGTGTAAAATAAAAATGCAGTTGACCCAAAAAGTGAGCACGTGCTTTATCTATAGCACGATCAGAGCACGCAGTTTTTGAAAACAACAATCGACTTTCTCACAATCCTTTCTCGTAAATGTAAAATAAGAAGACGGATTATAGTCTTTCAGAAAGTCGATCACGAGCATGATATGAAATGTAAGTATTAGGCTACATGTAAGTTTTCCAAAATAATTATAAATTAATATGCAAGTTAGGTTGGTTTGAATTCCAGCTATAATAAGCCAACGTCATATTTGAATACATAAAGCATCAGCATTTTCAGTGATTTAATCTAAATTTAAGAATGACAACGTTACAAAATTATTGCATTTCTTATTGTAAATTTCAATTAAATTCCTTAAATTCAATGAGCAGTTTTTTTTTTTACAAAATTTAATATTTGCAGCAGACAGGACATATTTTATAATTAAACAAACAATAAAAAAAAGTCGTGTATTTTTGCACCAAAATATTTATAAGGTCAGTGCGAAAACCACCAGAGTTCAATTCGACCAAGGAACTCAAGAATGCACACACACACAGGATTTGCATTACAGACAATACAAACATTTAGTGGGAGTTACCAAGATAAGATAAGAAAATGTTAGAAACAAGAGTTTTAGTTTTAGTTGGTGCAGTCTCTCTGAAACTTCGGTGGGCAGCAAATGTGTTTTAGTTGGTGCTGCAGTCTCTCTGAAACTTCGGTGGGCAGCAAATGTGTTTTAGTTGGTGTAGTCTCTCTGAAACTTCGGTGGGCAGCAAATGCTCTCTTCTTATTATTAAAGGTATACGTGACGTCACAATAAACTGAATTACCAGTAACATTTTTTTTATTATTATGAACATCAGATATATTTTATCAATTTGGAGAAAATATGACTGTAAAATTCGTAAATTGTTAATCAATATTGATATTTTTTTACTTAAGATTTCAGTAACAATAAAATCCTATATTTGTTGGTCAGGAATACATTAAAGTTACAGCCGTTACATGATTTAGTTATAATAATATTTTTGTATCAATTAATTTATAATTGTTTGAGTGATTCTTTAAAATGTTACTTATTTTAATTGTCTTAATTTTTGATCGAGAACTATAATGATTGTGAAATCTAGCAAGATTTTGATTCACACGTTTGCAAATATTGCATGAAAATTTTTTATTGCAGAAATGCATAGACAGTACAAATCTATGCTTTTTTTCAGGGCTTTTAGAGCCGAGGAAATAATTTTAAAAAATTATTGAAAATACAGAGAGATGTCACTTCGTAACAAAATCAGACCTAAAATGGGCGTGGGTTCAAACCCAACCTCGGTAAAAGCTTTTAGCAAAACTTCCCGTGCTCTAAAATTATGAAAAAAATCAGGGTAGTGTAATTTTTGCCATCTTTTTATTTCTGCAATAAAAAACTTTCATGCAGGATGTGCATATTTTTTAACTGTCTGGTTTATTTATATACCAGCATGCAACAAATAATGACAAACTTAAAATAACCTTATCAATTTCCTTGTGGTTGTAATTTAGTGCATAATTATCATCACATAAGTGACATACAATAACGTGTTTCTTTTTATTATATTAACTTGTTATCTCTGGTTATATGCACGCAGTGCCATGTCTTACAAGGGAAAATAGCATAGCAAGTATATACGGACGGTCAGGAGGGTAGAAAAGAGAAAGTGGAGGTCCAACTACTATGGCATTAGATAGGACTGATAGGAGAAATGATAAAAAAAAAATAGTTTTGATTGTTTTTTAATGATAAGATTTTTTTATGCTATCTTTCGTTTATTGGTGTATTTTTACAATTTTTTAAACCTGATTTATTTTGTTTAATAAAGTGAAAAAAAAAATCAATATGTAATTTGTTTATATACTAGTCTCTGCATTCTGGTCCTCCATAGGGCAGCCTAACTTGCAGGGGCATGACGTCAGCGCAATTAACTTTATTATGTAAATCAAGTGAACGAATTCAAAGTCCTCCCTAGCCTGACTCATTGTTATAAATTGTGTGAAGGAGCATTGTTGAAGTATCGTTGTTCTGTGTTGCTCAAAATGACGCCTCTTTCTTTGACTAATTTAACATGGAAGTTCCATTTCCACGTTAAATTTATCAAGTTTAAAAATTCGTAACTCGAAAACTATATTGAATTTGTACGGTATATATACCTGATATTTTCGCTACTGATGTAGAGGAGAACATTTTAAATTTTTTTCATAATTTTAATAAGTGTGATTTTTTTAACATTGGGCGTGTTATCTTCCCCTTAATTTTTTTTAAAAATTAATTGTTAATTTAGATCATGAAATGAAATTAAAAATGAAATTTTAATGAAATGAAGTTGTTTTAAATTTTGCACAATCATATATACATTTATATACAGATTTTTATTGAAGACAGACGCCTCCATAAAAACCGGTTTTATTTACCGCATTGTACTTGTATTGTAATTTCAACTAGGCTCATAAAAAATAAGGAAACGAGTGGTAAATTTATTGAAGTTAAATATTTCACTTATCCGGAAAATACCGGAAATGTTATAATTTGATCAAGTGTGGTAAAGTCAGGAAGTAATCTTATTTGAAGGCCGAAATTTAGACTGGTATAAAACTGGGAGTACAATACGGATACATTATGAATCATCTACTTGGGATGAGTGGAAAATAAAATAAACTACTATTTTGTAATATTCAAAAAAAAAAAAATCACTAAAAATAAAAATACATGCATTGCAAGTTCACTCTGTGCATTTTAATTACTTAATTTTTTTTTTATTAACTTTATTTTATTTTTAATATTCGATATTAATGATCATGATTGCATAGTTCAAGTCGCCAGAACTTGTCCATTCTGACTGAGGTTTTCCACGGTTCCCTCAGTCTCACCTCAGCGAATTCTGGGTATTGTAACAGGCCGTGGCCACCATCCTTTTGATTACCCCACATTACCCCGTTTTGAGCGTCAAAATTATCCATACATCCTTGTAAAAAATAAAAAAATAAATAAATAAATAAATAAATAAATAAATAAATAAATAAATAAATAAATAAATAAATAAATAAATAAATAAATAAATAAATAAATAAATAAATAAATAAATAAATAAATAAATAAATAAATAAATAAAAACTCCCTAGTAATCTTCAACACGACGCTCGTAGCTCTGCGCAAGCAGCAGCCGCAGCTCGAGCGAGCAAGCGAGCAGCATAAGCAAGCATTGCAGCAGCCACGGCATAGCAGCGGCTCGAGCGAGCGAGCCTGCAATTGCCTGCTAGGGGACGTTGGGCTGCCTACCTGCCAGGGGTTATATATTTTGTGAGTGTTGCATGACTGTCTCAAAATAATTATACTGAATATTGATTAATTAAAATATGTATCGAAGTATAATTTTACTGTTTCTTTTCTATATATATTTATAGAACTGACGCACTTGATTTTTTTTGGGTCAAAAAAATAATATGCATTTTCTTTTTTTATGCATTTTTCCATGATTATGATTTTTTTTTTCTGTATAAATCAGCAATATAACATTATATACGAGATAATTTTTGAAATGTTGAAATACTATATTATAATATTTAATAATTTATAATTTTAATATAAAATAATTAACAAAATTCTTGATTAATACATCAAAATTATTATGATTTTCATAATATTATGACACAAAATAATATAGGAACTCTCAATAATTATGTCAAAAACCAAATTAATATTAATTGTAATAAACCTAAAAATTTCCTAAAGAAAATAAAATTACAATATGATTTTGATGTATAGTTGTAATAAATGTGTTATTTGAACTAATAAGTAATAATTGAAAATATATTGTTAATCTAGTGCATATGATAGGATTAAATTTGGTTTAAATTTTATAAAGAATATTGAACCTTATTGAAGAGTAGAAAAAGACACGTCTGAACCGGTTTTCATTTCGTACATATTGTACAACTTGTTTTCAGCTAGCTCATAAAAAATATGGAAATAAATAACACGAGCGGTAAATTTATTAAAGTTAAATATTTTACTTGATCCGGAAAATACCGGAATTGTTATAATTGATCAGGATATTTTCAAGTGTGGTAAAATCAGGAAGTCATTTGAAGGCCAAAATTTAGACTGGTATAAAACTGGGAGTTTACAATATGGATACATTACATTATGGATTCTCTACTTGAGAACAGCGAAAGAAAATGTCTGCGAGTGAGTGAAGTATTCTCAAGTAGACGAATTATGAGAAATATTTAATGTCAACCTTTTTCCAGCCTCGTAAGAAGATAAATTTGTTGATTTGTTTTATTAAAGCGACGCAGCGAAGTAAAAAAGGTACGAAAACTTTTCAATAAATTAAGAGAAGTGTTGAAGAATGTTTAATAAAAGATACAAATTATAAAAAAAAATAATAATGAAATGCAATGTTTCAAGGTAGAGATAACGCCGAACAGCTGATCGACGTAATGCCCTTTGATTAACATGTAAACCTTAGCAAATTGACAAAAATTCTGAAATTTTTTTGAGTCAGATATTAGTGCCTAAAAGCCATCATAGAAAAAATTTCAAAACGATTTAACGAGCTGATTTTTTTTAATTAATTTTTTTAATTTTCAGCATAGGGCTTTCCCATGGAGAGCCAAACTAAAAAATTAATTTAAAAAAATCGGCTCGTTAAATGTTTTTGAAACTTTAATTTTGCTATGGCTTTTAGGCACTAATATCTGCCTCTCAAAAAAATTTCAGAATTTTTGTCAATTTGCTAAGGTTTACATGTTAATCAAAGGGGAGTACGTCAAACAGCTGTTCGGCGTTATCTCTACATTTTAATAATTTGGTAATTAATTCATAAAAATTGTGGTAAAGTTTTATAAGATATATATATTTTAATTTTTGTTAGTAAAATAAACGTAATTCATAAAAAATTGATTAACAATGTGGTAAAGTTTTATAAACAAAACATCAGATGATAATTAATATGTATTTTATCAGTAAAGTAATTTTAGCTCTTAGTAAGTGATAATAATTAATAAAAAATTGTGCATGACAAATTGTCATGTAATTACTTCAATGATAATATTACAGCAAAATATTCCTAGTCATACAATTTGACGTAATGAACGACTCCTAATTTCACTTATCATTCAGTAACAATGCTAGACAAACTTAAGCCTCAGTAGACACATTTTTTTCACTACATTCAAATTAACACAATTTGCGCAAGTTTTTTTGTGACAGTTTTCGTGCACCATTGAGAAAATTCCTACACAAGTAAATGAGAGTTAGTGTTAATTTTTAAATATCCTATTAGCGAAACAAAGAGCTTGAAAGCGAGCGTTCCGTTTTGTTGTGCAACCATCCGTACATTGACTTGCGTAGTTTTAAGGAAACCCCGCAATATTATAGTACAGTTAAAAGTGTCTCAATTATGAAAAAAATATGTCACATTTTTTTAAATATTACAAAAAAATTTCTTTCTCTTTTCATAGAATTGTGCATGGTTCCTTTAATTTTTTATGCAATAATGTTCTCCCATGTATCTGGTGCTAGATACGTTGATACTTGATTCTTACAGTGGCTGCTCTGAATATTCGTATTATTTTTTTTATTTTTAACTTTTGTTGGTTGCATAAAACATGCATTGAGTTCACGTCAAGTTAGTTGGTTAGTAAGTATGCATGTAACAATATTTACACATTGCATATTTATTAAATTAAAAGAAAACTACAAATTAAAATTTTAATAAAAATAAATAAGAAAATTGAAAAAATTACGAAACTAAAGATCCTAAGATTTAAACAGCTCTACTGCAGTTTAGTACTTTTTATGACTTTTAAACTGCAATGCTTGACTGAATAAACCTCTATTATATTATTAAAATTATATAAATAAGAAAGTATAAAAAAACACCTGGACAAGGAAAACAGTAAACAATTGCGCCAAGGTGAGAGGTGTTGTCACAGCTGTTATCATTCACCGCATGGAGTTAATATTCACCACCGTGATTCACCGCCACTCTCTCCGCAGCGACCGCCATGGCTGCAGCCCTCGCCGCGCTTTGCCTGCTAGCGATGGTGGCCCTGGCTCGCCCTGAACTAGGTACGTGTTGTGCTGAACTAGGTACGTGTTGGTAGGGACTAATGGAGTATCGACTTCAAAATTTTTTATTGAAAAAATTAATAGAGGGTGCAAAATTGTGTCACTGATTTTTTCAGATTTTCACAGTCTGGGAGGTATTGCTAAAAAGTTTTGCTGAGGTCGGGTTTGAACCCACGCCCCTTTTAGATCCTATCCTTCTATTAAGAGAGGTGTCACTTTCTCTGTACTTTCAATAATTTTTTAATAATAGTTCCCGGACTCCAAAACATATAGGAAATCAGAGTAGCATAACTTTGCACCATCTATCCATTTCTGCAATATAATTTTGAGGAATAATAACCAAGACGAGCATTATACAAGTTTATAAATTATCTACTAGTACAGTTATTTCTATTTTGACAATAATATGTGAATGACGATATGCTGTTATAGTTAATTATTACAACAATTTAATATATGATTTTTTTAAATATTTAATTAAGTTTTTAAAAATAAAAATTATTAACATAATTTAGAAAATTGATAACGTATTTTTATTGCTTCATTGCTGCATGCTATTTATTTTTATATTTTAAAAAATCTTAATAAAAATAATGGTATTATAAAACACAATATTATTTATAATTATATTATATATATATATATAAATTAAGTAATATTATAAATAAAATTCCCGAACATGATCTAATCAGAGTATAATTATTATTGACTTTTGTAATTGTATATGTGTCTTGACAAAAATTTTATCACAGAATTAATGTGCTCAATATTTTCTGATGATAAACTGAAAATATTTTTAGTCCATAAAATAAAGAACAAAATAACTGTTGGTTGATGTAAAAAAAACGACAAATTCGGTGTAGATTTAAGTTATTGATTTTTTCGTGTGAAAAAGATGCTGATTTGACTAAAAGTTACAACAGTCCCCATTTAAAACACTAATTCTGAATATCTAAAAAATTTCCTCGAATTTCATTTCATGATGTCAGGAAGGTTTGCTGAAATTTTCACCATCTAAGCCCACCGACATCAGAGTTGTAGTAAACAAATTAACATAGAACCATTGAAGACTAACACCCCTGCTAAGAAAATACAACGACATTTCCCCACAGATTGCTCGCCGTACAGCCCCCCTCGACTGAGGTACTTCCGGTTCGTGGTGGAATATTTCAGCACCATGGGGCCGTAAGTTCAGCGACGCCAATCTTTAAATTAACATCACACGAATCTGAAATTTGAGTTGATCAGAACGCTTAACGTAGTCTTTTTAACTTTCGACAGTCCACTGTACAGAAAATTGTTTTTATGGAGACTTCAAGTGAGTGCGCCTCGCGATGCTCATTTGTGTCGCAAAGGTCCATCTTGCACTTGAAAATGAAGCAAAAGTGTTTTTTAACTTTTCTCGGTTATAAATAACGTTAAAAATCTAAATCTTGCAATATCAACTTTATTTTTCAGTTTGGACCGACGTTCCGTAAAGGAATTTTTCCTAAAAAATTTTATTCTCAGTGCAAAAACAAATCCACGTTTTTTTTTTTTTTTTTTTTTTACATAGGTTTGGATAGGACGGTGGGAACACTGAAGAATCAGCTGACTTGAAGCCTTTATTTTTTACATAGATCTACTGTATACATGGGTGGAAGAAATAAACAAAAAAATATTAAAATGACAATGTTCCAGGGCGTGTCACGACTGCCCGGCTAATCGCAC
The DNA here is from genome assembly GCA_949825025.1 of Siphlonurus alternatus. Classification (NCBI taxonomy): domain Eukaryota; kingdom Metazoa; phylum Arthropoda; class Insecta; order Ephemeroptera; family Siphlonuridae; genus Siphlonurus; species Siphlonurus alternatus. The sequence continues at coordinate 25,211,867 of OX463785.1, read as the reverse complement.
GGCCTGTGCGGCGAGCCAGTGCGTCACGGCGGACGGCGTGCAGCGAGCCATCATCACCGTCAACAGACAAATGCCCGGGCCGGCCATCGAGGTAGGACCACAAATAAGACCTGATGACCAATATTAACTGTGGTGACCCGCAGGTATGTCAGGGCGACACGATCGTGGTGGACGTTGAGAACCATCTTCCTGGCACGGAGACGGGTGTGCACTGGCACGGGCTGCTGCAACATGGCACGCCCTACATGGACGGAGTACCTTTCGTGACTCAGTGTCCCATACCTGAGGGTACCACCTTCAGGTACCAGTTCGTGGCCAAGGAGCTCGGGACCTTCTTCTGGCACTCGCACGACGGTCAGTGAAATTTTTGCTTATTTATTTATTTATTTATTTATTTATTTATTTATTTATTTATTTATTTATTTATTTATTTATTTATTTATTTATTTATTTATTTATTTATTTATTTATTTATTTATTTATTTATTTATTTATTTATTTATTTATTTATTTAATTAATTATCCAGGTTTCCAGAAGATGGACGGTTTCACGGGCCCCCTGATCGTGCGCAGCTCCTCCGACCCGAGCGCCCCCCTGTACGACACTGACCGCCACACCGTGGTGCTGCAGGACTGGACCCACCAGCTGACTCAGGGCAAGGTGCCGGGCCCGCTGGGGCTGAGGGACCGCGGACAACAGGCGAACACGCTGCTCATTAACGGACGGGGATCGTACACCGTGAGTCAGGATTCTGGTAGTTCGATAAATGGCCACAACGTTATTTAAATGTAAAATGAGGGCGCCACCATAGTAATTTTCTATGTTGCTCAACAATATCAATAGAGGTAGCGTCACGAAATTATTGCCTGCTTGCAGGATAACGTCCTGATGTTTCCCTCCCCTCTTTTTCCCTCCTGAAGAGCAACCGTACGCTCTAAAGCATTGTAAAAAAAAAAAAAATAGAAAATGTAGAAAAAAATTAATTATAAATTATAGACGGCAATTATTACCTTTGTATCTCTTTTATTCATATCTTCTGCTATTTTATAAAAAATATACACCAGTTATATTTTTGTGTTTTTAAATAATTATAACTGCCATGCAACAAAGTCAATTTTTCTATATTTTTTTTTCAATGCTTTTAAGCGTGCAGTTGTTCTTCAGTAGGGGAAGTGAGGGGAGGTAAACATTAGTACGTTATTAGGCAACCCAACAATCTCGTGGCACTATTTTCTGAATAGATTTGTTCATTTTCACTAAAATTTCAATAAACAATTCAGGATCCTGACAACGGCAACTCCACCAACATTCCCCTGGCCGAGATCGTGGTGGAGAGTGGCAAGCGACATCGACTTCGCATCATCAACTCCGGGTGCTTCGAATGTCCGCTACATCTGCAGGTCGAGGGACACAGACTGACCGTCATCGCCACGGACGGATCGCCCGTGAGGCCCGTCACCGTGGACACCGTCATCATGTTGCCAGGTACGTACACGCATAGACCCTCCTAGTCACCGGGGCTTCGCAGCCACCTGCAACCCTGTATAAAGGTGCTTTACCATGGAGGGGCGAGAAAAGCGCACTTGCTTCAATCTTGTATGGCGGCCATGTTAGCGATAAAATCAGGTCACGGTGATTCCCCTGATAATAACACGTTGTCTTCCTCAGGTGAACGGTACGACGTGGTGCTCACTGCAGACCAGCCCTCCAGAACGTACCTGGTGATGGTGACCGCCCTGGCTGATTGTTCTGACGCGGGGGTTTCCCAAAGAGCCGTCCTGAGGTACAGTGACGTCACATTGACCTTGGAGCCCCCGTCCAAGGTCATTCCGGACGGAACGGTGAGTCATTATATTACCCTAACTCATCCTTTACCCTAACTCTAAGTTTGATCAGTTGTCCCGATAATGCAATAATTGACCTTACAACAATTCCCTTCTGGAAAAATTTCGTCTTCAACTCGTCCTTTACATGTCTAAACCTAATTTTTTACCTCTAAAACACATCTTATTTCCTCTTCACTCAAAGTGAGGATGAAATAAAGACAATATTTAAAACATTTTATGCTCAAGAAAAGTGAAAAAGATGTAATCTCGTATTTTCTCTTTTTTTTCTCTGAAATGGTGCAAAATAAGTATGAAAATTAGACGAGAGGAGAAAATAGAAAATAAAAGATAAAATTTATTCCAACTCTTGAATATTTTTATTGATTTTGGATCGATTACAGAATATAATAAGCAGTTCAGATAGTTTACAATAAAGATAATATGTCCACAAATAAACGACTGAAATAATTACAACATTACATAATATAATGATATCAAAAATAAAGAAAATAAAGCAAAACATTAGTGTGTAATTTTTTTATGTGTCGTTTTTTTTTTTTTTTTTTTTCTTAAAGTTGTAAAGATACATATATCAAAACTATGGCAAGGAAAAACTCCAATAAATAAAAAATAAAATATTAATTTCAACTAACATTAGATTTTGCACATTGTATGCTATGGACCATTGAACTATTATAATATGGAATAATTAATTTCTTTATATTTCTTAAGGTGGAGTCACATGGTGATTTTTACCATGCGACGCGACGCGAACAATGCGCACTTGCTGTAACATCCATTGGCGGCCATATTGGGCGATTAAAAGAAAAAGAGCATCGTAATTAACGCGATTACCTGCGAATTCGCCGCCGCATAGGATTTCGCAGCTTTTAAGTTAAAATCGCGCCGCGTCGCCGTTGCCGCCCATGAAAATCCACCTTTACTCTTCTTATTATTTATTATTTTATTTCTTTATTTGATTTACTTTTTAATATATGCAATTATAAATTTCAATATTATACTTAAATTAAAATGATACATTCTTTCCAAAACATGATACATTAATTCCTACGAAACATTTTCCTTAATTTTTCGAGTCAAATCTTCAAACAAAAATTATATATAGAACAGCAGCTTGTAAATTCTCTGCAATTTTTCAACTGTGTATTTTCACACGATGCGGTTTAAATAAATTTTAGTTAGTATGTTGCAACTCTCTCCAAGTAGGTTGTAGATTAAAAATATACGTTTTTGTCGTTTCGAGCATGTTAAATACATTAGCAAAATATCATAAAATGTGTGGAGAGCATATTTAATTTCTTTGTTGAAAATAATATATTTGGAAAGCAAGAAAGTGTTTTTTTCAAGTATACCTTGTTTTTTACTGATATTTTTTTACGAAGGTCAATTACCAACGTTATTTACCATCAGGTGTTGAACCCGCTGGGTGCCAAGTGCGGCCCCTCGGACTCGGGCGTGTGTGCGTCCCAACTGAAGTCCGTGGTGGACAGTCCGACCCTGTCGAACGAGAACGTGTTCAAACTCGTCCTGGCCTTCAACTTTTACCAGTTCAGCTACGACGAAATATTCGGAAACTCGATGGTGTACAAGCCGTTCTACAGTGAGTTAATTTGATGTAGTAACCCTAGTTAAAAAATTATGACTTCAACTCATTTTTTACACGTATAAAAAATAATAATTTAATTCTAAAACACATCTTATTTTATCTTCGCTCAAAGTGAGGATGAAATGAAGAAAAAAAAAACATTTTTTTATTCTCAAAAAGAGGAAGAAAAAAAAACGTAATCTCGTCTTTTTTCCTCTAAAATGGTGCAAAATAAGAGGGAATTAGACGAGGAGAAAGCTTAATAGCGAATAAAATATTAAATTTATTTTAACTCGATTCGTCTATTTGACAAGTTAAGGTACATAGTAAATTTCATAATATTTTGTTTTAAAGTAAATGAAATAACTGGTGACCATTCTGAATATTATATTTATTATTTTTCAAGCAGGGAATTAAATGAATTTTAGTTCAAATATTACTAATTGTAGCTGTATATCAAATTTAATTTAATTTATTTAATAAGTAATTCCAGGTAAAACTAATTTGAGTTTGTCTGTCCGCAGTACCGCATGATGGGGATGCAAACCATTACTCTCTGGTGAGAAAATTGATAAATTTTATATAAAAAAAAATTATATTGTAACATCTATTTTATCAATTCATTTTATATATAATTTTTGTTCATCTTATTCTTTTTTTTTTTTTTTTCTCTTGATTCGCTACTATTTAGTTTTCATATTAATTATTTGCTTTCTGTTAGTGTATTGTTGACTTATTTTATTTAGTGCCTTGGGTATGTAACCATTGCTAAATAAATAATAATTTGAATTTTGACATAAAACCAGTACAATATACTAATGAACAAAGTGTCATTTGGGTTAAATGTAATGGAGTATTGTCCTCAATTTTTTTTATTGCAGAAATGGATAGAGCGTGCAAAGTTATGCTCCCCTGATTTTTTTCAGATTTTTTTGAGCCCGGTAACTATTTTTAAAAAATTATTGAAAGTCCTTTTTGTGACGTCACGCGGCGGCAAGTCCTATCTTATTGTTAAGGAGCGGCGTCTCGTGACGTCACAAAAAGAACTTTCAATAATTTTTTTAAAAATAGTTCCCGGGCTCTAAAAAATCTGAAAAAAATCAGGGTAGCATAACTTTGCACCCTCTATCCATTTCTGCAATAAAAAAATTTGAGGTCAATACTCTATATTAGTAAGCATCCTGAATATAATGTAGTATCAACCTCAACACTTTTTATTCCACAAATGGATAAAGGGTGCAAAGTTGAATATTTTCAGATTTTTTAGAGTTCTGGAACTATTTTTAAATTTTTTTGCCAAGGTCGGGTTTGAACCCACCCCCCTTTTGGGTCCTATCTATCTATTAAGAGAGGCGTCACCTTCTCTGTACTTTCAATAATTATTAAAAAAAAAATATCTTAAAAAAAGTCAGGGTAACATAACTTTGCACCCTCTATCCATTTCTGTAATAAAAATATTAAGGTCGATACTCCATTGTGACTTCTTGCAGCAAGCTGGTCAGATGAACAATATTTCGTTGGTGCTGCCCCCCTCGCCGCCTCTCAGTCAGCCCGAGGTTCTGCGACGCGTCTTGGGCCGCGGCTCGAGGCTGAGGTGCAGCCAGGACCAGAGCAAGCGCCAGAACTGTCTGCACCTGCTGAGGATTCCGCTGAACGCCATCGTGGACATCACTTTCGTGCACGATTGTAGGTCCTCGAGGCAGTGTGGGAAAAATATTCTCAGGCTCATGGGAGTCTTTCCTCATTTTAATTGACTTATAGAGGGCTGATGCAAGGTTTATCAGTCTAGTATAGCACAGAGATGGGAGGAGGGATGGGTCATAAATTCAACAATTCATATTTTGTTTCATTGTTTTCTTCGCTGTGCTCCTTGTAAGTGCATTGCAAGCATTGCTCCTCCTCCTGAGCCCCACTGCCTCTCGTGTCTTTGCCTCAAAGCGACATCCAGTTGACGTGTCTTCTAACATGTTGTTATAGAGACGAAAGTTTAGGGCCTTCTATGAGAAAATATTTTTCCACGTCAGGTCGGTCTGACGAGCTTTTTCCACAGCCGAGGGTGAGGAGGGTGAAGCTCACCCCATGCACGTGCACGGCCACAGGTTCCACGTCCTCTACCAGGGATATGACCTGGCAGACAGTCAGGACGATGACCTGATCATCGACAACCCCGCCCTGAAGGACACGGTGGCGGTACCTGGCAGCGGCATAGCAAGGATCAGGTTCAGGGCCGACAACCCAGGTATACTAAACTAATTCCCTGCACGAATTTCAAATTTCCCTCCACATGGTTTTGTCTCACAATTCAAATTTCCCGCCACACGATTTTTTGTCTCATATCATAGCCCTCTGGTGGCTCATATTTTAAATTTCCCTGTTCAGGGTTCTGGCTGCTGCACTGTCACATCATCCACCACCAAGTGACGGGCATGGCAGTTCTGCTGCAAGTGGGGGACTTGAGTGACCTTCCGCCCGTGCCGGAGGGCTTCCCGACCTGCGGTGACTACAAGCCGACCTGCGGCGACCTTTGACCCAGTCAAGATGGCGAGTCAAAAAAGATGCGCATTGTTTGCTGATGATGATTCAAAGGACAGCTTGATTTGTCTATTGTTATTAACGTTTTATTACAACAATATGAACGAATCAAGTGAAAATGTCAATTTTTGCGTGATTAATCCCCTATTTTTAATATTTTTTACTTTAAATTAACAAATAAAATATTATTTTACTCTATAATTTTTTTTTCTAATCAAAGTGTACATAAAATTAAATTTAAAATAACCGTTAGGTAAACCGATTACTGTCTAACTGAAGCAACGAGCAAAGATGTTATTTTCATTATTTATAATAATAATTATCTATTAGGTTTACATAAATATTGACTAGAGATATTATTAGAAATTAAATAGGATTAACTGCGAATATAAGAGGCCTACATTTTTCAATTTTATTTAGCTACATTTGAATTAAGCAATTGAATTGGACTGCTCAGCAATCTTTTTCATTTGCCCCATGGGCTATTGTTTAAAAATTTTGGCTATATGGTATATTAAATAAAATAAACAAAAATTTAAAGGAGCCCAAGTTTGAAAGGTTTAACCTTTTTTATAAATTGACACAAAAATAAAAGACAACATATTTAACTGCCAAGTTTATTGAGATAAAACATGAAATAACGGAGATAATTTTTTTAAGGAGTTGTTAGTTTATTTTTAGACATGCAAACTGGGGCGGGGGGTTCAAACGTCAATAGATCTGAGCTTTTTTAAATTTCCTTCACTTAATACGCTGGGTAGGAAGGAGGGTATCTTTGCACAGCCCTCCCAGACCTGCTCTTCGGCGTCAAAAATGTATTAGACCGCATGGCTAACACTTTCTTGATTTCTTCCTCACCTTGGCGGAGCATATTTTGGAGGTACTTTATCAGTTCCCAGGTCGAATATTGTTCTCTAATCAGGACTTGTTCAATCTCGGTACTCAGGTCGCCTCCCTCAAATTTGTCGTACCCTGTTTCAGGATCTTGCATCGACTGTCCCATGTATTGTCGACTTTTAAGACCATTTTCAGCTAAACTTTTGATGAATTTAAGAAATTCATTATAACCTCCTTTAGCCAAATCTATGACTGATTTAATATGATCTGTAAAACCCCTAGTTTTAATTTCAAGCTCGTAATTGTCGGTAGGGTAGTAAGACCGATTTTGCAGACCTTTTTCAGCTAAATCTTTGATGTATTTAAGAAATTTACGATAACCTTCTTTAGCTAAATCTTTGATACTTTTGATAAGATCTTCAAGAATATTTGTTTTTTCTTGAAGCGCGGACTGAATGTTCTCGGGGTCGATGACCTGTGAGTCTTCCTCACAGCTCCCTCCATTCTCGCTGTCCCAGTGACACGTGGTGCTGTTCTTCCAGCCGTACCACGACCGTGCAACTGGAAATGAAGAGACGTCGTTATTGTACCAGAGTTGAAATAAATATCATCTTTTGTTCGCTATTAAACTCTTTCGTCTTTTGCCCTCCCATTTTGTACCATTTTAGAGAAAAAAAAAGAGGGAAAAAGACAAGATTACGTATTTTTTTCTCTTCTGCAGCATTAAATGTTAAATGTATAGTACCCTAGTTGAAAAATTACGGTTTCAACTCATTCTTTACACGTCTAAACCTAATATTTTTACCTCTAAAACACATCTTATTTCCTCTTCACTCAAAGTGAGGATGAAATGAAGACAATATTTCTAACATTTTATGGTGAACAAGAGGAAAAAATACGTAATATTTTTTTTTCTCTAAAATGGTGCAAAATAGGAGGAAATTAGACGAGAGGAGAGCTTAATATATAGCAAATAAAAGATGAAATTTATTTCAACTCGGGTATTGTCTCCATTTCATCCTCACTTTAAGAGAAGAGGAAATAAGATGTGTTTTCGAGGTAAAAAGATTAGGTTAAGACGTGTAAAGGATGAGTTGAAGACGTAATTTTTCAACTAGGGATAGTGGGGACTTACTCGGGTAGCCTTCGTATTCGTTCAAGAAGTTGTCGCCCCGTGCGTCCGGATTGACGTGGAAAGGTGGCGGCGCAGCGCAACCAAAGTCCAGCTAATCACAGAAAACAACAACTGAGAGACATGTTGTCACATGACCTTTTAAATTTACTGTCATCGAAAAAATATAATTTATGAAAAAATATTTAAAAAAACAATGGGGGCAGGAGCAAAATTTGTAATGTCATATGAATGTTCAAATTGCTAATTTCGATTCGATTCGAAATTATTGAAACTGATTTAAAAAATTATAGATATGAAACTAAATTAATATTCAAGCAGGTTCCATAAAATAATTATAATAAATTTAAGTTACATAGAAACTGAAAGATTCGGTAGTACTTTTAGCTATAAATTTGGTAAATAACTTGTTGAACAAAGTTGAAAACTCACAGCGAGGCACGCGAAGAGAAGAACCAAAGTCAACTTCATGTTGATTATGTTGAAGAGTTGTCAACAATGTTGATTATGTTGAAGTGTGCTCGAGTGTTCTTCTATTTATACTCCACCTGTGACGTCACAAATCTGTAGCTATAATTGCCATGTGTAATTGGTCGTAAAAGCATTGTTTAAATATCACATTAATTATTATTAAATTAACTGTCTATAAATTATATTAATGCGTGGAAATGACGTACATAACAATTAGTAACAAATTGTAAAATAATTACGATGTTTTGTTTTTGCAGTTAATTTTTTTACGATTAAATTACGTTGATAAAAATGACGATATTCGTAAAATAAAAAAATATTGAATGCTCTAATATAGATATACAACAATCTTGTGTAAGAAAGTCGGGGTCTAATGTTAAAATTATGTAAATAAACCAAATGTTAATAGTATATCGAACTCAAAATTTTTATTGTAGAAATGGATAGAGGGTGCAAAGTTATGCTACTCTGATTTTTTTTTAGAGACCGCGGGAACTATTTTTAAAAAATTGCTTCCCGGGCTCTCTAAAAAATCAAAGTGGCATAACTTTGCACCCTCTATCCATTTCTACAATAAAAATTTTGAGTTCGATGCTTTATTATCTCTCTTATCACAGTTAATAAATTATTGTAGAGAGCATCTCTGATTTATCTTCAAAAGAATTTATTGATTCTCCAGCGACTTTTGACTCTAGGACGCAGTCTTGAGTATAAAAAGTGACTATTTGCCGCGAAATGAGCGACTGCTGCCGTCAAACAAGATGGCTGACATTGGATTTAACATCAAGTGCGCATTGCTTTCTCAAGAACATCCAAAGATAGCCTGCTTAATAGATTTTTCTATATACCCTTGTTATTTTTTGTAAGAATAAAATAAGCCCTACTGAAACATACTAATTCAATAACTCCCAAATAATAATTTTGTGTGAAAAAAAAAACAAACAAAACATGTATTGCCGTTGAACTAACTTTGCTAAAACTATTTAATTGTATATTTTCTTATTATTTTTATTTTAAAATTAACGTATAGGTTCATTGTTTACTAATTAAGAACAAGGACAGTTAAAAAATTAAATTATTTCTCGATCCTTGCAAGAACAATAATAATTATAACCTAGTAAATCATCTGTGCACGGCAAAGGTATTTTTTTTATTATTTGTTGGTGTTTGATGTATTTATTTGGATGCCAAGCGAGTTGCCGATTTCATGTCTATAATATTTGAAATTTGAAATATTCTTCAGTTTTATTTATTTATTTTTAGTTTTTAGGTGCATTGAACTTTAACAGCCCGTAATTCAAATTTCAAATTTAATTTTTCAAACTAACAGAATTAAACACTACACAGGGAAAAAGTACAACAAATTCGAAATTTAAACCGTCCAATTTTATTCAGGAACTAACATAATAATACAATATAAAGAAACAACTAAATTGTTCTTAAAAGAATTTTGAAAGCTTAAAAAATGATTTTAGATATGGAAACTATTTCAAGAGACTTTGCCAAGGTGGGTCGATCAGACAGAGAAAACGATGCGATTTTCTCCGGTTCTGGTCTCCTTAAAGTTGGTACCCTGGCTGGTAAGGGGCCCAATATGGCTGGGGAAGATTTCCCCAGAAGTTTTGTTGTCCAAAAAGCTTCTCCATTTCTCCATATCCTTTGTCAGCTAAACTTGCGAGCTCATCGAACTTCTCCAGTAGATCCTTGCGATCTTTTTCAAATTCGAACTTTTCGCCGGGACTCAAATTTTCGGGGTCAATAACTTTTGATTCTTTGTCGCATTTCATGCCGTTCTTGCTGTCCCAGTGGCAACTTATTTTACCACTCCACCCGGACCACGAACTTTGACCTGAAAATGACGAGATTTCATGTTATTGTTGTCCTAGTTGAAAAATTACGTCTCAACTCATCCTTCACACGTCTAAACCTAATCTTATTACCTCTAAAACACATCTTATTTCCTCTTCGCTCAAAGTGAGGATAAAATTGAGATAATATTTATAATATTTTATGCTTAAGAAAAGAAAAAAAAGACGTAATCTCGTCTTTTTTTCCTCTAAAATTGTGCAAAATAGGAGGTAATTAGACGAGGAGATGGCGAATAAAAGATGAAATTTGTTTCAACTCAGAATAAACTCACTCTGGTAGTATGGCCAGTAAGGGTCCCTGTGTTGGTTTGGAGGTCCATTGGGGAAGATTGTCGGGGGGTCGTTGCAGCAAACAAAGTCCATCTGAAACAACAAAATTAATCTTTTGTCAAAAATTCGTTTCAACGTAAAATATTTTGTAAGAAGAAAAAAGTGGGGGAATTGTTAAATTTATAATACTGTACATGAGAAATAAAAATTAATATATTAAAAATTGAAATGTAAGTCATATATTGCAGCAAATAAGAAAAAATATTTTAACTATAAATTTGGCAAACAAAGTAAAACTCACAGCGAGGCACGCGAAGAGAAGAACCAAAGTCAACTTCATGTTGATTATGTTGAAGAGTTGTCAACAATGTTGATTATGTTGAAGTGTGCTCGAGTGTTCTTCTATTTATACTCCACCTGTGACGTCACAAATTTGTAGCTAATTGTGTAATTAGATTGATGTATTTTCCAAATATCACATTAATTATTATTAAATTAATTGTCTATAAATTATATTAATGCGTGGAAATGGCGTACATAACAATTAGTTACAAATTGTAAAACAATTACGATATTTTGGTTTTTACGTTTTTGCAGTTAATTTTTATTACGATTTAATTATATTAATAAAAATTAAGAGTTTGTTATTGACATTAAACTAAATTTAATTTAAATTTTAATTATATAATAATGTGTGTGAATGACGTACTACGTACTTCACAAATAAATACAAAGTATAATTATCAACGCAAAAATTACTATTTTATTTCTTTACGTTTCTGCAATATTTATTTGTTACGGACCGTTTTATTATTAGCTTATAATAATATTAACAAAGTTAATAAAAAACTAATATTATTAATTAATATTATTAATTGCTATGTAAAGATCATGTTCAATATATGGCATAAGATAGGAATATAATCAAGTTTGTGTAATATTTTGAGTTCGATTAGAAAATTATTATTAACAATTTCTTATGATATTCAAGATGCTAATTATTCTAATTAATTAAAAAAAAAAGGGAGGGTGTTGTGTAAAATCGAATTCGGTACTTCAGTAGATTTCGTTAGCTAGTATAGATAGTTATATCTTGAATTGAAGATATTGGGAATGTAAAGAGTGGATTATAGCTTAGCAATTTAGTGACTTGTATAGTAAAATGTAATAAGCATAATTACATAATAAAACACTAATCATGCTGTATTGGTTTCATTACAAAATTATTTTAATTTCATCTTACATCCAGCACTTTTGACCAATAAACTGATTAATCCAATTATAAATTTGGTTTCTCTTTTCAGAAATTTTTTTTAGATAAGTATTTTATTGGTCAAAAGTGCAGCTGTAAGGTGAAATTTGAACGATAATATTTATTATGCACTGACAACGTAATCCAATTCAGCATCTAAATGTTTGTTGTAACAAAAAGTACGGATTTTAGAAAGTCTGATACCATTTGTTATGTTCCAGCCCGCAGTTGAATTATTGTACTATTATAATTAAATATGATTTATATTCAATTAATTATTGTAGCATTATAATTAAATATGATTTATATTCAAGGCACATCAGAATTTTCGTTTCTGCAGCGACTTTTACCTCGAGGGCAGTCTGAGCATAAAAATGACAATTTGCCGGGAAATGAGAGACTCCACCGTCAAACAAGATGGCCGACATTCAATTTAACATCAAGTGCGCATTGGTTACTCATGAGGATTCCCAAATAGCTTGATTTTTTATTGGTATTATTTTTTTAAAGCATAGTATATATAATATTATTTATGTAATATTTTTATAATTAAATAATAATTATTTTAAACTTAATATAAGGTAATTAAATTTCTAATTAAAGATCTCAAAATTAAATATCGAAACTTCAAATCAATAATTACTTTCTGAAGTCTGTCATTTTGGGGAAGGTAACACGGATCAGTTGATTGACGTAGTCCCATTTGATTAACATGTAAACCTTAGCAGACACAAAAAATTCTGAATGTTTTTTAGAGACTGGTTTTAAATTTAGTACCTAAGAGCGTAGCCACAGAAAAAATTCCAATTTTTTTATAATAATTTTTTAAATTTTTAGAATAGAGCTTTCCCATAAAGAGACAATTAAACTAAAAAATTAATTTAAAAAAAAAATCAGATTAAGATTAAAGAATTGGTTTGAGATTATTTCTGTGGCTTTTAGGTATACTAATTAAAATATGTCTAAAAAATTTCAGAATTTTTGTGTGCCTGCTAAGGTTTAATTGTTAATCAAATGGGACTACGTTGATCAGCTGATCACCCTTAAGTTACATTTAACGTTTGTAAGTTTAATTGGCGTCTTTAGTTTGGATGTTTAACCTCAAGGTTGTTTGCTTACGTCTACATTATTGGCTAATTTTTATATAATTGCATTGAACTAAAGAATCCACAACTGAAGTTTCACGTGCTTTAAAATCTAATTTTTTAAACTAACATACTAACAACACAGGAAATAATAAAACAAATTTATTTCATGGTTTGAATTAAAATTTTATTGAAGAAATGGCATACAAGGTTAACAAGTAAATATGACAAAACACCTTTAAATTAATTAATCATAATTAAAATACTGATAGCTCTAATAATTGTTACTTTTTTAAACGTGCAATCTGTTTTGAAATACTACTAAAATGCAGAGCACGTTAAAAAAGTACCCGCGGTACTTTACTCGCTACCCTGGTCAGTAAAAAGGTACCGCGAGGTATCCTAGAATTCTGCTGAAGGTTCGACGCCGTAGAAATATCTTCCAAATAATTTTAGGAAATGTGGAACTTGGAAGTTTGGCAGCTGTTCCTCAAGTAGCTTCAAGATATCCGTCATTTCCATGTCGAGCTGTCGTTGGAATTCCTCCAAGCCTTTCTCAGCCAAGCCCCTGATGAATGACATAATCGCTACAAAAATTTTCTCGTTCTCCGAAACTTCGGTGTCGGGAAGTTTCCAGAAATCTGGAAGTCCCTCGATCTTTTCCAGTTCTGTAAATGCTTCAAAGAAGTCTGGTAGTTTCACGTTGTGTTCTTCTTCATATTGCTGCAAACTTGATGCAGCTACCCCCTCAATGCTTATTAGCAGCAAAGCAGCCATTTTGAATAAATTTACAAAATCTTCCGATTCTGCTGCCAGGATTGGAAAGGCATCGTTATGGTTCAGTTTAAGAATACTCAAACCGTTTTCAGCTATCGTTTTGAGGGCTTTTACCAGATCTACGCAGTCTGTCCCCAAGTCCACCTCTTTATTAGGCTTCTCTTGAGGGGCGGCGAAAACAAAGTCAATCTGAAAGAAGGAAATTATTATTGAGACATTTCGTTGTTTAATTTAACCTTTACCGGCATATCACCGTAAAATTATCACATTTTTTTTTTAATTACAAAAGGAGGGGAAAGGGGAACAAAATTTATTTTATAATTTAAAAATATTATTAAGAAGAATTGATTTTTAAATTATTGAAAATAATTTAATAATATGAGTAAATATAAAATTTGTAAATACTTTCATGCAGTATTCAATTAAGATATATTGAAGCAAATGAAAGAACTATATCTGAATAAATTTTGTAAATAAAAGAACTTATCAAAGTTGAAAACTCACAGCGAGGCACGCGAAGAGAAGAACCAAAGTCAACTTCATGTTGATTATGTTGAAGAGTTGTCAACAATGTTGATTATGTTGAAGTGTGCTCGAGTGTTCTTCTATTTATACTCCACCTGTGACGTCACAAATCTGTAGCTAATTGTGTAATTAGATTGATGTATTGTTCAAATATATTTATTATTGACATTAAATTAATTGTCGTCGTTAATTATAATTATGTTAATGACGCACATAACAAATTAGTAACAAAGAGTAATTATCAACGCAATATTTACGATCTATATTGTTTTAAATACTGCAATTATCAGCCGTAAATTAATAAAACAAAAAACTATAGCCACAATACATATTGGTGTCGCCTGTGCTATATTATTTTATTTGTTTTTTCAAATTCCAAAAATTTCGAAAAAAAAAAAAAGGTTTTGAAATGAGACCTGCGATACCGTCGAATTTAAAAAAATTGTCTTAAATTTGGATGAAGTTATAAAGCGATTGATTAATAAATTATTTCTCCATTTACAAATAATAAGGTAAAGTTTTCATCATGGGAGATGTTTCTTTGGCAGCTACCAAAGTCTCCCAATTTGATCAATATTCATAATAATTTGAGATTAGCAACCAGGGAAATTATTATTTTTTTAAATAAAAAATAAACGTTTATTTAGGAAAAACATACTTTATAATAACATTCGAAATATTGTTAATATTTCGTGATGAGTGCAGTGTCAAGAAAGTTTGTAATGCTTTGAAAATGGGGGAAAAAAACACGTGAAATATGAAAATTTTAATAGAAGATCTTTTAAGATAGCAAATCATAATATTTGCTACTAATAATAAATTGAAATAAATTAAATTATCACAATATGAAGACTCTTAAATTTTTTAAAGTATTATACAGTATAACAGATCTTAGTTTACCACTAAACAGCTCAGTAGACTAGACGGCGCCAGATATATGAGCCAATGAAAAGGCTAGAATGTCAGCTGGCCACCTTTTCATTGGCTGATATATCTGGCGCCGTCTAGTCTACTGAACTGTTTAGTGGTAAACTAAGATCTGTTATACTGTAGATAGTCGTTTTATTGTGTATATACTATTAATGATGTCATGAAAGAACACAATTTTAGATTTTTATTTATATTAATTTTATAGAAAATATATTTTTAAATATTATTTGTATATTACTTATGTGTATTTAAAATTATTTTATGTAACATTTGACGTGATCCATGCTGTACATATATATAAAGATCGAAATAAATTTTGAATGTATTAAAATCAACACACATTGATGTACTATAGCTGTACTGTAATTTTAAAAATAAAATAATTAATTAATAATTAAATATATTGTTTATGTGCTTTAATAAAATAAGTAAAAAAATGAATATTTATAATTATATGAATCTAAATAATTAACTTTTTATTTTATTTTTTTTTATTGGTCACTTATTTTACAATCAACCAAAGTTATACACAATAACCTTATTGGTATTAATTTTTAATTAAAATAAATACATATAAAATTTAAAAAAATTGCAGGTATTTATTATTCTGCATGCGGAAATTAATTAATGATATATTACAAATTTATTGTTTTTAATTTTTCCAGCTTCAACACAAATAATAATAATAAAAAAATTATAAAAAAGTCAATAGTTAAAATAATCTGTTCTTTACAAATAAATGTAATTAAAATAATATTTATACACAGGAAAAAATGCAACAATTAAGGTTTGTGTTGAAATTTAAATTTTCAAATTTTATTTACCTTCCTACATGATAATATTAATTAGTATAAATATGACGACATTAATTAATTAGTCATTAATTTTGATAGCTCTAGAAATTGGAATTTTATTTTTAACATGCAATCTGCTTTGAGTATTAATTAAAATATTACCAAGGTGGATTCAAAGTAAACTACCATTGATGAAAGTATATAGTAAAATTTATTAGTAAATTTTTTAACATAGAATTTTTTAACATGCAAGCTACTTGAAGATAATACTACTACATTGCCAAAGTCATTAAGAATGCCGGTTCTTCATTCGATCTTAGCGGTGGGAAGGTCCTTGGGGACTCACAAGTAGCTAGGTACCCTTGCATGGCAAAATGATTACCATTTCCTGCCCCATTGAAGGCCCCATTGATGATCCAGGAGTCTAAATAATTCTTTGGCATTATTTCTCAAGTTCTTCATGGTGTGTTTAAAAGCCGTGTCAAAATTGGAGGGCCGTGTTTCAAGAATTGTTGCACCTTCCTCACTTAAAACTTTGAGGTTGTTAAACAGAATTAGCAGAGCTTCTTCCATAACTGCCTCGTCCTCGGGGTATGGCAGGTCATCATCAGGACCTTCATCCTGAGGGGCGCCGCAGACCAAGTCCTGCAGCTGAAGAAATTATCAAATTAATGGGGGATATTCACGAAGCACTTTAACCCCCACTTTAGCCTCGATTTTTTTTTATCCCTGGTGCTAAACCACAGGCTATAACCATGTTTAGCCTATGGATAAAAGTTGAGGCTAAAGTGTGAGTTAAAATGCTTCAAGTGAATATCCCCCATTAAGTAATAGACACTAAAGGTGCATGGATTTTCATGAGTGACAACGGCGATGCGGCGCGATTTTGACGTACTAAAATTTTATGCGACGAGTGAATATCGCATACGATGCTCTTTTTCTTTTAATCGCCAAACATGGCCACTAATGGATGTTACAGCAAGTGCGCATTATTCACGTCGCAGATTAGTCACTCGCCGCATGGGTTTATATAATATGTCAAAATCGAGCCGCATCTAGCCGTTGCTGCCATGTACATCAGCTTTAAATCCATGACCACTAGAAATTGATTTTATAATTAAATTACTGAAACTGATTTAATAATAAGAGTAATTATAAAAATAGTAAATAAATTTCATGCAGTATCTATTGATGTTCAAGATAATAGCAAATGAAAGAACTATATCTGAATAAATTTTGTATATAAAAGAACTTATCAAAGTTGAAAACTCACAGCGAGGCATGCGAAGAGAAGAACCAGAGTCAACTTCATGTTGATTATGTTGAAGAGTTGTCAACAATATTGATTATATATGTTGAAGTGTGCTCGAGTGTTCTTCTATTTATACTCCACCTGTGACGTCACAAATCTGTAGCTAATTGTGTAATTAGATTGATGTATTGTTCAGATATATTTATTATTGACATTAAATTAATTGACATTGTTAATTATAATTATGTTAATGACGCACATAACAAATTAGTAATAAAGAGTAAATATCAACGCAATATTTACGATGTTGTTTTAAATACTGCAATTATCAGCCGTAAATTAATAAAACCAAAAAGCTATAAAGCTATAGCCACATATTAGTGTCACCTGTTCTTCATTATTTTTCTCAAATTCCCAATAAAACCGTTTGAACTGAGACCTGTTATCTTGCCGAATTAAGAAAATGAAGTCTCAAATTTGGTTGAAGTTTTAACAAGATTGATTAATTTTTCCATTACAAACAAAAGTAAATTTTTCATGTGAGATGTCTCTTTCTACCAAAATTTCCCAATTT
The DNA here is from genome assembly GCA_949825025.1 of Siphlonurus alternatus. NCBI lineage: Eukaryota > Metazoa > Arthropoda > Insecta > Ephemeroptera > Siphlonuridae > Siphlonurus > Siphlonurus alternatus. Next base: position 25,194,135 of record OX463785.1, on the reverse strand, counting down.
GATCAACTTTCATAATAATTTGAGATCACAACATTTCTAATATTATTATTGTAAAACGAATATCGACGTGGGAGAGGAAGAATATATCCTAACTCCATTGGTAAGCAATATGGAGTTAGGGTATTTTTTTTTAGCCTAGCTGCGAATGGAGTTAAGATGTTTTTGTTTTTAATGTACAAATTTAAAACAATATAATTTCCCTTAAAATTTTTGTTTAAAAGCAAAAATACACATATTCGTTTCACGAAAAACATGATTAAATATTATTAATATTGTTGAATTTCAAAATTATTATGAATATATGGATAAGATTAAGGATTATTGTCACTATGTTAATTATTTTATTATGCTAAAAAATATAAAATTTAGATCAGAACATAGAGAACAAAATGACTGTTCAGTTTCTGAAGTAAAAAAAAAAGTAATAATTATTCGGTCCAGTTTTTGAAAAAAAGTTGAAAAAGATGCTGATTTGACTTGATTTGACTAATGGTCGCCATATTTCCAATGATATTCTTTTATATCCTGTATATCTCAAACACTATAAATCGATTACTGCTCCATTTTTTTGGCTGAATATTTATAATGCAAGGAAGGTTTATTATAATTTTCAGAGTGGTTCACCATCTCCTAAGATCAGTGACAATAATCGCAAAAAAAAAAAATAGCTGCATGGTTTACAATCATCTCTCCTAAATATTTTATATCTGTATGATAAGAAACCAAATTTTAATTTGAAAAAATTAATATAGCACAGGCGAAATCAACCAATATGTGTCAATAGCTTTATAGCTTTTTGTTTGATCAATTTACGGCTCTCATAATTATTATTACCCTTACCTAAATTTGTAACAATGCATCGTAAATATTGCGTTGATAATCACTCTTTGTTACTAATTTGTTATGTGCGTCATTAACGTGCATAATTATTATTAATAATGACAATTAATTTAATGTCAATAATAAATTTAATATATTTGAACGATTTACGACCAATCTAATTAATTTCACAAATAACTACAGATTTTTACCACGTACCTCACTTTTTAATAGCTTTCAAACTTTGAATGAATTCTATTAATAAAAAGTATAATTTTTCAACTAACTTGAAATACGATTTTAATTTTAAGCAACTGAATTAGTTATTTTTTTTTCATTGTTTCATGCTTTGAAAAATTAATTTACTCAATTTTAAATTTTAACAATAGATGAACTTAGATCATGTTAATTAAGAAAAGAAAACAGACTACACAAAATAGCACAACTTTTACAATAAAATGTAAATATATTATTTATGTATTAATTATCATGTATATACTAGCTAATTAAATTAAAAAGCAATTTTTTATAACAATTGTTACAAGTACTGAAAATTAATGTAGGATCTCAGGGAATCATGCACTCTCAACGGAGTATCGACCTCAATTTTTTTATTGCAGAAATGGATAGAGCGTGAAAAGTTATGCTACCCTGATTTTTTTCAGATTTTTTAAAGCCCGGGAACTATTTTTAAAAAATTATTGAAATTCCTGTTTGTGACGTCACGAGGCGGCAAGTCCTATCTTTTTCTTAAGGAGCGGCGTCTCGTGACGTCACAAAAAGGACTCAATTATTTTTTTGAAAATAGTTCCCGGTCTCTAAAATTTCTGAAAAAAAATCAGAATAGCATAACATTGCACGCTCCATCCATTTCTGCAATAAAAAAAATTGAGGTCGATACTCCATTTCATCCATTTGAGAAAAATAATATAGCACAGGTGATACCAATATGTGGCTATAGCTTTTTGTTTTATTAATTTACGGCTGATAATTGCAGTATTTAAAACAATAGATCGTAAATATTGCGTTGATAATTTCTCTTTGTTACTAATTTGTTATGTGCGTCATTAACATAATTATAATTAACGACGACAATTAATTGAATGTCAATAATAAATATATCTGAACAATACATCAATCTAATTACACAATTAGCTACAGATTTGTGACGTCACAGGTGGAGTATAAATAGAAGAACACTCGAGCACACTTCAACATAATCAACATTGTTGACAACTCTTCAACATAATCAACATGAAGTTGACTTTGGTTCTTCTCTTCGCGTGCCTCGCTGTGAGTTTTCAACTTTGATAAGTTCTTTTATATACAAAATTTATTCAGTTAGAAATATATTTTTTCATTTACTATTATTTTAAATTTCAATGGACACTGCATGAGAATTATTTGCAATTTTTAATCTTACTCGTATTATGAAATCAGTTTCATGCAGTAATTATAAAATCAAGTGTTAGTATTTTCACTTTATATTAGATCGTGTCCCCCTGCTTGTTTTTCTAGCTACAAAATGGTTTTGTACACAATATTGGATGAGATATATAGAAGATACTGATAGATCATATCTTAAAACTGTAAGGTCAAATTAAATCACTGCTGGTTTCTCCGTCATTTTGTTGATTTCTGTTTATTTATTTATTTATTTATTTATTTATTTATTTATTTATTTATTTATTTATTTATTTATTTATTTATTTATTTATTTATTTATTTATTTATTTATTTATTTATTTATTTATTTTTTTATTTATTTATTTATTTATTTATTTATTTATTTATTTATTTATTTATTTATTTGTTTATTTATTTATTTATTTATTTATTTTTATTTATTTACTTATTCAGCTGGACTGTGGCTACGCCGCCCCTCAATACGGCGACCCAGAAGACGAAGAGCCTGTAGAAGAGGTAGAAGAGTACCCAGAGCCCGGTGACAAGGAGGGAATTTTTCAAAAGTCGATGGAGATAATGTTCCACAACTTCCGTGTCATAGGGGAGGAGGGTTTGTCAATTCTCAAAGAACGGCCTTCAAATTTCGACGAGGCTTTTGAAATCGCCGTGCAGAAGTTGAAGAAGGAAGCTGAAAAAATTCTAGAAATCCTGTCCAATCAAGAGCAGGGCGACGAGGATCAGGGTAATGATAATAATTTCGCCATGCAAGGCTACGCTGCGCTGGCTTTGCCCTACTACTTTGGTCCCCCGGTACCTTTCAATCAAATGAGGACCCAGAATTAAGTAGCTCTGACCTTGGCATTGTAGTATAGTTTGCATTTTAAAAAAACATAAAAAAAAAATGAATATAAAAATTCTATGTAATAAAATTAATCTTATTGTATTTCTCCAATAAAATTTGATTTCATTTCAACCTTAAATTTGTTGTATGTTTTTTTTTTTTCTGTGTAGAATTATAATAGCAGATTATTCAGGCCACCTGAAATTCCAAATTTGGACTATATTAAAGTTCCAAGCATCTCAATGAATTAATTTAATAATGAATTGATGATAGTTAATGATATAGTTCCATGATTGCAGGTAAAAAGTATATTTTTTTTAAGGCAGGGTGATACTTAATATGCAGAATTATAATATATATTATATAAAAAAGAAAGGGAACTTTAATCGAAAAATTTAAATATTAAAAGTAAGATTTTTTTTTAAAGAAAGGGTGGCCCAATAAATTTATGTTTTTCAATAATTTTTGACAGTTATATACGTATGGTTCTTTTGTATTTTTAATATAAAATCGTCACCTCTGAAAATTTCCAATTGCGGTCTTATTAAATACCACAGTTGAGTAAAAATAACATACGGCAAAGCTGCGAAGGCTGCGAATGGAAATTTTTCAAGGCGACAAGCGTACAAATATTCTACATGCATTTCCAATAATTAATAATTTATTGACTTCATTAATTGTGTTTAGTATATGCCATGACAATATTAAAATATAAATATAGTAATACATGGAATGCAATATTTTATCGATCTAAAAAAAAAAATATTGCAAAAATGAATACAGGTTGCAAAGTTATGCCACTCTGATTTTTTTCAGGTTTTTTAGAGCCCGGGAAGTATTGCTAAAAAGTTTTGCCGAGGTCGGGTTTGAACCCACGCCCCTTTTAGGTCCTCTCCTTTTATTAAGAGAGGTGTCACTTTCTCTGTACTTTCAATATTTTTTTTTAAAACAGTTTCTTGACTAAAAAAATCTGAAAAAATAACTTTGCACCCTCTATCCATTTCTGCAATAAAAAATTTTGAAGTCGATGCTCCGTTGATTGAGAATATTTTTGTAGATTGGTGACGTCAGCATGTCCTTATTGCACTTACCTACATCATTTAAAACAATTCACCGTAAAAAATATTGCTTTGGTAATTAAGAAATTGGTCTGTAGTAAATATTAAAACGTTAAAATAATGCAACGTAAATTTTGCGTTGATAATTACACTTTGTAAATAATTTCTTATGTACGTCATTAACTCGCATAATTAACATCACAATTAATTTAATGTTAATAATTAATTAATATGAAGTTTGAACAGTTAACTGGATGCATAAGAAATAATAGAAATATTATCATGTATAAATATAATTTGGACGTGATTGAAAATGTTATGTGATATTCAAAATGCAAGTGACATTATGGCACGTACTGAAAAAAAAAGACAATTTGTCACACTGGCTAAGATTTGTTACATTTAATTGAAATAATTTGCAGTTTAAAAGATTAAAGGAGATAATTATATTTTCTAATTTAAAAATTGTAGTCTTCACATTTCATTTAATTTCAAGTGACTTTTATTTTATTGAAGCATTTTTACAAAAATTTAATATTTCATCGATGCTAAACAATTTGTCTAGCCTCAAAGCGAGGTTTTTGAGGATTAAATTACTAAACTTACAGCTCATATTTTTTTATGTGCTTTTTAAAAAAAAAAATAAATTAACATGATTACAGTAATTAAAAAATGAAGCAAATTTAAGTTTGAAATTTATTTGTCAATTTTATTGACGAAATATAGGAGGCCAGGAGGGGGAATTTGATAAATAACTATTAAGTCAAGTAAGAAAATTTTGAACAATTAATAATAATAATTTTATTTCGATCGTTGGCTTTACAGCATAGATCACGTCAGAGTTGTTACATAAATGATGTATGGATAGCAATTAATGGAGAACTCAAATTTTTTTATTGCAGAAATGGATAGAGGATGCAAAAGTTAAACCACTCTGATGTCTTTTTTTAAATTTTTTTATTTTTTATATAGAGTAAAAAAAAAAAAAAAAATAGCAGCGTGGGTTCAAACTTGACCTCGGCAGAACTTTTTAGCAATACTTCCGCCAGGTCTCTAAAAAATCAGAGTGGCATAATTTTGCACTCTCTATCTCTATTTTTGCTATAGAAAATTTTTGAGGTCGATACTCTATTGTTATTTATTTTAGACATGCGATTAACTCTAAAGGTTCGATCAGAACAAGTCATGTCTGCTCTTCTTTATCGAGTTTTTGGTCTGCTCGAACTTGCTCGTGATGTGATCGAGCAGCTCCCTGCGACCCCCCGCCGGTCTCACGTTGTGGTACTGCAGACCGCCTCTGCCGAACTTGAAGTCGTGTCTCGACTCAGGGTCCCACCAGTGCCCTCTCAGGTCGCTCGAGATTTCGCCCTGAGGGTTCTTCTCCACGTGGGCTCCAAAGTCAGTGGCGAACTGGTCGTTGGGGCTAGCGTATCCGAGGTCGACCTTGGAGTCACCTTGGTAGCTACCGCCCTTCTCGCTGTCGTACTGAACGGACTCCTTCCAGGCACCATTGTAGTAAGATTTCCAGGTTTTCGTCTCGGGGGGGCCTGGAAATAACGGAGCTTTGTTAGCCAGACCCAAAAATTACGTCTTCAACTCTACACGTCTAAAAGGTACTAAACTTATAATCTTTTTAATTTAAAAACACATCATTTTTCTTCCTCGCTCAAAGTGAGGATGAATAAAATGGAGACATTTTTTTTTGTAAATATTTTATGCTGAATAATCTGAATATAGCAGGAAAATAATTTTTTTTTACCTCAAAATATAATAGGAGGGAATTAGACGAATAAAAGAGCTTAAATTTATATTCAACTTTTGTCTGTCTCAAAAGGCGGCGTTTTTGCTCTCACGTTTTACATAAAATATTATTGCAGATACTTATTAAGTTATAATATCGTATGATAGATAGCATTTCATTGTACATAAGAAAATAATATGACTTACCCAAGTCATCGTGAGGATCGTTCGCTAGCACATCAGAAGGGAGTCCATAGACTTGGAAAGGCAGCAGCGCGACACAGCAATTGTCCAACTGACAAATGAGAGAGGGACTTAATATATTAAATTTTGAATTGACATCTCGTATCATCGATCAGAAAAATATTTAAAAAAAAAATAAATATTATGTGAGAAATGGAAAAGAAGCAAAATTTATTCTTCTAAAAATATTATATCAGAATGAAAATATGTTTCAAAATTTTGAATATGACTTAAAAATATAAAGTAATGATTTCAAACCTCCAATAAAATATTAAAAATTAAGTTACGTAATTGAAATGACAATTTCAATTACAGGAAATGAAAGAGTTGGTAATTATTTTTATAAATTTGGTAAATAACTTATCAAAGTTGAAAACTCACAGCGAGGCACGCGAAGAGAAGAACCAAAGTCACCTTCATGTTGATGATGTTGAAGAGTTGTCAACAATGTTGATTATGTTGAAGTGTGCTTCTATTTATACGACGGTCAACTAAACTAATTAGTTCATGACATCACTCTTTGACCACGTCTTTAGTTAATTAAAAATAATTAGTTTGAATGAAAATAATGTTAATTAACTTTAATTTTCTTTGTTAATTAAGGAAAAGCACGCGCGACCGACATTCCTGACATATTTTAGTTAATAATTAGTAAATTATGTAGGCATTACGATTTTTTTTTTTTTTTGTGTTCCTGCATCATTTTTCTTCGGTGTCTTTTTTTTTTTATTAATTTACTGTTAGAAAAACAGAGGTATGTGATATTTTCCAGACGATAAACAAATTGTGGCTGTAATATTTATGGAATATACCAAATATTAAATTTTTAAACCATGAGACAAAAGATTATTAGTGACCATTTCATAACATATTTAATATAAAATTAGATTGTTTTTTTGACATAGCACGCGCATTTTTTAAAATGATTCTTTAATTATACACACTAATTTATACTGAAATTAACAATTAAAAAAATAATTTATAACTAAAGAATGAAAAATGCTTGTATTTTTTAAATTTAGCTGTATATAATTTTCATAGTAGGAATGTACGAACTATATATAAATTTTGATACCTTTACAATATCGATCGCTAAAATATCGGCAGGTACGCGGAATTTTAAAATTTTGCATGTTAATAATAAAAAGTCAAATTAATAGATTTAATTATTATAAAGATCATGCATGTCTCCATTATACATATATTATAAGAAACAATAGAAAAATTAACAAGTTTCTGTTTAATATTTTGTTACAAGTGTAGTAATACTATAATAATATCCTATGATTTATTCATTATACTTTTATTAGGATTTGTTAAATCTTGCATCAAAATTAATTCGATTAAAAGTTGAAATATTTATAAGCAATTCCATCTTTATTATATGGCAATTCTCTCATTTTAATTTATTTTTATTTTATTAATTTTTCTCTATCAAGGCCGGTTCTTTCAGTTCTATTGTAATATATGTCTGTTTTTTTCTACATAAAATATATTAGATAATATATTTGCATGAAGGAAGTATTATTTACAAAAATATAAATATTCCTCTTAAGCCGGTATTACACGATACAATTTTTCCTTACAAGAAAACTTAATCTCCATTTGTTTGTATGGAGATGAAATTTTCTTGCAAGGAAAAATTGTAAACAATAACTAGACAAATTGTATCGTGTAATACCGGCTTTATTTTATTTTCACCTGGAAATAATTTAATGGTTCAGAAAACCTCTTGCAGCTCTATCAAAAGACCTTGTGAGAACTCATTCAATAATTAAAGAAATAAAACAACATCTACAATAATCCTGTATAATTAGTCTAATATATATACCCATTAAGAGCTACTTTATTTGATATAAATTCATAGTTGACCAAAAATATTACTAAAGGATTTGGATTTTGATTTGCAAAATGTTAGCTTTAAAAAATTAATTAAATCAGGTAGAGGCACAGCAATTTAATAAAACTTGCAACTACAAGAGAAGAAGTTAAGAGATTTTCTTCAATGCAGAATTTTCAATCTCATCCATAGACTTAATAATCCCAAGAGAGAAAAATTATTTCATATTTTGACATTGTTAAGGACAATAATTTTTAATCAACTTTCTGAAAGACTTCAGCACTTTAATTAACTAAGTGAAGAAAATGTAGCTTTCCCACAAAAATGACGAGTGATTTTAGATTATGATAATGGATTAAAAGAAATAACAAAACTTATTTAATATAAAACACTAGTTTATATTTACAAAACAATATGTACATATTAAAGGTAGCACAGATTTGTGACGTTTGGCTCTCACGGATTGGAAAGTTTAGTCAAATTTTAGTCAACACTTAGTCTCCTAGTAAAAACTTGGGCACAAATTTTGCACACATAACTTGAATTTTTGTCTAAAAATTTGAAACAAAAAGATGTCAGTCTGGACTGACAGAGGGGTCAATAATTTCCAAAATTACTGACAACAAAATTTAAAAAACTATAACATTGGTGAAGAACATTTTACCATCACAAAACACTTCAACTGTTTTTTCCCAAGTTTTTCCACTACTTGGTGGGGCTTGGGAAAAGTATTTTTTTATCTTTAAATTCTCCAATTACAAAATTATTGGCTTCAAACAAAGCATGAGAATCACTCACAAGGTTGTCAGCATCAACATTTCGGCACATTTTGTATCTGATCAGCTGGTATTGAGGTAGGTAAATAGACTAGTTGTTGCACTTTAAAACAAGTACAACCAACTTACACTGCAAAAAATGTACAGTCAAAATTATTTGAACGGCAAGTCCGTCACTAAATCTGTACAAACATTATGAGAAATAAAAATTTAAGAAATCATATTATCAGGCTCGACTGTCTAATATTCTGGAGAAAAACACAATTTCAATTTTGACAAGCAAATATTGAAATATTTCTATAAAAAAAATGTAAAACTTCCTGGGAGTAAAATTGAAAACTGACAACAGATACAGAGTTATTTTGGTTGAAACACAAATCCAGCAATAAGTTTTTTGTGGACAGAAAATACGTGCCTTCGCAGCTGTATTTTCTTTGAGAACATCCCATCACAAGCCAAGCACGGGAACAGTTTTTGTATGGGGAAGTGGTTTGTACGTAAATGTCTTCGCAGCTTCATTTTTCCGTTATGGAGGGAGAGGCAGAAGTGACACTGCAGCTGCGTCAGTCTGTGTTTGTGACAGTGCAGCTGGAAATTGTGCTCCGTGCTGTAGAAGTTCATACAGATGTTACAGAAGTAGTTTGAGTCTATGACGGAGTCTCTGAAGTGTTGTTTTCTGATGTGCAGGGAGAAAGATGTGACGTTGCGACACCTGTACTTGGCACAGAACGGACACTCGAACTTGTCCTTGCGACAAACTTTGTGATGATTGTTGACATACAACTCGCTGGGGAGGTCCACTTTGCAAGAGACGCAGTGAACGAAGTTCTGAGCGTGATTCAGGTTCACGTGTTGACTCAGGGAACTCAGGTCAGAGTGGCCCAGGTAGCAGATTCGACACTTGAAGGGCTCAAAGTCTTGGTGAGACACTATCGAATGATCCACCAGCTGTTGTGAGGAACCGAATTCCAAGTGGCAGTGCAGGCAGTCATAAAAACAATCTACGTTCCTCTTATGTGTGAAGATGTGAATGTAAAATAGTTTCGAGTCTGTGTAAATGGCACAGCAGAACTTGCATCTGAACGCTGTTTGTTTTTCCTTCAAGGCTTGCAGACCTGATTTGAAACTCTGGTCTCCGTGGTGTTTGAGGTTTACGTGGGAGGTGAAGAGTCTGACGGAACTGCAGACGCGTCCACACACGCAAACGTTGTTCAAGTTATACTGGGCAACGTGAAGCCTGGAGTGTTTCTCCAACTCAACCCCACAAGCCGTCACAAACTTGCATAAGTTGCAGGTGTAGTATTTGGTAGTGTCTATGTCAGAGGGGTGCAGGGTCGGTTCAGCTACCAAAATCTTACCATTGATTGTCAATATATCTGCGTTTTTAACTAGCAGATCATGTGCTGAGTTGGTGGGTATGTTTCTTTGGATGTTCGGTGCTTTGTCTGCTTTCTGTTGCTCCAATTTGACCTTGCCTTCTTTCTGTTGCTCCACTTTGACCTTGCCTTCTTTCTGTTGCTCTACTTTGACCTCCTCAAGGTCAATGAGGTCAACGGACTCGTCAAGGTCAGGTCCGTCAAACAAAGCCTCAGGCTCCGGCTTGCTGACAATGAACTTCTCAAACTCCAGCTGGAAATTTTTGGTCTCATGAGATTTTGATGACTTCTGAGGGGCACTGACCTGGAGCAATTGCTCAATGTCCAGCTCATCGTCCGGTTTCTCCACCTTGATGTTCGTCATTACGTCATCCACAGGCTCCGTTTTTATCTTAACGTCAGTCTCCCTCTTGATTTTAGTGATGGTTATGTCTTTCAGCTCGTGAAATTCCAGCTTGTGAAGTCTTAGGTCTACCGTAGTGTCAAAACTCTGATTACAGGTTACACAAATTTGTTTTGTTTTCTCAATTAAAGAGTTTTTTTGTAAGGAAGGTAAAGCATGAGCCCAGAAAACATGTTTTTTAAATCTGAAAACACTTTTGAACTGTTTAGAACAATAGTAGCAAGGGAAAGTTTTGTTTGCTTGAGTCAGAAGTTTCAGACGTTTCTTTCCAATCTCGGAATGGAACCGTTGAATGTGTTGTTTCATTGCGTCCATTTTGAACGAGGTCTTTGGACACAGCTCACACTTGTACACTGGCATGGACATCTTTTTGATGCGGTATAAATTAGCCCCCTGATGCTCTTCGTTGCAGTGTCGTTTGGCGTCTGTCTCGTATGCGAAATGGTGGCAGCAGTTTGGACACTGGAATCGAAACTCTGAGTCCCCCTGCTTTGTGTCGGTGGCGTAGCAATGATCGCCGATGTGGGGCGACACATCGCTTTGGTCCTTCAAGTTGTCGCTAGCCTCAAGGGGAACTTGGCACTTGTCAGCATTATGATCTCTGTTGTACCTCGTGGAGTAGGTCTTGAGCGTTCCGCCTTGTTTGAGGACCCTGTTCAAATGTTCCGGGCTGGAGAACACAGTCACTTCCGGAGTCTTTTTGCTGGAAGATTTCATTGAGTTTTGTGAGCTCGGACGAGAGTTTTCATTGTCAGAGTTCGTGAAAATGTTTTTGGGAGGCGTCACCAAGTTTTGTAAGTTCAGTAAACTGGTCGAGGGAATTTCGGGGGGTTCTTTCTTCGGGTTTTTCTTCTCACGTTGACGCACGCACCACTTTGTCTCCTTGCGTTTCAGTTTGAGCACGATCTTAGGACGCTCCTCCGTGCGTCCTTGTGTCCTGTGGGCCGCAAGGTAGCGATCCACCTGAGAGAAAAAGATTCAGTCAAACAACTCAGCTGTTTACAACTGGGGTACAAGGGATGGGGGCAACAGAACCTTACGTTTCATGCTCTAGCTACTTTGGGAACCACTCCCATCGGCCACTAGCTAGTAACGGTACAATACAACTATATAAATTGAATGAAATTAAATACCGTGAATAAAAAAATACTGTATTTTTTTTTTTTTTTAAATATTTTAGTGCTGAGTATTTAACTCCACAGACAAATAGAGGCTTTAAGTCAGCTGATTTTGTGGTGTTCTCATCTTCCAATCCAAGCCCGTGTAGAAAAAAAAAAAAAAAAATCAAAACTCGAAATTGGCATTACAAAGATTTTTTAGAGGAAAATTAACTCTTGATTCATTATTAGGAGATCTCTAAATGGGAGGGGAGCTAGGAGATGGTTTCAAATTAATAGCTTTAATAGATACTGAGAAAATTCAAATTTTCTGGTGGTTTACGGAAAAAAAAATTCTGCTAACACTTGAAGCCTCTATTGAACTGAAGATGCTAAAAGGGAATTTTTCTTCTGCACACTTATTGATCAGACTCTCGTCAAAATTTCAAGAGATCTCACCTCTGATCGGTCGAGGACCACTCGGCACTGCCGCGTCAGGACAATCTGCTTGGCCGAGCCGCACCCTTCAACCTGAAACGACGAGAGGTCAATCAGCCAACACGATAATGATGTTTTATCAAATTTCAAAAATATTAGGCGGGAAATAAGAACTGTGGATCTAAAAAATGTCAAATGTTCAAATAAGTACAGAAAACTTTTGATTCTAAAAACAAAAAAAAAAAAAAAAAAAAAAAGAATTTAAAAAATCAAAATTCACAACATGGAAAGTATTGTAATTCTTCTTCTACTTCTTTTCTTATGCCCACATGTTGGCGTTTAAGCCCTTTTAATTCTAGTAAACCAAATGGCTTAAATGCCTTCACGTTGGCCTAAGAAAAGACTGCATTTCTAATTTCTAAACGTTCTAGATTCAAAATAAAGTAAGAGCACCTAAACAAACAAAAGTTGCGTAAGTAAATACATACATAACAAATACAAGAAATACTTATACAAGAATAGCGTAACAAAAATTGCACCACTGTCTTGAACAAGTTTTCAAGGATTCAACATTTTAATAGCAAAAGCTACGTCCTTGAAACTCTCTGAGAGAAAGTATTATTACTACAGACAGGAGCAATGACCTCAGTACTTTTTTTATTTATTGTTTGGAGATCAGCTAGCAAAGCAAATAAACAATGCACTGTAATAGTAAGATATTGTAGTGGTAATACCCAAAGTTGATTTGCTTAATGTTCCAAATATTTATCTCAATCTACCAACTTTGACTGCCACACAATATATTCATTTAATTGAAAGAAAAGGATAAAACAGACCCATAAAAACACAAGTTATCATCTTTCGATAACTTGTGTTTTTATGGGTCTTTTCTACCCCTTTCTTTCAATTAAATGAATATCGCATAGATTTTTATTAAATACACAATATTTTCATTTACAGTATAATAAATCAATGTTACTTTCAAACGTTTTCTTCCGTCGTCGTCATTATTTATCAATTCTCAACACCAAGACATGATGTTCACAGTATTGAGTCGTTGCAACAGTCAATAGCAGAAGGAATAAGCCAACAATGGTCCTTTGTTGTAAGTTTAAATCCTCTTATTCTATGACTTATCACAATTATCTATGATTTTCACTCCATCAACGATGCCCGCTTGATTGGTAGGCTGTCGCTGAGAGTGCGAAAATGCATAAATAACTGTGATAATCTGGAAGGAGAGAATTGAAACTTTGCGACAATTGTGCTATTGACTGTAATTCAGGTCTCTGCAATAATTTCTCACCTGAGGAAGGACGACGGGCTCCACCTTCAGGTCCAAGTCGGGCCACACGTACGTAAGGTCACACCCTTCCTCCTGAAAGACAGTAGAAATGATTAACCTTGTTCTGGACAAGCCACCTTGATGGTCAGTACCTGAGGCAGCGCAGGACTCGAAGGTTCGCTGAACTCTGCGGGCTCCATCTTGACGTCGGACTCGCTGGACGGAAGATCCGCCGTCAGCAGAGGGCTGGACACTTCCGGACAGGCGTCCCAGACCTCCTCGGCACTCTGAAAATGAATCGTCTCATTTGTAAATTCTAAATATTTTACTCTAAATGCAAAATTTCTGAAGTTTTTCAGAGCTTGCAACGGTTTCTAGATAATTACTGAAGTTTTCTCAACATGAAATTTTACTTTAATAACAAATTTCCTCTGCAAGACAAATTTTCATTCTCCTTAAATGGTAAATTATTTCGATACCAACACAAAACATTGATCAACACTAAACTGTAAATGTACAACTAACCAGTGGTGAAAGTCGTTTTAATTTCTTACCAGTGCGCTTCAGATAGAGGCCTGAACGGCCCGAACCCCCGCCGGAGGCGCGATTTTTTTGGAAAAAGGGGCGTGGCTTATTTTTTTTTAATTGAAAAGTTGCACTAAAATTGATTTATCGTATTTAAAGTCGAGTGAGCGATTACATTTTTTTTTAAATAATTTATGTCCTAAAAATATTTTAACCTGCCCTCTATTAATTAAGAAATGAAACCCAAAAAATTCCCAAAGTTGGTGTTTCGGAGGCGTTTAAGGGTAAGGTAACGCCACCAATGTTAAAAAAAATCCCTCACACAAAAATTCTGAAAAAAATTTAAAATGTTCTCCTCTTCACCCCCTATCAGTACCTAAAATATCAGGTAACTACTGACTACTTTAACATGGAGAAATGAAACTCCCATGTTAAAGTAGTCAACTTTAAAAATTTATAACTCAAAAACCAGATCGTATTTGAATACCTGATATTTTAGCTACCAAAGGGGGTGTAGAGGAGAACATTTTAAATTTTTTTCAGAATTTTTGTGTGAGGGATTTTTTTTTAACATTGGTGGCGTTACCTTACCCTTAACATATGCAAAATTATGGCACAAAAAACAGCTTTTTACTTAAACTTCATTTGAACTATGGTACCGGTTAAAAAATACCTACGTAATCTCTATGATCAATTCATTCATGGATTTTTTATTTATAATAAAATATTTTTTTACGGAAAAAATATTGAAAATCCTTGTGGGAATTAACCCACAAACTAAAAAGAGTAAAATTAAATACTTTTTCAAACTTTTAACCAAGTAAGAAAAAAAAATGTAGTGTCACATATGAAATTGATAAAAAAAAATATTCAAACATATCTGTGCTGGCTAATGAAAATTAAAACATAACTTTTGATGAAAATAATCGCAAGCAAGTTGTCTAGCAGCAGTGTTAATATACAATAAAAATATTTTAAAGGCATACAGGCCTCAAATTACAAATTAGATAGTCACCAAGTGGGTTTAGAGTAAATAATCAACATTCGCATCATTTTTTTCCACGCGTGATGCATCCGTGCGAAGTCGCAGTTCAAAGTAAGAAATTTAGTCCTTGATGACGTCATGAAGTCCTTGATGACGTCACAACTCAATGCTAATCGGTGCTAGCTGTGAGTTGTGACGTCAGCAAGGACTTTCTTTGTAGCGCGACTTCGCACAGTCGCACCGCGCGCATGTAAAAATAATACGAATGTTTATTATAAACTCGAGCAACACTTAATGTCTGTCTAATTTGTAATTTGAGGCGTGTATCCCTTTAATGCTGTTTCACAATTTAGAATGCTCTATAAAATTAACTTAATAAATTTTACATTTTTTTAAATAATTAAATTATCGTTTTAAATGTCTCAAAATTAATTTAAACAAAAAATTCCAAAAAGATGTATAGGCTACAACTTTCAAAAAGTGCTAACGATTACCACTTTATATGAAAATTGAAGATAAAATAGAAAACCCAGTAAACAGTAAACCTACAGATATTTAAAAAAATATAATATACAAAAATTTCTTTCATTTAAAAAATCTAAAAAAAATAAAATAATACATAAATGTGTTCTCAGGCTCGCCATAAAAGAAGCTAGGCGTTTAATTGTTAGAAAAATATTAAAATTAATTTTTTCTATCGTAGTCTTTTAAAATAATGTTTACTGCAGCACTTATATTTATTTACAATGCAACAATTTCGAATCACAATTTGCTAATTTATTTTTATTTTTTACCCAATGAAAAAAATAAATAAAAGTAAATACATTCAATACAGATTTCAATTATTTTTTTTACCAAGGTAGAGATAACGCCAGTCAGCTGTTCGACGTGGGTCCCTTTGATTAACATGCAAACCTTAGCAAATTCACATTTTTTTTTTTTTTTTTTTTTTTTTTTTTTTAGAGGCAGATATTAGTGCCTAAAAGCAAAAGCCATAGAAAAAGTTTCAAAACAATTTAACGAGCCGATTTTTTTAAATTAATTTTTTAGTTTTTCTCTCCATGAGAAAGCCCTATGCTGAAAATTAAAAAAAAATACTAAAAAAAAAAAATCGGCTCGTTATATTGGTTTGAAATTTTTTCTATGGCTTTTAGGCACTAATATCTGCCTGTAAAAAAAAATCAGAATTCTTGAGAATTTGCTAAGTTTTACATGTTAATCAAAGGGACCTACGTCGAACAGCTGACCGGCGCGTTATCTTTAAAAGAAAGTGCAAGTTAAAACTTCGTGAGATAAATAAAATCAAAATACAAGAACATGTATTGAGCATGATTATAATGGTTTATAATGTGATCTGTTCACACTTGCAAATATTATTTTTTTTCATTAAAAATAATTGATTTTTTTAGTAAATTTCGATCAGTGTCTTACCAGTGCGCCGCACTGGCGTCAAATGTCTTACCAGTGCGGCGCACTGGTGCGCACCGGCTTACTTTGACCACTGCAACTAACCCAATTAAGGAATGAGAAGTTGATGAAACATTGTTTTCTTTACCTCAAAAATATCTCCTGGTTTTGCAGTTCTAGAGTCGGGCTATGCTGAGAGCTAGGAAAATAATTCTCAAAGAGCCCAATTCATATCACCTACTTTGACCACTTTTTTGGCAACCGTTCTAGATTTACCTGCAAGTTGTGGGGGAATAATTATAGAGGCTAAAGTACTCATAATCGGAAAACATTACTTCCACGACAGCATTTTCTTCTCAATGTAACTTTGTACAGTACGTGTGACTATAAAAGCTATTAACTTGAAAAAATAAATTTATATTTTTTTTTAAACCTTACTTATCAAAAAAAGAGAATCCATAACTTTAAACATAGCAAGATCATAGATATGTTTGCTTGCTTCTCAAGGATTATTGTCACTATGGTAATTAAATTTATGGTAAAAAAATTCAAAATTAAGATCAGAACATAGAGAACGAAATGATGGTTCACTTTCTGAAGTAAAGTAATTACTGTATCTCAAAAACTAGACCAACTATTGCTTCATTTTTTTGTTGTTAAATATTTATATTATAATGTAAGGAAGATTCACTACATTTTTCAGAGTGATTCACCATCTTAAGAACAGAGACAATAATCCTTAAATTTTGTCATCAATAGTCACCTGAGGAAGGGAGGGCAGCAGGAGGGTCTTGTTCCACCTCTTTGCTGCAGACTTGCTCACCGCACGACACACCCCCTCGCACTGCCAGGCCGGCACCGCCTGACAAAATTAACAACCGGTCAAGTACATGCGAGATCAAACATTGCCAAATTAGCAGCCTGGGAGTGGAAAACACAAAATCAGGGAGAATTGCTGCTACTAAAACCTCCCTGGAGGCAGGTATGAAATTTGCTTGGAAATGTCTACAGTTAAAATTTACTACAAGTGCACTTTTTTACACAGTAATATTTTTGTTGCTGGAGCCTACGACACTGGGATAAACTGACCTGAGTGAGGCTGTCCTCCTCCTGACCAATCTCCTCCTCCTCCCCCAACCCCTCGTCCGGGTTCCACTCCACGGGGAGGGGACTGTCACACCCTTGCTGCATGTCCAGCGCCACCTGCTCTGACAATGACAGACCTCCCTGAGCGACAACGTCGAGGGTTAGCTGGTCGGAGAAGGGAAGGGGCTCCGACCACGAGCCGTCGCACTGCAAAACTTGATCAGAGTCGTCGGGATGCATCGCGGACATCCACAGGGGGGAGTTGACCAGCGCGTGCAAATCCATCTGAAAGAACGTTAATTAGGACGGACGGAATTGTTGTTACTAAATTGTGTCCTCATTCAGTTCCTCGGATCATGACAAGTTGTTGATTT
The DNA here is from genome assembly GCA_949825025.1 of Siphlonurus alternatus. Taxonomy (NCBI): domain Eukaryota; kingdom Metazoa; phylum Arthropoda; class Insecta; order Ephemeroptera; family Siphlonuridae; genus Siphlonurus; species Siphlonurus alternatus. Next base: position 25,176,435 of record OX463785.1, on the reverse strand, counting down.
TATTGACGTAATCTACACTGACAAAAAAAGCTTCAAGCTGAAGAAAATATATCTTAAAAAATTGAGTAAAAAACAAACAAAATTTAAAGAAAACCAAGGAAATTCTCTCCGAGATAAAATCTAATAATAAAAGACTTGCCATGCTACCATCACTGAAATTCATTGACAAATCAGCAACTGACATTTCCATCCTATAATTCATAACCTTAGCTTTCTTTTTTGATGCCAGCACAGCATTTTCCCGCCCAGTTTTCTCATGTGAAAAAAGCCAAAAAAGAGGCTAGGGATTTCAATAAATGACGATTATTCATGTTACCATTAATACCTAAGATCATTTAAAATCGACTGAAGTGAACTTCTTTTTCCTATCAACAAACAAAAAGCTAAAATCTCATATTTTTTTCAACACCAACCGGTTGCTTATCGCGAAACTGGGCGTCTGGTAGGCGCGCTTTACTCACCTCTTGCACGGGCAAATGCCCAATATACTTGGTAACCTCACGGTACATCGATACCTGAATAGTTGTTTCACATAATAGTGCGTTAACAATCAGAAATCGAGCTGTAAATATGCATTTAATTCAGTGCTTTTGATGAACAACGTAGCGAAAAAATCTGGCACGCTTCGGAAAGTTATATCAGCTGTTCCGATACCAACCGAAACAAAGAAAACATCCCAAAATAATTTGTGTCCTATTTACTTTTGATTCGTTTAGAACTTCAAAAACTCATATTATTAAAAGTAAAATAAACTTCGTAATAAACAAAAATTAGCAATAGTTGAAAAATTAGATTTAAAATGGTAAGAACAGTGATAAAAAACTAGTGTTATTTTTTAATGTTGGTATTTTCTTTAGGGAAAGCGTCGATTTAATGATAAAACAGTTGCATATCTTGCAGGCGCTATTTATTTTTTATTTTTATTTTTTTTTTGTTGACTTGAATAAATAAGTAAATTTTAGCTCTGGAAAGGATATAAAATTTAATATAAAACGATGATTTGTATGTATATTATATTTATTTATTTTTGTAAAAAATACAAAACATGGGTAAATTTTGATCTCTATATTATAAATATTAGTAAAAATTTGTGTCATTTCTCAATATAAAATGATTGTAAAAATAATTATACTTTGTGATATCCCATCATCCACCAATTACAATAAATCCACATTTATAATACATTAAAATCTAATAAGGTATAAAAAAATTAACTTATCAGTAGTATATATAACTTAACAATAACATTTTAAATTGCTTTGTGAAGCAGGGGAGGCTAGAAGAGCTGTTTTAATAAATACACAGCAACAAGTCCCCAAAAACCAAGTCTTTGAGTCATAGAATAAATTTACACCATTTTCTAAATAAAAAAGAAACATGTAACATTTTTTATGAAATAAAATTTGCCATTGTGAACTTAACTGTCAGCTCCAAATTTGAAATTTTATTTTAGAACTTATGAACTCTCATTTTGTGACAGTTGTTGATAGACAATTGGTCCGCAATATTTTCCAAGGAAGACATTTTCTAACATAGAAAAGTCATAAATCAACCCTGCAATAAATTTGAAATATATTTTTAGCACCAAGCATATATGACATATGATTTACAAGGCATTTTTATCAAATTATTGTATTAAGAACTTTGAAAACTTTTGTAGCCATGAGTTAATTCAGTATACAAGTTTTCTGGTTTCAATTCAATATTGCAAGGACTTTGAGCTAATGTACAGTAATTTATTTTTAAGATTTTTGTAAAATAAAAACTGACTTTTATTTTACAATATTTTGTAAAATAAAAATGCCCTCACTTGAAATAGCAGATAACTCATTATTGCATCAAGATCATGGTAAGTAATTATTGCTTGAACAACACTGTAAGTCGTCATAACGGCAAACCAACAAGGATAAAATGTTATTAGATTTATAAAAAGGCTGATGACATAAAAATCAACTTGACATTAGAAGAAATACACTGTTAAAAACTTGCATTATCAGCCTAGATTTTTGTTTTTGGAACACAAGACTTCAAAGATAAATTCCATTCTGAGTTTTTTTGTAACTAGGCCCTCAGCTCCCAATGGAGTTGAAGTATGTTGAAATAATATAATATCCCAAAGTCTTGTCGTCAGGGCAAGCCGTTAGCATCCTCAGTATGTGGGGTCTATAACATTACTTAACAACATCTTACTAAAAAACAATTGCCTTGGACTACCGAGGTAATAATGCTGCTGGCTTACCCCGCAAGGGATATGGCTTCAGGAATTGCTAGTGAAATTAATATTTACAGTATAAGAGCAAGACTTTTCTTAATAATTGATAGCAAAGATAAATTTCATTAAAAAGTTACAAAAGTAAAAGCAAAATTAACATTAAGTTGGTATTACATGATGCAATTTGTGAAATTATTGCATACAATTTTTCTTTATGAGAAAACTTAAATGTCATTAAATTTGTATGAAGATGAAATTTTCTTGCAAGGAAAAATTGAATCAGGTAAAACCGTCTTTACAAAAATTCAGTTCTGTTTTGAGTTACTTCTTTTTGTTGGTTGACTCCATCTTATGCTTTGTCTCCATGTGTTTGGCCAGGTTGTATTTGCTCTTGAAGTTGGTGTCACAGAAGTCACAGTGGTACTCGATGCCGGAATGCTCCGCCCTCATGTGGACGTTGAGGTTGTTCAGTTGGTGGTACCGTTTCTTGCACACCTTGCACTCGTGGGTGCCGGGATTTAGCTGGAACTTGTGAACATTGTATTCGTGACGCCGCACGTAGGTTTTGAAGCTGAACGTCTTGCTGCAGACGCGACACTGATGTCTGCGACTCTTTAAGTGAATCGCAGCTACATGAGACTGCAACGCTAGCAGGGCGTAGAATTTCTTGTCACAGTGAGTGCACTTGAAGTTCCGTTCCTTGAAGTGCACGCGGGTGATGTGCAGTCGAACGTTCATTTTACTTTTGAAAACTTTTTCACACATGTCGCAGTAAAACTTAGGCATGTTGTTTTTGTGTACGGAGTTAATGTGTTTCTTTAATGTTGGTTTGTGGGCGAAACATTTCTGACAGAACTCACAGACGTGGGATTTCTCCTTCAAATGAACCGTTTCGATGTGCCGTTTCATGCCGTACAAGCTACAGAATTCCTTGCCACACTCTGGGCAGTACTGCTTGCCCTTGTTGAGGTGAATTGAGGCCACGTGCTTGGCCAGATTCTGCTGAGACTTGAACTGTTTGTCACATTCACTGCAGACGATCGGCGTGCTATTTTCATGCACCTCCTCAATGTGTCGGTCCAGGTAGCATTTTGCAGCGAAGGACCTCGAACACTTTTCACACGTGTACCGTTTTTTGTCGTGCACCGAGGCCACGTGTCTCTTCAGAATGTAAACGTCTGCAAAATTCTTGCCACAAATCTCGCACTTGCTGTTCCTCTCTCCGATGTGAATGTAGGAAATGTGGCGTTTGACGTGGGAGTGCTGCTTGAAGCTCATTTTGCAGAACTTGCAGGAGTACGGACGGTCTCCAGAGTGGACCAGCATGTGGGTTTTCAAGTTCCGCACGGAGGTGAACTCTTTGTTGCACTCAGGACAGTTGCTCACCGAGTCCGTCGCTGCTTTCGGTTTTCTGCCGCGTTTGTTTTTCCTCGGAGGAGTGTACTCTTCATCTTCTTCCTCCTCACTCTCCATCTGGACGTCCGGGTCAACGACCTTCTTGACCTTGATGGAGTTTGTCTGGACGTCCCGGACACTCTTGGTGTCCGGGACTGTCCGCAGACTCTTAGCCTTGATGGAATCTCGCAGACTCTGGAGGCTCAAGGTCACTGGTGGCTTCTCGGAGGAATCATCTGCAAGCAGAAGGACGTCAAACCATCAGCAAAATGGACTTGGGGAGAAATCAGGAAGAATTTGAGAAAAAGGTTAACAATTTACAGGCCTGGGAAGGCCCTAGACAACTCAAATTGAATACAAATTAAGACGAAAGGGTGCCTAGAACTGAGTTTGAGTGGTGATACTTGCTAAGTGCTTGATAGATTAAGTAGTACTGTGATAAAATTTTCAATTCATCATAATAGAACCTGAGGCAAAAATGAAGTCGTAGGCATCACTGCAAAACTAGGCACTCTTTTGATAATTTTTATCAAAAATTTATTTGCATGCAGTGTTGAAACTTGACAACCTGCATGAAATTTGTTTATTGCAGAAATGAATAGAGGGTACCAAATTATTCTACACTTGTGTTTTTTTTAGTCCAGTAACTATTTTTAAATAATTATTAAAAATGCTGCCACGCCCACTGGAGGCGTCAATAGGCGTCTATGCCCTAACCTTTTTATTAAGGATTCAGGGGGGGCAACATTACCTTTCATTACATAATTTAATAATTCTGGAACTAAAAAAAAAATCTGAAAAAATTCAGGGTAGCGTAATTTGATACCCTCTACTCGTTTCTGCAATAAAAAAAAATCATGCAGCCATTTTCCATGAGACAATCTCAATTTGTTTAAAATAATCTTCAGTTCAGGCCTAACTTGGATGATAGTTACAAAGAGGTCAACTCACCCTGGCTGACAGGCTCTTGCTTGACGTTTCTGCGACTGGCTCGGGTGGGCTTGGCGGGGGGAGGGGAGGGCAGCTTGCGCTGCCTGCCCCGAGATTTCTGAAACAAAACCAACATCAAGTAATGAAGAAAATCAAGAAGGAGAATGTTCACACTTTCCCTAAGTAAAAAAGAGACAGATGTGCCCTTGGGAAGCCTTCATTAATTGTTTATTTCCTTATTATTGTGTGTTTTCAGAGATTTGCTACACAACCTTCGGGAAGTGAATTGTTCTTATTGGACTGTTTGTGAATTTCTTGCCTCTGACTTGTTATTTATGTACTCATGAGGGAAATATAATAAAATAAAAAAAGCTTTTCAATGTTTGTTGAAAAAGTCAAAAGTTGTACAAATTTTCTACAGTAAGTTTTGGTTCCTTACTGACATTGTATAATTATCAAGAGAGATTCCCAAAAATTTAAAACTTCAATGCAAGTAGCAAACATGGCAACTAAAAAATTACTTTTGCAATAACAATAGGAATGAATACTGTACCATCATTCTGGTGGGCCCCCCTAAAAAAAATTTTTATTGCAGAAATGGATAGAGGGTGCAAAGTTATGCTACTCTGATTTTGTTCAGATTTTTTAGAGCCCTGGAACTATTTTTTTTTAAAAATTATTGAAAATATAAAGTTACGCCTCTCTTAATAAAAAGATGGAAACTAAAAGGAGTGTGGGTTCAAACCCAACCTCAACAAAACTTTTAGCAATATTTCCAGGGCTCTAAAAGAATTTAAAAAAAAAATCAGAGTAGCATAACTTTGCACCCTCTATCCATATATACAATAAAATTTTGATACTCCGTTATTTGCTGTCTGTAGTTACCTTGGAGGGGGTGCTCTGCGGCCAGGGGGGTAGGTCAGGGGTCACGTGGATCTTCTCTCCCTCCGTCTGAAACAAAATTGACAGTCAAGACTTTGTGGCGGAGACAAACGACTTTGGCACTGATGAGAGTAATAAAACTAGACAGTTTCCTCCGTCCTTGATTTGTGTATCCCCTGATCAGTTACTGTATTTAGTGGTGCAAAGCAGTCTTACCTTCTCACAAGCCATATAATAAATCGTCCCTCGTCCGCAATAATGAGCTATCTACTCCACGATCTCATTGCAATAATAAGGTGTCTGCTATTTCAGATGAACACAATATTCATCTATAAAATAAAGCTCACAATTGCGCTCACCTGAAATAGCAGATAGCTCATTATTGCGGAAGAGGGATGATATAGCCAGAGAGAAAAGATTATTAAAGAACAGTTCACATAACTTCACATACAAAGCAAGTAGAGCATGGAAGTAAAAAACAATTAATATTTGCTTTTTCTGTGCACAGCGCCACCTGAAACCTAGATCTGATTGCTCTGCTTGGTACGTGAATGGGCCTTTTGTCGGACCAAAGACCATCTCTACCTGAGTTTCCTCGTTCTCCTCAGCCTCCAGTTTGACGTCAACTTCTTCCTTCATGACAAACGTCTCCGTCTGCTCGTCGCCCATCCACACGGGCTCCTCCTTGATGCTCAGCTGTGATTGGTCCATCAAATTTGTGCTCGGCTGTGATTGGTCCACCGTAGAATCCATCGTCGTGCAGCGCTGAAGTTAAAGCTTGTTAAATAGGACTCTCATATACAAATAAGCGTGCCTCATATTTTTGTATGTCTATATTTATGTGTTTGTTAAATGATTTGAATATAAAAGTCTATCTTTTCTTATGAGTTACAGTATATACATCTTATTCATGCACATAAATATAATTCCAAAAAAAATTTTTGATTAGCAAAATTCGACATTAAGTGAAGAGGCTCCTAACTCTGTATGAAAGGGCTATATAGCCTCATTTATTAAATAAATATCCTAACACATTATGCAGACTGTGCTAAAAGTGAAATGTAAACAGAGGGAAGAGTGAAATGCCGCTAACTTACCTCGAAAGAAAAAACACTGTAAAAACAACCTGTAACTGTTATCAAATCTTTCAGTAATGTAGTTTAGAATTTTAAAAACATAATAAAATGATAATATATTGCAAAATAACAACATAAAGACATCAAAATAGAATTTTATTAGCAAAGAAATCAACACAAGCCGCAAAACATTTCGCTCAGCTGTTAGATACCAACTAAACAAATTAAAATATTTCAAAAAACTCGGAGAGAAAAATCATTTTTGTTACAAAATCTGAATTAAATGCCATCATATTATATGTATAATAGTTCATCTAAACAGAAAAAATAACATTGTATTTATTACATAAATTATCTAGGTGATTAATAACTACTCTACAAACTCTTGGGCATGAGTGATTTTTTGTAATGGTTGGTATGCCTGGAATCTTCAATTTTCCCTAGAGCTGAACAAGTTGCCTGTATTACAGGCGCTTACGATTTTAGAAATAAAAACGGTTTGAAAAATATATATTTGAATCTTTATTGCATAGGTAAGTACACAAAAAATCAGTAAGTTGCGAATTTTATTTAATAATGTTTAATTTTGTGAGAACTTTATCGCGAAACAAAATATAGCTTAAAATTCTGTCGCGCGTCGAACTCTCCGAGATTTGTCGATCGTCCTTTAAATATTGAAATAAAATATAGTAAATGCCAACTAGCTAGAAATATGTAGGCTTACATATATTATAAGTATTCAAAGTTTCGTCTTTATAATTATTAAATATGTTTGTGACTAAAAAACTTGACGTGAATGCCTTCAAAATTTCATAGGAAAAAAACTTTATTCTTAAACTATAATAATTGTATCAACATTAATTTTTATCTTTCTTGTTTAGGTAACAATGTGTGGTATTTTCTGTGACGTCACTGCTCCAGCAGCTCAATCAGCTGGTTGTAGAGCAGCTCTCTGGCGCGGACTGCCCACAGAAAGTCCATGTGGTTGAAGGACTCGTGCGGCACACGGATACTCGCCCGGACGTTCGGTAGCCGAGACTTCAGTGTCTTGACGTCCTGAGAAAGTGCCGGGAGTTAAGACGTCGCAAATTTCAGTCAAGGCCACACTTACGTCAACGTGCGCGAACTTGTCGCCGTCAGAGTAGTGCAAGTAGACGGGGGCGGTGACCTTGGAGAGGTCGTACTCTGGCGGGGTCAGTGACCCGTACTTGAGCAAGTTCTTGATGGCCGAGCCCTGGTCGAACATGCAGAACTTGCCTGCAGAAACAACAAGATATAACACATGTAGTGAAATGTCAAAATTAGGAGTTTTCCTTGAATTTTTTACAAGATATTGAATTCGAAAGATTTTCATTTTATTATTTTTTTTTTTCAAAGCTTGAGTCTTAAAAAACATTCACTACATATAATTGTTTTTGTTTTTTTTATCATATATGCCAATTATCACATTTATTAAAGTTAACAGAAAAATGTTTTGCTTTTGAAATTTTAGTGTAAAAATATGAGAAAACCACGCCCCATTTTTAAAAAAAAAAAAAATCGCACCTGCTCCCCAGTTAAATTATTATTTCTCGTGTAATTATTATTATTTCAGTGGTAAATTATTTCTCGACCGATGGGCCGTTTAGGCCCAGTTCGTGCCTGCATATATTAATAATTAAATATTATACACAAAAGTTCATGTTATTGCCCGTCCCCCCTACTGTTGAGTAGACTGGAAATTAATTAAAAAAACACAAACAGCTGTGAAGTTACCGGTGTCGAACTGCTGTATGTAGTGGAGGAACGTCTTCCGGGAGGCACCGGCAGGGGTGTGGCTCAAAATAACCGGCAGAATCGTCTGCACAAATATACATTGATCGTCCCTAGTGAAAATTTATTAATAAAGAATCTTATAAGAAGTAAAAAGGGGCATTCATAAAGTCTTAAGGCCATCACATTTAAGGCTCGAAAATTTAAAGCTTGATTTTAGACGTGTTTTTTAGACCCAAAATTTCTGGTCTTAAATTATTGAGCCTTAAATGTGGCCTTAAGGCTTTGTGAATGCCCCTTCAAGTGGCTTAATTCGATCTTATTGCATTGCCTGTAAGATCTTATTAGATTTTTTTTTAAGATTTATTTCTTATAACATCTTATAAATAAATTTACGATTCATTTTCCTGTGAGGACCTTGTTGAGCTGGTCGGTGTGCACGCCGAACGCCCGCAGGAACAGAGATACGCACACCTCTTGCATTTTTGCGCCGTTGTGACAATGTTCTTGCTCGAGGCTTCTCAACAGCGAGGAGGAAGGAAGGATTTCGTGGGTGCGGGGTCGCTGTCACGTTGCAAAAAATTAATTTTTACAAAAAATAAATGGAAATAAAACTCCACATGTTAAAATTATGAATTTAAAATTAAAATATTATCTAATTTTAGAATATATATATATTAACATTTAATTACAAAACTGTAACATTAATGATAAAAACGGTAAAATTTGTGAAATTACGTGTCAATTTTTACGAAAAATTACAAATATTTTTTTACATATTTAATTTCCACCACTGCAAGATGATGCCATGAAATTTGAAAATAATTAAGCTAGCTAAAAAATTGAGAAGAAATCCTGTGAGAAAGAGCTGAGAAAATAATATCATGCAACGAACACTTACGTCTAAAGATAACAGATCGGACGGAAAAGGTTCCTGCAGACTTTTAGTGAAGAATGCGACGGGGGCGAGCGCGTGCATCTGTCTGACCTTGAGGTTGTAGTCCGGTCGCTGTGACGTCATCACCCAGAACATGGTGGTGCCCATGGAGTGACCCACATAGTCGAGGTGCGGCCGGCCCGTGTGGTGCAGCACGTGGTCCAGCTGGGCCGGCACGTCGAACAACCCCATCTCGTGCCACCTGACCAGAAAAATGACGAGCTTTCGTAAAAATAAATTCGTAAAAATGAGGTTTTGCAAAAATTTATTCGCAAAAACGAGGTTTCGTAAAAATTAATTCGTAAAAACGACTCACGAGAAGTCCCAGAACTTGGCGTTGGCAGAGCTCGGTATGAGAGTCTCGTGCGCTCGCGAGTACGTGTTTCCCCGCGCGTTGCCCAACCACACGTCATAGCCGCGGTCGAACAGCAGGTAGGCTGGAAGGATTAACTTACATCAGGTAAATTGTCTCATCTTTTGGTCAAATTTCACGAAAATAGCTCCTGCACCAGAATTTGGTATTTATTTATTTATTTATTTATTTATTTATTTATTTATTTATTTATTTATTTATTTATTTATTTATTTATTTATTTATTTATTTACTTATTTACTTATTTACTTATTTACTTATTTACTTATTCATTTATTCATTTATTCATTTATTTATTTATTTATTTATTTATTTATTTATTTATTTATTTATTTATTTATTTATTTATTTATTTATTTATACCGAGGGCGTGTTCCGGTCCGGTCTCCACCCAAATGTCCGAACTACACAGTAGGCAATGCTGTAGAAAGACGACAGGCCGCCGTGGTCTTGGTAGTCTGAACATGGTGAGAATGTAGCCGTCCTCCGTTATCACCGAGTGGCTCTCCACAGGGTAGCCCTGCCGAGCCGCCATCTGGGGCTGCAAGAGAGTTGTCGTCTAGTTACCATGACAGTGTAACCTAATAACCGTAGCTGTCATCTGAATTACGATCGGACTTCATGTCTCGTGTGGAGACATCAAATTTTGTCTCTGAGAGAGAAAGAGGTGATTTTATGACAATTTGTAATAATATGTGAACGTATGAATAAATAATGATAAAGATCTACAAAATAATCAAGTGTTTGTAAGATTACAAATGATACCTAGGGCAGCCTATGTGATCCTGATATATACTGCAATGTATTTTAAAATAATAGCTGTTACAAATGTACTGAAAACATTATTGCGTTATATTAACAATATATTTCACCGTGGTGAGGCCCACGTCGGGAAGTTGGTCACTCAAGGTGTCCAGCTTTGGTTGGGACGTCCGGGACTGTCCGAGAATCGCCAGGGCCAGCAGGAGGTGCAGGGTGGTCTTCATCTGTACCGCAAATTGTACTTTGTTTTATATTTTTTAAATTTATAAATTATGCATGACTACCGGCTTCTGAAAATATTTAATTTTATAATTAAAAAACAAAAAAATGCTCATTTCATTGAAGAAGTTGTTAAACATAAAATAAGCTGTGCAATATAATTTGGTAATGTTGTCATTCCTAAATTTATATTAATGTACAGAAATGCTGATGATCTGTATTAAAATATCCATATTTTTTCAATTATATAATTTTAAATTGTTATATTCTGGAATTCAAATCAACCTTACTTACGTAATTCATTTGTGATGATTTTTGAAAACTTGCATGTAGCCTAATACTTACATTTCATATGCTGGTGATCGACTTTCTGAAAGACTATAATCCGTCTTCTTATTTTACATTTACGAGAAAGGATTGTGAGAAAGTCGATTATTGTTTTCAAAAACTGCGTGCTCTGATCGTGCTAGATAAAGCACGTGCTCACTTTTTGGGTCAACTGCATATTTATTTTACTATCTGTCATGTTTGTGTACTGCCATATTCTCAAATAAATATTTCTAACGTTTCTTATATTAGTGTCCAAATCTCGAGAAATATTAGTCACTGATATTATGTTAATCAGACGAAGATCCAGGGAAGGGGATGATGCATGTTCTACAACCCAGTAAGAGAGCACAGAAATATGATAATTATGATAAAGTGTAATTAATAAAATTATGAGAATTTAAAAAAAAAAAAAAAAAGATAAAGAAATGGAGAACAAGAAAAATAAAAAGGAAATTTTCTAATGTCTCCATGTCAAAAATTACAAACATTAAAATTAATTTAAACTTTGGGTATTTTTTAATTCAGAAAAAAAAAAATCTCTCCTAGTTTCCTAAAATATTTTAATTTTTTAGGTTGGTATCCAACTGAGCGAAATGTTTTGCGGCTTGTGTTGATTTTTTTGCCAGTAAAATTCTATTTTGATGTCTTTTGTATTTTGCAATGAATTATAATTTTATTATGTTTTTAAAATTTTATTCATTATTGCAAGAGTTATTGAGTATTATTGTCACTATGGTAATTATTTTTATAAATAATGGTAAAAAAAAAACATAAAAGTTAGATCAGAACATAGAGAACAAAATGACTGTTCACTTTCTGAAGTAAAAAAAGTAATTATTCAGTCCAGTTTTTGAGATTTTAATTTTTTAGTTAAAAAAGATGCTAATTTGACTAATGTCTGCCAGATTTCCAATGATTCTCACTATTTATATCCTACACATCTAAGAAACTAGACCAACCATTGCTGCACTTTTTTTTTTTTTTTTTTTTTGCTTAATATTTATGTTATAAAAATCTACATATATTTAAATATTATTATTGTTATTAAAATTTTCATTTTATTAAAAATTTGTTGCTTAAGCATTGCTTAATTATAAACATTGTTTGCATTGTTGGTGTTGCGTGACATTTTACAACAATAAAAATTTTCACAATGGTTTTCTTTCAATCATATTTAAATTAATCCAAATATAATTTTTATTTATTTATTTTATTTTTAGTTAAAAAGCACATAAAACGAGTGTAAAACAATTATACCAATACACAGTTTTAATTATTTTCATTAATTTGGTAATTGTAAAATATCTAGTTGATATGTCTTCAGGCAGTTGCTATAATCCTGTCTATGAAATTAAACAGTGATTCACACTTAAATATAATATACTTTTATTATATGTTGCACACGTTACAGCAATAGAAGATTGTCACTTGACTTCTCCTCACGGAGGCCCAGGAGAGAGTGCTCCCGCCAGGTAAAAGGTGGGGAAACCAGGAACTGGCTCCGGTGAGGAGCGGGCGGAAAAGGAACTACGTCGAACGGCGAGAATTATGTAATACACATAATATACCCTCATAAAGGAAGCTAGCACGCTAATCGACATACATGACAATTTCCTCCCTTTTTGGAAAAACAAACAATAATTACAGCGGCTCTTACGAAATTTCTCGGCTACCCAATTATATAAAAATCAAACCATTTACTTAATGAAATGGTGCTGAGATGACGTTAAATATTAAATTAAAAACAATAGTTCCGCGACTCGATTTGAATCGAACTAAGAGTTCAACCGGCAGCCATAAAGTTTAGTAGGTAGCGGCTGTATGAACTTACATTAAATTAAAAGGGAGTAACTAACCCAAAATACAAAAGAAGTTGTGGCGGCCGAGCCGCAATAAATTTAATTGATCAATACTACTAACTTGGAAAGCAATATATAGCAATGGGACTTTAAATGAGCTGAGTCAATGTCTTTTGCTCATACTGACAAAATCAAAGCTAATTACTAGCTTGATACAAACGGAACATTTAGGATGAGGGGGTTTGTAGTCGCGTGGAGCGTCGTGTTGCGGTGACCGGCTGCTTAGGCGCTCGCGGTGGGTTGGCGCGCACCAGCTCGGGCGGCTCCGCGGCTGCCTGTACTGTTGCAGCAGCGATGGGTGGCGGCTCGCCGCGCTGCCCGCCTTGTGCGCTCACGACTTGGTTGGAGCGCTCCGACCGAGCCCCTCTCGCTGTTGACTCCCCGCCTCGCGGGTCACTCGGGACATCCTCTGAAACACTTGGAGACACGTCTGAGTTTGGTTCTCGCTTTTCGCGAGTAGACCTCGAAAGTGATGCTGCTTCGGCCCCGTCCCGACGATCGTTGGCCTGAAATGCAGAGCGTATTTGATCACAATGACGCTTGATTATATGTCCACTTTTTGCAATTATTAAATAATTGCGAGGTCCTTTCACAGTGCTGATTTTACCCGATGCCCACTTATTCCGGCTATTGTAAGTTCTGTACCACACTGGATCCCCTGTACAAAATTGACGTGACTGACTGTCGGATAAGATGCTAGAAAGAGCCTTTTCCTCCCTTTTTGCGTTGGTCACACTGGCGGTGTATGGGTGTAGTTTGTCCAGCATGTTGCGGAGCTTACGACCCATGAGTAGTTCCGCTGGTGTTTTTCCGGTTGACTCGCATGGGGAGCAGTGCAGGGACAAAAGTACGTTTGCGAGCTCCTTTCTCCATGATTCCGCCGGAACTTTCTCTAACATTCTCTTGAATGTCTGAACTGCTCTTTCGGCTAGCCCATTGGACGCTGGCATGTAGTCTGCTACGCGATGGTGCTTAATCAGATTTGCCTGTAAGAAGTTAGAGAAAGCTTCCGAACGGAACGCTGGCCCGTTGTCCGATACGACCTCGTCCGGTATACCATGCGTGGCAAACAACTTCCTCAGAACACGAATTGTTGTTTCTGTGGATAGGGACCCACCAGTTTCTTCTACCTCTATCCACCTAGAGAAGGCATCAACTACGACCAAGAACGTCTTTCCGAACTTGGGTCCTGCGTAGTCGATATGAAGTCGTGACCACGGTCTCGCGGGCACGGACCACGGTACGACGTTCGCTCTGGGAGGTGCGCGGGCTGTGCGACTGCACTCGTCACAGCTGCGCGCTAGTGCCTCAATGTCACTGTCCACGCCCGGCCACCAGACATAGCTGCGAGCTATCGCCTTCATCTTGACGATGCCTTGATGTGTGCGGTGCAGCTGGTGGAGAACCTTCTCCCTCAGCACAGTAGGCACCACGACACGTTCCCCCATAAGCAAACAACCTTTACTCACGGACATGGAGTTCAGTCTAGCCTTGTAGGGTGCACACTCCTCCGTGAACTCCCCGGCCTCCTCGTTGTGCAGCACCGCACGCATCACGCGAGATAACGATTTGTCCTTCTTGGTCTCTTCGGCCATGTTCTCCACTGAAATCGGGGAGTCCGGCCTGGACTCCTCGATCAGAAGAACTCCTGCTAGCTCCAGCTCGACGGTGTCATCGGACCCTTCGATCGGAAGTCTACTGAACAAGTCTGCGTTGCCATGGTCCTTGCCCGGGCGGTACTGCAAATCATAATTGTAGTTATTCAAACGCAACCCCCAACGCACCATGCGTATAGACATTATATCAGGGAGTGGTTTGTTTGGTCTGAACAAGCCCAGGAGCGGTTTGTGGTCCGTAAGTATTGTGAACTTGGGTTGTCCACTCAGGTACATATGAAACTTACGAATACCAAATATGATCGATAAAGCCTCACGATCAATCTGGGCGTAGTTTTTCTCACTGGGTCGGAGGGTCCGTGACGCATTGGCGACGGGCCGCTCTTGTTGGTTTGGGAGGACGTGCGACAGCACTGCCGACACTCCATACGATGATGCGTCGCAGGCGAGCACGATGGGAAGCGATGGATCGAAGTGCATCAGTACCACGTCCGATGACATCACCTGCTTAACATACGTCATAGCTTTCTCGTGTTTGTCGTCCCAACTCCAGGCTACACCCTTCTGCAACAGCTCATACAAGGGTTTGAAAATCTCTGCTTTACGGGGCAAGAAACGATCATAATAGTTAATATAACCCAGCAGGGACTGTAGCTGCTGCACGTTATTTGGTGATGGCATGTCCACTAAGGCTTCCACCTTCTCGCGCGTGGGACTCACCCCCTCCGCGGAGATGTGGTAGCCTACAAAGTCCAGTTCTGACACGGCAAAGAGACACTTTTTGAGATTCACCCGTAAGCCTACGGACAAAATCCGTTGTAGTACGGCTCGGGTCCTCTCCCATACCTCTTCCTTGGATTGGCCCTGAACTAGAACGTCGTCGTAGTAGACTCCGACGCCCTGCAGCCCTGCAAGCAATTTTTGCATGATCCTGAAGAAAATGGCAGGAGCTGAAGACAATCCAAAACAAAGCCTGGTAGGTCTGAACAGACCTTTGGTAGTGTTGATTGTGATAATTTTAGCTGTCTCCTCGTCTACAGTAATTTGTAAGTATGCACGAGCGAGGTCTAATTTTACAAAAAATTTGCCCCCAGCTAATTTGTCCAAAATTTGATTGACCGTGGTCATTGGATACACGTCTTTTTTACATAATGGATTGACGGTCCCTGAATAGTCCCCACACACTCGCACAGTACCGTCTGATTTTACGGCGAATACTACTGGCGTGCCCCACTCCGAGTTTGGGACGATGTGGTGCGACTCTTCATCAACCAGGAGGTCCAGCGCGGTGCTGGCGCGCTGCTCCTTGGCATAGGGTACCTGCCTCGGTGGTAGAAACACCGGCTGTGCTCCCTCCACCAGCTCGATGTGGGCGGGCTCCCCCGTGTACTTGCCAAGACCCGGTTTGAAGACGTCCTCGTACCCGGCGAGCTCCACGGGTAGTTGTCTCTGGCTGCTGCTAACGAGATTGACGCTCCCTGGGAATTGAACAGAAATGTTTAGCATTTTGAACCAATTACGACCTAGTAGGTTCGGTCCCGGATGCTTCATTACGACCAATGTAAGCTCGTAATTTTTGCTCTGAAAGTTAACGTTAACTTTTAACACTCCTGCTATTCCGAGTTTTTGTCTAGACCAAGTTTGTAAGTTTAATTCACTATTTTTTAGTTGATTAAATGCCCAAAACTTTTTAAAAGTGTCTACACCTATGAGCGTGTGACCTGCTCCTGAGTCAACTTCAAATTTAATTGGATGTCCATCAACCAATAGAGACATCTTGTACTCTGACCCATCCGGGCTCAGAGTAGCATACAAATATGATGCTGGTGTGTCTTCTGTTTGCGAGGTTAAGGCTCGGGGCTGCTCCTCGCAGTAATGGGCGTTCTGTTGACGACCACGGCCTCCACGGCCACCCCCGCGACCCCTCGAGTTGGACCTGGGCGGCCCCTCCTTCCTCTTCTCGGGATTCTTGCTCCAACACACCTGATCTGAGTGCCCAGTCTTATTACAAAATACGCACGCTTTATCCTTGAAACGACATTTGTCAGACTTGTGATTATCTAACCCACAACGATAGCATGGCTTTCGCTTAGCTGGCTGAGACGAGCGAGCTGGCGTGACCACGTCACGCGCCGCTGCTGCGTTCCCACGGTGACCCTGAGCTTGCTGGCCCAGCGCCACTCTGTGCACGTTCCTCTCTCCTGATTGGCCTCCCTGAAAACTCATCACGTCTTGTCTCGCCGCCTCCGCCGCCAGCGCTCGTTGCTGCACCTTGGCGAAGGTCAACTCTGGAATTAGAAGAATTTGTTCTTTTAGTTTCTTGTCCCTCAGCCCTTTCAAAACTTGTCCCAGTAATGCTTGCTCGAGGTTTTCGAACTGGCAATGCTCACTCATTCCGTTCAAATCTGCAAGAAACTGAGAAACTGACTCACTTTCCCCTTGCGTACGACCCCAAAATTGGTCTCTTTTAACCCACATGTTCGGTTTTGGGTCGTAAAACTTGGTAAGCACTTCTACACATTCAACATAAGAAAGTTCAGTTGGTTTTTTAGGCATAGAAAGGCTCCTGAGACGATAATAAGCTTCAGTCCCCATTACTGTTAATAAAGTACTTTTTTTACGTTCCGGATCACCAATACTATTAGCTTTGAAAAATTCTTCTAACCTCTCAATGTAAATATCCCACGTTTCTAGCCCCCCAGGAACGTACTCGTACGTTTTTCCCACCGTAACATTGGAATTCACAGCGGCTGGTTGCTGTGAGGGTAAGGAAACTGTCCCCAAATTGGCTAAAGCTAGAAAAGATTTCACCAAATCTGCAGTTGCGGCTTCCTTAGCCGCTTGCTCCTGTTCAGATTTCACGCGAGCCTCGCGTTGTTCCGCGGTCTCGTTCTCCGGCGGTGACATTCTTGCTTGAAGATCTTCAAAACTTGTGAAGACGCGTACTGGAGTTTTTTTACTCATAAGCACCCCGCATAGTCACTTTAATCCTCGTCGCCACTGTAAAATATCTAGTTGATATGTCTTCAGGCAGTTGCTATAATCCTGTCTATGAAATTAAACAGTGATTCACACTTAAATATAATATACTTTTATTATATGTTGCACACGTTACAGCAATAGAAGATTGTCACTTGACTTCTCCTCACGGAGGCCCAGGAGAGAGTGCTCCCGCCAGGTAAAAGGTGGGGAAACCAGGAACTGGCTCCGGTGAGGAGCGGGCGGAAAAGGAACTACGTCGAACGGCGAGAATTATGTAATACACATAATATACCCTCATAAAGGAAGCTAGCACGCTAATCGACATACATGACAGTAATAATAAGTAATAAAATATCATTCATCTACAAATTTTGAAACAAGTCTATGCCAGCCAATAGCAAAATTTTATAATTAACTTTCGTCTTTTCTTATTTAATTAATACAAAATGTAAAAAAAAATGTTAAAAAATATTTTAAAATAAGTGCAAATTACAAAGAATTTTGATCGTCATCTTTCTCTCTTTTGTTGTTCCAGTTTAATCAGATTGTTGAGACTCGTTGGGAGGGAGATTTTGTTGTTCCAGAACGTTAATTATATCGTCGTTCTGTCTTTTTGTTGTTCCAATTAGATCGGACTGCTGGGAGGGAGATTCTGTTGTTCCAGAACGTTGATTATCGTCGTTCTGTCTTTTTGTTGTTTCAGAACGTTGATTATCGTCGTTCTGTTTTCTTGTTGTTCCAATTAGATCAGACTGCTGGGAGGGAGATTTTGTTGTTCCAGAACGTTGATTTTCGTCGTTCTGTTTTCTTGTTGTTCTAATTAGATCAGACTGCTGGGAGGGAGATTTTGTTGTTCCAGAACGTTGATTATCGTCGTGCTGTCTTTTTGTTGTTCCAGAACGTTGATTATCGTCGTTCTGTTTTCTTGTTGTTCCAATTATATCAGACTGCTGGGAGGGAGATTCTGTTGTTCCAGAATGTTGATTACCGTCGTTGTGTATTTTTGTTGTTCCAGAACGTTGATTATCGTTGTTCTGTTTTCTTGTTGTTCCAATTAGATCCAACTGCTGGGAGGGAGACTTCGTTGTTCTGGAACGTTGATTATCGTCGTGCTGTCTTTTTGTTGTTCCAGAACGTTGATTATCGTCGTTCTGTTTTCTTGTTGTTCCAATTAGATCCGACTGCTGGGAGGGAGACTTCGTTGTTCCGGAACGTTTATTATCGTCGTTCTCTCTTTTTGTTGTTCCAGAACGTTGATTATCGTCGTTCTGTTTTCTTGTTGTTCCAATTAGATCGGACTGCTGTGAATTAGATTTCGTTATTACTTTCATTTCGTCCGCGTGGCCTTCGTTCCGTTCCGTCGTTCTAGGAACGGTAGGCTGGGGACTTCTTGCTCTGCCCTGAGGATGACCTAGAGCCGTCAACGCGAGCACCAAAATGAGCACCAGAATGCTGAGAACATAATATGTAAATATTAAAATTGTCCTGACAGATGCGTTGGTACATATAAATCCTAGGGGGTGGCATGCAAAATAATGTGCCTCAGGAATAAACTAAAGCAAAACTTTATTAAATTTGGAAATTTTTTGTTATATGCAAATCCCAGATTAGTAAGGATGTCTTCGGCATTTTCGTTTTTAATTGAATTGCAGCAGGGCAACATTGAAGCTAATACTACTCAATTGAAATCAACAAATTTATAAGTGACATTTTTATGTATTTTCAATTATATTAAAAAACTGTAAGTCTTTTTAAGGGTAAGATAACACGCCCAATGTTAATAAAATTCCACACTGAAAATTGTAAAATGTTCTCCTCTACATCCCCTATCAGTAGCTAAAATATCAGCCTGTATTATACAAATTCGAGCTAGTTTTTTAGTTATGAATTTTGAAAGTTGACTAATTTAACATGGACAAATGGAACTCGAGCAAGTAACTTATAGTGTCAATTTTTTGGTCTCCATTGCTCCATTATTTATATTTTTTATTAAATTTATTATTTTTATTCGAAGCCTAGGTATGAATTATTTATTTAATAATTAATAAAAATTGTATGGATAAAATTTGAATAAGTATAAAATAAAAAATACAAGATTAAAAAAAAAAATAGAATTCAATTTCAGAATTTTTGAAGGTGTATTTTACACTTTTTTCCCACTTTGAAATAGTTAGGGTTCGTCCCCTGGACAATGCCAGGGTTTTAACTATGAAATTCAGGTAAATAACAAAGTCAGGTACTAAAAATAAATGTAAAGTTTGTGCACAAATACTTACATCTTTTTCATGGTTGACTCTGACTATTTTATGTCAGTTGTTCAGTGACAATCATGCGCTCAAATTTCCAGTTAGTTAGTGACAATGATGCGCTCAAATTGTGTCTGAAAGGCGCGTGCCCGCACGACACGTTTTTATGATGAAATTTCGTCACGTCGCCGATGTGTTCTTGACATTTGCCAGCAATCTGTCACGTTTATTTATCACACGAGTGTTGTCATTTTATAAATATAACAATTATAGGGAGTTTTATTTATTATTTATCAACTCATTTTTATAAATATACTAATTATAAGGATTTTCATTTATGTAAATATTACTAATTATAAGAAGTTTAATTTATTTATTGTTGACCAAAACGAGTCCCCCAAATCATTTTTATAACTATAACAATTACTTTACATTACGTATAATCTTGTACTTAATGTTTATAATTATAATCAAATCCATTCACGAAGGAATCACTTTCTTGTATTTTGAAAACCAATTTTTATGTGCAATGTCCGCTAGATATTCCACATTGGATGCGCGATTTAATTTATTAGTGAAAAGTCACTGGTAAGTGATAAGATATGGTATTGATGTGATACGTGCTAATTTATTGCATTAAATTAGATTGTATAATAAGTTACCACTTTGTGTAGAAGAAATTACAAATTACAGAGATTTTAAAAATTCTGTGAAAATGTTACTTAATGATTGTGTTTTTTACAGTGTTAGTTCTTATTTACAGTTTAAGTTCTAATAAACAAGTTTTTTGACGTGTCTAACCTTCATATTCAAAGTGCTTGCTTGCATTATCAATGTTTGTATTTGTATATGTGGAATTTGACGAATAAACCATTTGAATTTGAATTTTGAATTTAAAATTATATCATAAATGAATTCAAATTCAATATTTTATTAATCTCTCATAAAAGACAAGCATAACATAAAAAATAGCTGAAATATATTTAAAAACTAGCTGTCAATTTTGAACACATCAAATAAAAAGTTGTCTATATTCTCAAACTTTGTTCACTTTTTATATCACTAGGGAGATTATTGAGCCCTGTATACATTCATGAGTCCATTTTCAAAAGCTCTTATATAATAAGGACAAGTGAAACCTTCTTTGATATATATATACATATCATGTATCATAGGTAGTCAAGAAATACTGGTCACAAAGAAAAACATTGAACCTAAAAGTTCTCATATAGCTTGTAACGTCGGCTATTCAGTGACGTGAATTAAGGTGCCACAGAGAGAAGCGGTTTAAATTAGAGTACCTAAACTAATTGTAAGTTACTAAATTCAGGTACTGTGAAAACATCTTGCCAAATTGTCGACTTTATTAATAAAAGTCTTGTTTACGTTGCTACGGAGTTTTGATATTTTGAATCAAATTAATTAATAATATATAAACCTGCAGAGAGTAATTTCTCTGCGATGTTTGTGAAGATTAAGAAAAATAATTTCATCTGACGAAATAAAAAGACAAATAATTAATTTCAGTTCACTAATTTACATATATTATTAATTTCAGTTCACTAATTTACATATATTATTAATTTCAGTTCACTAATTTACATATATTATTAATTTCAGTTCACTAATTTACATATATTATTAATTTCAGTTCACTAATTTACATATATTATTAATTTCAGTTCACTAATTTACATATATTATTAATATCAGTTCACTAATTTACATATATTATTAATTTCAGTTCACTAATTTACATATATTATTAATTTCAGTTCACTAATTTACATATATTATTAATTTCAGTTCACTAATTTACATATATTATTAATTTCAGTTCACTAATTTACATATATTATTAATTTCAGTTCACTAATTTACATATATTATTAATTTCAGTTCACTAATTTACATATATTATTAATTTCAGTTCACTAATTTACATATATTATTAATTTCAGTTCACTAATTTACACATATTATTAATTTCAGTTCACTAATTTACATATATTATTAATTTCAGTTCACTAATTTACATATATTATTAATTTCAGTTCACTAATTTACATATATTATTAATTTCAGTTCACTAATTTACATATATTATTAATTTCAGTTCACTAATTTACATATATTATTAATTTCAGTTCACTAATTTACATATATTATTAATTTCAGTTCACTAATTTACATATATTATTAATTTCAGTTCACTAATTTACATATATTATTAATTTCAGTTCACTAATTTACATATATTATTAATTTCAGTTCACTAATTTACATATATTATTAATTTCAGTTCACTAATTTACATATATTATTAATTTCAGTTCACTAATTTACATATATTATTAATTTCAGTTCACTAATTTACATATATTATTAATATCAGTTCACTAATTTACATATATTATTAATTTCAGTTCACTAATTTACATATATTATTAATTTCAGTTCACTAATTTACATATATTATTAATTTCAGTTCACTAATTTACATATATTATTAATTTCAGTTCACTAATTTACATATATTATTAATATCAGTTCACTAATTTACATATATTATTAATTTCAGTTCACTAATTTACATATATTATTAATTTCAGTTCACTAATTTACATATATTATTAATTTCAGTTCACTAATTTACATATATTATTAATTTCAGTTCACTAATTTACATATATTATTAATTTCAGTTCACTAATTTACATATATTATTAATTTCAGTTCACTAATTTACATATATTATTAATTTCAGTTCACTAATTTACATATATTATTAATTTCAGTTCACTAATTTACATATATTATTAATTTCAGTTCACTAATTTACATATATTATTAATTTCAGTTCACTAATTTACATATATTATTAATTTCAGTTCACTAATTTACATATATTATTAATTTCAGTTCACTAATTTACATATATTATTAATTTCAGTTCACTAATTTACACATATTATTAATTTCAGTTCACTAATCCATGCAACTATTAAAAAAAAAAACTAACGTCAAATATGTATATTTTTTAAATTAACTTAACTTTTAATAGAAATTTAAATAAATACAGACGATTTTTCTCCCTTCCAGTCCGCCATAATCTTACTAACTGCTCAAACAATACGTATACATGACGGTGTTTAATGCGTATTCGTTGACGACGGATAATGTTATTCTTATGAGGCGTCGTCAACGAATACGCCGTCATGTAAACGTAGTGAAAGTTTTCGCTAATGGCGGATAGGGGCATTACAGCATAAAAAAATAAAAAAATTAGGAATTATTTAAAAATCGTCTTAAATTATACGCAGTATCTTAGAGGGTCGGTTAAAAAGATTTTTTGAACATATAATTTTTAAATTATTTATTTGGTCAATTTCAACATATTTTTTTTTTTTTTTAATTTCATCTTGCTTATTTAAATGTTAGGGCTGCGCATCTTTCACTTCTGCAATGTCGACTGCACGCAAGAAGGCAGGCTAACTTATGATAATCATGTTTACAACGACTCAGGGTATGTCAGGGTGTTGACGACCTGGGCAAAGACGACCTTCGTGACGTCACTGCCCCAGACCAGGTCCATGTGGTTGAAGCCCTCCACCTGTCGCGTGGCCTGACAGTTTGACAACTCGGAGCACAGCCTCGCAACGTCCTGAAAACAAATTGTCGAGTTGAAAAATTACGTCTTCAACTCATCATTTAATCTTTTTACCTCTAAAACACATCTTATTTCTTCCTCGCTCAAAATGAAGACAGTTTTCTAATATTTTATGCTCAAGAAGAGGGAAAAAACACGTAATCTCATATTTTTTCCTCTAAAGTGTTGCAAAATAAGAGGACAAAAGACGAGAGGAGAGCTTGGTAGCGATTAAAAAATGAAATTCGTTTATGTTATTTTTTTACCACTCACCGCGGGGTGGGAGAATCGGTCGTTGGGGGAGAAGTGGAGGAAGGCAGGCACCCTGACGAGGCTCAGGTCGTACTCAGGTGGCTCCCTCGCGCCGTACCTGGCCAGGTTCTTCTCTGCCCCGTGGTCGAACAGGCTGAACTTTCCTGCGAACGAACGTGGAATTTAATACATCTTTTAATTAATTAATGTAATTTATTGTAAAAAATCTTCTCTTCGCGGAAAATAAATTAGCAGAAACAGAAAATACATGGAAAAATTATAGAGCCTATAAAAACATAAAAACAACCTAATTACAATACAGAGTCTATATTCGTTTAAAGAATTCATCATAGATTACGTAAGTGTTTTTTAAATGGTACCATAGTTCAGAAAAAGTTGATGTAAAACGCGGTTTTATGTTACATTCCGAAACACCAACTTTGGGAATTTTTTGTGGTGAAACTGTTTGAGATGGAATTTTTTGATTTTCATTTCTCAATAGAGGGCAGCTTAAACTATTTTTAAAAAATAAAATATTAAAAAAAATGAACTCGCTCACTCTACTTTAACGAAACAAGAACATAGATAAATTAAGAATATATAAATATACATTATAATTCATAGATAAATATATCAGTAAAGAGAGAAATTAATAATATAAAAATAAAATTAACAATGAGAAATGTATTCAATATTTCAATAAGAAAATTTCCATGGTTTACATTGAAAACAATGAGCTGAATTTTGTGCGAACCACTATGAACGTGGCGTCAATATAGAGACAATACAGTTCAGTTTAAAAAAAGTTTGTAGATGTCACCTACCAGAGTCGATCTGCTGTGTGTAGTGTTCGAACGCTTTGAGGGACGTCCCGTCCGGGAAATGACTCAACACGAGGGGCAGATTGGACTGCAACAAATTTTACAAACCAGACTGATTTCCTGTCTTATAATTACCATTGAGACACAATTCTCACCTTATTAAACTGGCTTGATCCGAAATTCGTCTGAGAATATTCTCAATTCTCAACTTATTAAACTGGCTTGACCCGAAATTCGTCTGAGAATATTCTCAATTCTCAACTTATTAAACTGGCTTGACCCGAAATTCGTCTGAGAATATTCTCAATTCTCACCTTATTAAACTGGCTTGACCCGAAATTCGTCTGAGAATATTCTCCATTCTCACCTTATTAAACTGGCTTGACCCGTCCCCGAAGAGCAGGTTGTACA
Organism: Siphlonurus alternatus; assembly: GCA_949825025.1. Classification (NCBI taxonomy): domain Eukaryota; kingdom Metazoa; phylum Arthropoda; class Insecta; order Ephemeroptera; family Siphlonuridae; genus Siphlonurus; species Siphlonurus alternatus. The sequence goes on along the minus strand of OX463785.1, from coordinate 25,151,731 downwards.
GCTCCATGCAGAATCCCTGCATCATCGCTCCGTCCTTGCACTGAGAGACCCCCAGCGCCCTCACCAGGTGTGGCCAAGGGGGGAACTCGAGAAGACCCAGGCTTGTCAAGAGACGCTGAGAACGAGACATTAAAAACGGTCTGAAAAATTTGACGACATAGAAAATTCAAGTTGCTCTGATCAAATATGTAACAAAAACATCCATGCAGGGGCTGTTCATTATTATTTTTATGGGGTGTATTAAGAAAAAATTGAAGTCAAATTAGATACCCATGCAACATTTTGTTTTATATAATTTTCAGTGCACGTTTCCTTCCAGATATATTAATACCTCCAATTCAATTTGCGTCTCTTTGGCAAATAAAAAAAGGATTTTCCAACTATAATTAGTTACCTCCAATTCAATTTGTTCCTCCTTGGCAAGTAGAAAAGGATTTTCCTCTCCATCACTGAAGAATGCGACGGGGGCGAGCGCGTGCATCTGTCTGACCTTGAGGTTGTAGTCCGGCCGCTGTGACGTCATCACCCAGAACATGGTGGTGCCCATGGAGTGACCCACGTAGTCGAGGTGTGGCCGGCCCGTGTGGTGCAGCACGTGGTCCAGCTGGGCCGGCACGTCGAACAACCCCATCTCATGCCACCTGATGACAGTTCGGAAAAATTAATTCGTAAAAAACAATTTGTAAAAAATATTTCATCGTTAAATTGAGGTTTTGTAAAGGCAAGAAATAGAAAAGATTATCGACCTCGATTTTTTTTGTTGCAGAAATCGATAGAGGGTGTAAATTTATGCTACCCTGATATCTTTCAGACTTTTTATAGCCCGAGAACTATTTTTAAAAAATTATTGAAAGTGTTGATTTGTGATGTCACTCCTTAAGAAATGGAAAGAACTTGCCACCTCGTGACGTCACAAAAAAGGATTTTCAATATATATATTTTTTTAAATAGTTTCTGGGTTGTAAAAAAATCTGAAAAAAATCATGGTAACACAAGTTTGCACCTTCTATCCATTTCTACAATAAAAACACTTGAGGTCGATACTCCATTAGATTCATATGGAACATGGTGTATTAACCTTACAGGTTAATCGGAGCAGGTGGAACGCCTGATGGTGACCAAGTTTAAATTGCATGAAACTCACGAAAAGTCCCAGAAGTCACGATCGTTTGAGTGGAGCGAGACGTGTCGTTTGGAGTACGTGTTCCCTCTCGAGTTGCTCATCCACACATCGAGGCCCGCGTCCCACAGTAGGTAGGCTGCAACAATCGACAGTCAGACTGGACTGTAGACGTGGCGAACCAACTTACCCAGCCCCCTCTCTGGTCCCATATCCACCCAAATGACGTGGTGAACCAACTTACCCAGCCACATCTCTGGTCCCATATCCACCCAAATGACATGGTGAACCAACTTACCGAGCCCCATCTGCGGTCCCATCTCCACCCAAATGACATGGCGAACCAACTTACCCAGCCCCCTCTCTGGTCCCATATCCACCCAAATGACGTGGTGAACCAACTTACCCAGCCCCATCTCTGGTCCCATCTCCACCCAAATGACATGGTGAACCAACTTACCCAGCCCCATCTCTGGTCCCATCTCCACCCAAATGACATGGTGAACCAACTTACCCAACCCCATCTGGGTCCCATCTCCACCCAAATGACATGGTGAACCAACTTACCGAGCCCCATCTCTGGTCCCATCTCCACCCAAATGACATGGTGAACCAACTTACCCAGCCCCATCTCTGGTCCCATCTCCACCCAAATGGCGGAGCTGCACATGAGACCGTGTTGGAGGAACACCGCGGGGCGTCCCGGCCTGGGGATTCTGTGCATCTCAAGAAGGAAACCGTCCTCAGTGGTGACTTGGTGCGCTTCTGCTGGCAGGTTCCTTCGTCTGATCATCGCCAACTGAAAGAAGAGGCTGCTGTTATGTGTGGGGAGGAATTCGTGCAAAAAAATCAATGTTAACAATACGTATTTTTTTTTTAGAACTTCAATGACAAACATATAATAATTATGTTCATGAACGTGCTGTAATAAACATACGCACATTGCATTCACATTAACAACATTAAAATAATTTACATACTATTAAAAATTAATATTATATAATATAGAATCGATATACATTACATACACTAAAATCTAAAATGAAAGAAAAATGTACATATTTTGTTAGTCTTGTCTTACATATAAATTGATGTAATATAATTATTTAAATAAATTATTTAATATTATGAAAATTGCTATAATTATTTCTTTTACTATTTTTTATTGCTATTACTCTGATAATTTTTTCTCGGATATTTTCTCCCTTTTCATTTTATTTTATTACTGATTTTCATCATTTGAAATTTTTCTGGCGTCAATCAAGCGTTAATTTTGGCACGTTATTCGACATACCGTGGACAGTCCAATGTCGGGGGACTCAAAAGTCGACGGCCTGCTCTCCCGCGAGGTTTGGTTGACGAGCTCGGCTGTTTTTGCACGAGCTTTTTCCCCGTCCAGCAGCAGCAGCAGCAGCACGATCATCGTCAGGGCGCGAAGGGTCATAGCACCTCAGCAAGGAAATCTTGTATTTGAAAACGGTACTAATTAACTTGCAGGTAGTGAAAAATCAGAAATTTTTCTAAGCAGAAATTGAGTTGTCAAAGTTTCAAAACCAACAATTTGCAGTTTCAACTAGTAAGATCATAATCCCATCATTTTACCAGAAAAATGACCCTTACTGAAAATGCAAATTGACGGTTTTCAAAAAAATAAATGAGACTTAATATTATAATTATTATGAATTGGCGTGTTTTTTTATAAGTAGCATGATATCAATATATTTTGACTATTTTGAATTTAACGAAATCAAAAGTATAAAGTTGTGTATCAATATATGGATATATTGATTTTAGAATAAACAAATAATATTTTAGGGTATATATTTATTAGAACTCTATATTCACTGATCAAATTAATTTAATAATAATTAAAAACTATTCATAATTAATAGATTTACAATAAATATTATTTACATTATTGTATCAGTTTATAATTTTTTAATCTAAAGTAAAAAAATACACGTACCGTTAAAAATTGTTGTACTTCAACGTTTCAACGTTTCTGCGATGGAGGTTTGTTAAAGAATAATTACAGTCATCAAATGTAATAGTACTCTGTCAGTTTAATTACATCATTACACCAAAGGCATTTAACTACTCGAAGGACTAATAATTAAAATATAATGATGATCGTAAAATTTTTATTTCCTTTAACGAATTGATATAAGCATGGAATGCGTGGATTGTGTAATAAAAGGAGCTTATTTTAGTCCGATAAACGCACGTAATTTATAAATATTTTATTAAACACAAATAATGTACAGATACAATAAGATATAGATGACACAAACATAAATAAATAGAATTATAGCAGAAAAAAAAATAGAACATAATTCAGAGTGTTTGATGAATATATTACATGAATTTAATGAATACTAATTTACGTTTCTCTCTTGCTATTTTTTTCCTATAAGGATACATAATACATATACTGCCGAAAATTGGGCAAACTTTATTCAGAAAGAGCCTAAAATTACTTTATTTTATTATTTTTAACTAAAACACAAATTGCAGAGCCTGCATTACGATAAATTTTTATAGTATTTTATTTTGACACAAAATTCATTCCATATCTTTAGAATTCGTACAAAAATTATTAAATATGCTCAAGAAATTAGTTAATCCTATTTCGACACAGCTATATAATTTTATTAATTAACACGTATTGTTCTTGCGAATTTAATTTTTTAATCCTTGTTTTCCACGAATTTCACCAAGAAAGCATTAATTGTTTTCAGCAATGTTATAATATTGTTGGTATAGTTTATTTTATTGCAAACACGATAAGTTTAAATTGCTGCTATAAAATTAATTAAAAATTAATATTTGAAAACGCCCACCGTTTTTATTAATTACATATTATATTGAGACAAGCACATTTGTAATAAACTCTTTCTGAAGAATTACTTCTTAAAATAGCAATTAATGGATAACACAATGTTGATTTAAAAATACACAATTAATTTAATAACTTGTTGCGTTGTCAATTTCGTTTAGTATTTCTGTGTCAAGTATTTTTCACATCGATGTATTTTTGACATCGATGTATTTTTTCTCAAATTCGTACCAGCATGATCCTATAATATTTTCCCAATTATACACATCTAACACATCTAACATATCAAATAAGCATATCACTAAGTTTTTATTTATTTATAATTAATTATAATGAACAACCTGCATGAAAATTTTTTACTGCAGAAATGAATAGAGGGTGTACCAAATTACGCTACTCAGAATTTTTCAGTATTTTTTTAGTCTCGGAACTATTTTTAAATAATTATTTAAAGTTCTGCAAGTTAAGTTGGCACCTCTGAATCCTTAATAAAAAGGATACAGACTGGACGCCTATTTATATACGCCTCCAGGGGGACGTGGCCGCACTTTTAATAATTATTTAAAAATAGTTATGGGGCTCTAAAAGATCTGAAGAAATTCAGAGTGGCATAATTTGGTATAACCTTCTATTCATTTCTGTAATAAAAAATTTTCATGCATGTTGTCCATTATATAAATACATATAAAATCATGAGACGAGAGACTGGATATTTTTTATTTCAATTGTATAAATATTGTGTTTGTTTTCTTATTTGTTAGTATTTTTTATGGACAAGACTAATGCTGTATTGTGACAATTTATTATCACTGTATTGTACCGCCAAATAAAATCAAATAAAAGAAATAAAATAAAAATAAATTCTGGTGACAATATGACGTCTGCTTGCTAGGGAAGAAGGTTTAACAATTGATCTAACTTATAGAACGTTCATCTCCACAGTGATGGCAATTAAATAAATATGAGCAGGGCAGAGGGATGTAAAATTTTGAATAAAAACAATTCACCTAAATAATATTTATTTTGTTTCAGCCTTTCATACACAATACATATATTTTTACATTAAGATTGCAGAGCAATAAATCCTGATGATAAATAACACGATAATAAATAACAATAATTGCATGGCAAGAGTATAAAGATAAAAACTGTAACAGGAATTACAACAAACAAATGGAATTAATATAACAATTAAAAATGTGTTCTTTTTGGTTATGACAATCACAATAATTTCTGATTTCTGCAGACATATTTTTATATATAGAGCTCGGTGGGTCAATTAACTCAAATGATATCACTCAAGTCGACTCACTCGCAGATGAAGGAAAGGTCGTGTGTGCAGTACCTTGTCTGCCAACCCGCTCTCAGCTGAAGACACACGTCCCGTCAAAGGCTGCTCGGCGGACCCCCACCAGTTGTCCCAGCCCGGACCAGACGTACTGCCCTAGTCGAAAAATAAGAGTGCTAAGTGATAATTTGAGCAGTAGTCAAGTAGTTGACTACTTGACTACTGCTCAAATTATCACTTAGCACTCTTATTTTTCGACTAGGGTGGTCGTTCTTCTCGAAACCAGAGGTCCACATTGGGGTGTCTGTCAGACATACAAGGTCGGGTAATGTAATTAATTTACAATAATTTTAACATTAATTCCTGGGACATTTTTGAAACTAGAGAAAAATATAGAAGGATATTAAATATGTTTATATTATTTATACTGATTAATGATTTCAGAAATTACGCTTATATGAATATATTATGATACAATTAGAGAGTGATCCATTAGATTATTAAAATTATAAAAAGCATATTTTATTGAGAAAAATTTTTCATTATCATGACTTGATGGCTGAAAAGTTAATTTTTCCTGGAACATTTCTCCGAACAGAACTGCACGTCATTGGCGGTTAAATAGTTTTTGATGAGGTCGTCTTTCTGCTTCGTTTCCAAGGAGATTAGTCGCATGTCGAGAGATCTTCGTCGCTTGCAGCCAGTCCACCTGAAATAATTAACCTCTTTATCTTTATGTGTAAATCTTGTGTTTAAATATAGCCACAATGGTTGCGATTCACGAAGCAGTTAGCCAGGTTTCTAACCACGTTTAACTTAACCACGTTTAAATATACCTGTTTTATGTGATAAACCACCAAGTTAAACGTGGTTAAGCTAAACGTGGTTAGGAAAGTGGCTAACTGCTTCGTGAATCACGACCAATTTGTTTATATTATGAGAAATTATTGTGTGTAATTGCAGGGGAAGAAAATGAAATTTAGACTGAAATTTCTCTCAACTAGATTACTTTCAAACTCCTGGGGTGTATTGTTAAATTATAAAGTGTCTGTTTTTTCTGACAAATTAAAACAAAAAATACCAGGACAAAGTTATGAATAACGTACCATGGGAGTGACGCCGATGAAGTAGTACGTGTGGTTTGATATGACGGTGGAGCCGGCTCGCTTGGAGTCTGAAACAAAAACAAATTGATTTGTGCGGGCTGAATTCTGATTGGCTGCTGCATGTGAAGTGACCAATCAGAAGGATGTATTTTGCGTAGTATTTTTACTGTGATGCACAATGGGTGCATTTAAATTAATCAAGAATGAAAAGAACCATTAGGGAATATATTAATTAGTGTATATCTTCTTCTTGATTCTTACTTGGAACATATCATGTCACAAAAAAACAACAACTTTTCTATAGCAGTAAAAATCAACATAATTTCTGATCTAAAATTCTATATTTTCAAAAGCATAATGAAGATTTTTGTAATTATTTTTACCAACAGCCCGCAGTTGCAAAATATTTCGAGACCAGTCGTGCATTTGCTTGCTATCAAATTGATTCTGTAACATACGTGCGTTTCACAAAAATAGCATGAAAAGAAAGTTATTTTTTACTAACAAAATTTTAATAAAAAAATTATGAATTTTCTACTTTTTTTTTTTATTTAAAAAGTGTCTTCTTTAATTAAAATAAAACTCCGAATATTTAACTCACGTTCGCCACGACCGAAGCGGCCAAAAGTGCCATCATCAACGTACTTTATTGTGTGATGATGATGAACGTGTATTGAAGACGCATCTATTTATATCACAGCCATCATTTTGTGTCAAGAATTTGGCACACCTGATAAGACTCGGCCTACTTTCCTGGCACTGATAATAATAATTAGCAACGTGATTGAAATTATTAAATGACGGCGATCGATAGCTATAATACCAAATTCTTCCACACTGGTTTATTATTTTCAACCGCTTTCCTAATTAAAAAATGTTTCGAATTATTTTTGTTTAAAAAATTAATTTTTATTTATTTTTGTTTTTGATAATTATTTTTGTTTTGTTAAATTAGCATGACACCATATTCCTTGCGGGGTAAGGCAGCAGCGTCGATGTCAAAGACAATTTTCCTTTGCTTTACAAACAATTCAGAGACATTTTTATGAAGATTTTTTATCTTTCGAGGACAGATCTGAGAATGTGTGATTGATTAGTTGTTTTTTTTCTGATGCCCCTCTTAGATTATCGTCAGGATGAATTACACATCAGCTGTGACGTTTTGTTTCTATGCCTCGTTTTAATCCTGAAACATTTTATTTTTTTATTTTATTATATTTCCCACATGTTACATACATAACAGTTGGCAGGTGATACAACAACAGTCCTTTAAAGAACAAATCACAATAAGGTTGCGAGTAGTATCCCTTTTAACGATTAAAATAATAATATCGAGGAAAACATTAATTTATTTTGTGTGAATGCTTTAGTGTTTATAAAAATTAACAAATATTTTATTTTAGCAACAAAGGTGTTATAATTAAAGTAATGTTGCTAAATATATAATGATAAAAAGTGTGTGCTAAATTAATGATAATTAAGAGGCAAGTTTTTAATGTAAAGTTATTATAAAAAATAATTTATCGGTATATCAAATTCATATTAGGGCAAAAAAAATTGAATTTTGAAAGTTATAATAAATATACCTAAAAAATCTTAACTCGATATAATATGGTATATTAACTTATTCAGTTAAGATACGCGTATATACCGTATACTATATAAGTATAATTGTATAATATCATTCATTTAATAATTCAGCATCAGCACATATAATATGCAATTAACGATTTTAGATGCATATATATTATTTTTAAAGTGGAAATTAATTTTGAAGCAATATCCTATGTGTATTTTAATGTTTTACTTTGAGTTTATATGGCATCGTAAAATCGTAAAATTAATTACTAAACTTAATTATTACTTAAAATTAATTACCTTAGGAGCTAGGCCGGTGCATAATTATAGAACATTTGTATTCTGATAAGATACAATTTACAATTGTTGAATAATTTATTGAAAATCAAAGCCAGCAGAAAATTAAAATTTTCTACAATTATTTTAACAAGGAGTTCCATTGTTCAGGAAATACATTATATAATTTAATTTAGCCAATATTTAAGTAGTCTCATTTTAATTTATAATTTTAACAATTTATTATTTCGAAAGGAAGTTAATTAAACGCGCGGAAAATACGGGATAGAAATTAATTTTCTGCACACTTACGCCATCTTTTGACAAAATAATAAAACGTTAGTAATGTCAGACAAAATTCATGCTACCAACTAAATAAAATATCTGTGTTTAGTGAAAATTTAAGGAAATTTGTGAAACTTACATAAAATCCCTGAAAAAAGTTTACAGCAGATCAAATTAATACAAAAATAAAAATATTTAATCATTTTTGAGAAAAAGAAGGTTTTAATTTTATTCAGTTTTAAAACTTGAAACTTCAAATCCAGGGATAATTTTATTGTAATGTTGGCTGTACTATTGTTTATAGTTTTTATTGCTTCTTTCATGATCATGAAATCTGGCCGCAAAGTCTTGCAAATTATTGTGTGAATTTAGACTTTATAAAAAATCTGCTTGCTGCAATGGTTTAATTAAGTTATGTTGAATATTGTTTAAGTGATGCGAACTAATTGAAAGTGTAGTTGTTTTCAATTTGCTCGTCTTCAAATCTGCCGTGCAAGTTCGTGCAACACGCTGGTTTCGTTTGTGATCTGCCCTGTTATTTCTCTTCCTGCAAGCACTGCAAGCCAGATGAAATAGCCTAACGACGTTTTTCATGTAAGTAATTGTCCGTTGATCGTTTTCATAACAGGATACTATGTGAAATTCATTCAAATAAGGGCCGAGAATTGCAATTTTCTTGCACTGTTGCGGCCGCAAGCAAGCCTGGATGACGCCCTGCAATGATGGCTGTTTAGATAAATATGCATGCATACATATGCACACTGCGAGTGATTATGGATCTATCTATTTGTTTTTACCAATAAATCTGAGGATTTTTTTAATCCAATTAAATTAAAAATGCATATTATAATATTATCTTCCCACAGTGAGGGCCAGATTATGGACCAAAAGTCATACGAGATGGCCAGTAAGGAAGTCGAGCCAGGCGCGGCCAGTGACTCAGAAAAAGAGTCGAGGAGTAACGGAAATGCAGTCAACGTGAGTTTAAATTAGCAACGGAGTCATAATTTTATTGCAGAAATAAATAGAGGGTGCAAAGTTATGTCACTCTATTTTTTTTTTTTTTTTTTTTAAAGATATTTTAGAGCCCGGGAAGTACTGCTAAAAAGTTTTACTGAGGTCGGGTTTGAACCCACGTCTCTTTTAGGTCCTATCCTTTTATTAAAAGAGGCGTCACTCTCTCTGTACTTTCAATAATTTTTTTAAAAATACTTCTCTGTGTTTAAAAAATGTGAAGAAAATTAGGGTAGCATAACTTTGCACCCTCTATTCATTTCTGCAATAAAAATTTGAGGGTTATACTCCATTTGACTCTGTGGCGTCATTGTGATATTAGAGTCAAATTTTGATAGCCATATCAATAAAGAAGTATAAAGCAAGCAAATAATTAGCAAAATAAAAAGTTCTTCTTTGCTTATGCCCACACGTTGGCGTTTAAGCCATTTCATTTCTAGCTAACCAATAGAGAAAAGACTCTTACCTCTTCATGTTGCCAGGCAACGATTCAAGTTCGGACGATAATGCAGACCATCTAAACAGATGCCTTCTGTCTTGAGGTTCATTTTTACATAATTTACAAATGTATCTTGGATTTTAAACTTTTCCTGATAGCATCCAAGATAGTCATGGCCTGTGTCTGAATTTAGTAGTGTCTGTGAGTCTATTGTAAGTTATAATTTAAATATTTTGTCCCCTCACACTTTACTTGCTTGTTCTTTCCAGGCTAAGTTAACTTTTTGTTTCACTGCACTATTGATATGAGCTTGAATTTAATAAAAAATTGATAGTATTCTACGTCTTGTAGATGACCTGATCTTTCCTCCACAGGGCAAGAGAACAGCCTCGCCCCTGCCCCCCTCTCACAGGGTCAAGAGAAAGGTGGGACGTCCCAGGATGCGTCCGCTGATGTCGCAGCCCCCCATCCCCCCTCCTTCTCCCGTCGACAAGAAGCCAATCATACAGGTGGGTGCAGCCATTCTCGAGCCAGACATTTTTTGATTAATGTCAACCCGGGGGCTCAATATTTTCCCAAAATAAACTGAAATTATTTTTAGTTCATAAAATAAAGGACAAAATGTTGATTTCCTGATGTAAAAAAAAAAAACAAGTTCGGTGTGTATTTTGAGTCTCGTGTGAGGCTGATTTGACTAAAAATCACAGCAGTTCCCATTTGAAACAATGCTAATCTCAATTATGCTGAATACCTAAAAAATTTCACCAAATTTATTCTAATTTTTTTTCATAGAAAATTATTTCATGGTATCGGTAAAGTTTGCTGAAATTTTCAGATATGGTTCACCATCTACTAAGCCCACTGACAATAATCATTAAGTAGGCAGGCCTATCACATGATGAATTTGAACCAATCAGGTCACACTGTTATAGGGTACCTTATTTTGATTCTATTGAGAAGTTTTGGGACAAACCAAAGTACTTAATTGTTAAAATTTGATGAATCTCATTTTTTTTTTTCAATATTATTGCACCAATGAGCTGACATTGATGCTTAAAAAATGTCCTCATTGCCGAAGTTGTAGCTCTTGGAGTTGCTTAGCAGAGTTGCCAAATTTCTGTACGGTTTTTGTATAAACAGTAAGGCAAGCATGCAGTGGAAATCACCAAAATGAACCTTATATCCCCTGAACATAAGGTTCAATTTGAGGAGTGTTGACACACAAAATGAACCTTATATCTCCTGAACATAAGGTTCAATTTGAGGAGTGTTGACACAGAAAATGAACCTTATATCCCCTGAACATAAGGTTCAATTTGAGGAGTGTTGACACAAAATGAACCTTATATCCCCTGAACATAAGGTTCAATTTGAGGAGTGTTGACACAGAAAATGAACCTTATATCCCCTGAACATAAGGTTCAATTTGAGGAGTGTTGACACAGAAAATGAACCTTATATCCCCTGAACATAAGGTTCAATTTGAGGAGTGTTGACACACAAAATGAACCTTATATCCCCTGAACATAAGGTTCAATTTGAGGAGTGTTGACACACAAAATGAACCTTATTGTGAGGAGTGTTGACAGGTGTCCAGCTGTTACCAGGCGCAGGCGGTGCTGCTGTTGCTGCTACGACTGCGAGGAATCGACCTCAGGCAGAGGGTCGCGGTGCTGCGGGACGAGACCTCGGGCGCAGTCACCCTCGCCCTCAGCTACCTGACCGGGGGAGGGCTGGAGACCGCCGAGCTGCGGGTACGTACTTTGTCTTTGAAAATGTTATCTCATTAGTACAGTATTTTTGTTTCTACTGAATTTTTATTTGTTTTATTTTTACCATCTGACTACAGTATTGACAAATGTTTTGATTTTGATAAAAAAAAGGAGCAGTATTTTTAAACAACAAGGAATACATTTTAGAGTGAATGAGAGTCTATAGATTTCAGTTAAATGAAAGAAATTTAAAACATCAGTACTGGACAATCTACATGACAAAATTTTATAGCAGAAAAGAGGGTACCAAATTATGCTACTTCATTTTTTTTCTTTTTTCAGTTTTATTTAGAGCCTGGAAACTATTTTTAAAAAAAACTATTAAAAACACAGATTATTATTACTTCTTAATAAAAAGATAGAACTGGAAGAGGCGTAGGATCAAATCTGAGCTTTGAATAACTTTTTAGCAATACTTTTTTTTTTTTTTAATTTTTCCTTATAGACATTGAAATTTTCACCTCTCTCAGACCAGATGGTAAGAAGTCATAATTTTAGTTGTCTGATAAGCAGAACAAAAGACTTGAGTTATGCACTTCTAAAACTGTTTTCTTTATTTCTCGTATGATCAGAGTGCAATTCGTTTCAGGTCCACATAATTTCTGCTGGCCGAGACGACGTTGACACTCGTTGTCTCCTCTCGTGCCTCAACTACTCAACGCGTGAAGACACGCACACACACGTTGAGTTCACAAGCTTCGACGTCTCCGCTCTCAACGGAATCATGGAGCCGTGTGAGGACCGCACGCCCCTTCAGCTGCGGCTCTTCCGCTTTCTGCCGAACTTCTGCAACCGTGGGCAGCTCGTGGACATGTTGATGCGTGGCGGACTGTTGACGATGGAAGAGGCTGAGGACTACATCAGCAAGGTGTGTTATATAACTACTGAGAGTAAAAAAAAATAACAAAAATTTGTTGAATGATTATCATCACTCTGGTAATTATTTTTTGATGGTAAAAAAATATTTCCATGTTAAATTTGTCATCTTTAAAAATTCATAACTTAAAAACTAGCTTGAATTTGTAAATTTGTACACCTGATATTTTAACTACTGATAGGGGATGTAGAGGAGAACATTTTAAATTTTTTTCATAATTTTCATGTGTGGTGGATTTTTTTTTAATATCGGGCATGTTACCTTACCCTTTTAATTCCATAATTTATGTTTTTTTAGAACTTTCACTGTGAATTTTTAATTATATTGCTTGATTTTGTAAATTTAAAATGTCTTTCTCCACAATCTTAAACTCATTATGAAAAATCATTTTAACATCATAATATTTTTTATCAATCAATATTTTCTATTCATTATCCTTCTATTTCATCTCAGGTTCGTCTAGCATCATCACAGCCAGACCACTCTGAGATAGAGGGCGTCATTCGTCAACAGATTGGCAAGGAGCTACGCAACGAGGAGCATGTTGACGCTATGTACCTCAACCTCGTAAGCTGGGTGACTCGTTGGGTCAACGACTGCAAGCCAAACGAGTTCGTCAGTAAGTCAGATCTGGACAAAATATTCCGAGATTTCAAATCTGAATTGTCCAACTTGCATTTTGAAGTTCACAAACCCGATGACAACTTCTATGCCAGGGAAGACGAGGTCATGTGGGTTCAAAAAATTCTGCAAAGTCGCGGCGCTGAGCTGATCGATGCTGTCATATCAGGGGTTGCGGGCGTAGGGAAAACTGAGCTTGTTCGTAAGTACCTGCAGCTCCACGGCCACATTTATGACAGAATCGTAGTGCTGGCAGCCCACAGTAAAGATGCTTTGACAGCCTCCCTGCAGCGTGCAGCCAGACTCTACAGTCTAGAGTCCTGCACTGACTTGCCTACGTTAATCTCGAGGCTTTATGAAAGCCTACGTGGCCGTAAGTCTCTGCTTGTGTTCGAGAGTGTGGACACTTTGGCCAGCATCGAGGATCTTTTGAGCTACGCCTTGCCTGGCAGTCGGTCTGGCGCTCCGACAATCGTAGTGACCTCTCGACAGTCTAGTTGGATCATCAGAAACGTCCTCCTACTGTCCAGCTTCACCCAACCTCAGGCCTGCGCCTTCCTCAGGAGAAACTTCGAATGTGAGACTGAACTACTGGAGCAACTTTCTGACTGTCTTTCCTGTCTCCCTCTGTCGCTACAAGTGTCATCCGCTTGTCTCACTAAGGAAATCGAGGCTTACAAAGTGTTGGGTAAGTCTGGACAGGCCGAGAAGAAGATTGTAGCCTATGTGAAGAGAGCCAAGGAAATGCCAGACTCGTTATGGATTCAAGTTCGTAAAACTGTCTCCAGAGCGCAGCACGGTGCAGTGGCTCTCACGTTACTTGAAGTGGCTGCGTTGATGGGGGGAGATCATTTCGAAGTCTCCACCTTCCTCCTTCTACCGGAACTTTACACTGATAACGAAGACGATAAGTCAAGTAGCAGACATTTGGGCGCGGCCGTGTCGTTATTACAGTCATTCTGTCTCTTGAAAGTCACCGATGGTGTGGCCAATCTGCAGCGACTGACTTCTGATCATGTGTTGGCTAGTCTGAGAGAAGACCCCCAGAGCGAGATTGACGTTATAGACACTGCGCTGGCGATGGCAAGGAATGACAGCCATCAAAACAAGGAGAGCATTGACTCAAACCTCAACATTTTCACCCCCCGCCACATTTACACCTGGGTGCAAGTGTTCAACGACGCTCTCAAGTACGGAGAGCTGGTAGTGAAATACAGCAGTCTGGTCCCCATGTTGATGTATGACGTCTTCCATAAAATAAAGTCAGAGTCGCAGATCCAGTTTGCCACGGGAGTTTTCACGCAACTGATAGACAAGCTGGAGAGTCATTCATTGATCGTTAGTTCAGACGAAGCCCTCAAGTCGTTGAAGTTAGCAAAGTTGGAGATCGCACGGAGGATTTGCATGAGCAACATGACGTCAGACTTCGACGGAGCATTCAAGGGAATCGTCAACAAACACCTGGCCAAGTATGGCGACGACGCGTTCATGTTGTTCTCCATGTTGTGAGCTAGTTCTGAAGTTGGTCCACAGAGGGCAGCAGTCAGAACATTTAACTAAGAGGCTTTAAGTGTTCCCCGGCGGGAAAATTTTCTCCATAAACCACCATGTTAGAACATTTGAACTTTTTCTCAGTAACTATTAAAGCAATAAATTTGAAACCATCTCCTACTCTTCATTTAGGGGTCTTCTGATAATAAATCAAGAGCTTATTTTCCTCTGAAAATTTTTTTTAATGCCAAAAAGGCTACTTCGAGTTATGTTTTTTTTTTTTTACATAGGTTTGGTGGGACGGTGGGAACACCACAAAATCAGCTGACTTGAAGCCTCTATATTACAGAAAATCCCGACCAACTTTTTGACCTAATTCTTGTGGTGTTGAATCACTAAAACCTGACCAGTTCAAATTGACATTAATAAGATGTTAGTGCTCTTCTCATTTGAATGTTGAAAAAATTGTTGATGGCAGTTGGAGCAGATTGACTCATTCATTTTGTCAGGTAACATTGCATTTAACAGACACTTGTGCCTTTGCTTGCTTCCATTTCAGTGGCTGCTTGCTGAGAATATCAACCTCAAATTTTTGTATTACAAAAATGAATAGAGGGTGGAAAGTTATGTCACTCTAATTTTTTTCAGATTTTTATAGCCCGGGACGTATTGTTAAAAAGTTTTGCTGAGGTCAGGTTTGAACCCACGTCTCTTTTAGTTCCTATCCTTTTATTAAGAGAGGTGTCACTTTCTCTGTACTTTCAATAATTTTTTATAAATAGTTTCTCAAACTCTAAGAATTCTGAATAAAATCAGAATAGCATAACTTTGCACCCTCGATCTATTTTTGCAATAAAAAATTTTGAGGTTGATACTCCATTGAAAATTTTAATCAGAAGCAATTGTCAATATATGTTCATGTACTTAGAAGTAAAATGTAAAATGTTCACTTTTTGTGGTGTTTTGATGTCTATTATAAGATGTTGACTTTCTGATAATTATGAATCTCTCCTATTTTGTCTAGATTTAAGATGACTTAATTATAAAATTAATAAAAACAAGGTAAGTTTCTTGCCCATTTCTGAAATTTGTAATTTGAAGCAGAAAATTTGACAACCTTCATGAATTTTCATTTCATATTTGGATACAGGACCTCAAATTATGGATCGTTAATATTTTTGACCCTCTAACATCCTCAAAATCGAAAGACGCTGTGACATTATCCTATGCTTGTGTGTTAAATACACTATGACGTCACAGCGTTTTGTAGCATGATTTGAAGGTAGTTGCAGGGTTCAAAAAATCAGCAAAATTATTGATAATACATACCTCAAGGATCCAAATATGCATTAAAAAAAAAATTATTGTTCATTTGAAATTTAAGACAATACTTTCATTACTGCATGTTCTTTTATATTTTATGAATGATATTTTATGTGTTTAGTTTAATATTTTTCATAAATTAAATGATATTTTATTAATAATCTATAACGAATTATCTAATATTTGTTCACATAATTTTAATTGTATATTTTGTTGCATGTTTTTGATACCACCTATTTATGTTAATTTATACACAGTGCTTTGTGTACGTACTGAATTAAATTTACACAGCAAGTCCGAGATATTAGATGACTTTGGGATCCCATGTTCCTGTATGTGCCATATTTTGTATGTTATGAGCAAAATTTCACCGCGAGAATTTCACAATTTTGTATCATAAATATTGTGATTTAAAATAAAAACATGTAAAATGTAATGCTTTCTTTAATTTATTGTGTCAATTAATTTTCCATGCTCTTTAATTCAATTTGTTAGCTAGGAATTTGTTTTTAGGGTTGGACCCCCCCCCCTTCCTCCCTAAATATTTCAAATCTGCACCTCTTTTTTGAAAAGGGCATGCAGTTTTTTTTTTTTTTTTAGTATTGTTTTTATTATTTATTTATTTTTTATTTATTTTTTTTTTTTTGCCAGTAAGGTTAAGATAATATGCTCACAATGTTAAAAGAATTCTCCACACATGAAAATTATGAATTATTATGAGCATATTATATTACCCTTACTTAATTCAGTTGTGCAGTATATAAAAGCTAATTTATTTTAGAACTGGGGAAGAATTTTTTGTTTTAGTAATTAGTTTGCAGTAATTATACAAAAACACAGGAAGGTAATAAAACTTGAATGTTTTTACTCCTCAATCACTCAGGGTCTGATGACCACGCCAGCGTTGCTCTCGATCCAGTCCAGGTACGAGGTGACCCTCGTGAAGCCAGCGGGACTGTTGGCCTGGCAGCCGTCGTCAGAGACGAAGCTTGCGATGCCCACCTCCGTCAGCTGTCCGTCAGCTTCCGTGATGGTTAGCGGGCCGCCAGAGTCCCCCTGCAGAACGTGCGGATTAACTTGGGACCATCCTAGGGGAGGTTTTTACGTTCCCTCGGTTAAATTTGCAAAGACTGCAATTAAAATTCATCTAAATAATATTTTCAACCCGGATTGCATGTCTTTTACATAACATATTAAAAATTCATTTTATAATCATCCCTTATTGCTATTTAAGATTCATATTTCTCACTCTGTTTCTTAATTGTGGAAGGGATGGTGCAGGAAGGAGGGTACTCACGTTGCAGACCCCCTGAGTCCCCCCACTGGTGTCAATGCAGATGTTGGAGGGGAAGATGTAGCCGGGGAAGGCCAGCTCACACTCCGCGTTACCGATCACCGTCACGTCTGCAAACCTCAGCTCCTGGCTCACCACCGTCGACTCTGCACAGAGGGGTGGGGGAAATTAATAACACCGTCTGTCATAATTTTTTACAGGCATGAATCATTTAATTAATGTGGTTTTATTGAAGTTATTGATGATTAACATTAATTATTTTTATTAAGGGGAAGGTAAAACACGCCCAATGTTAAAAAAAAAAAAATCCCACACAAAAATTATGAAAAAAATTTAAAATGTTCTCCTCTATATCCCCCCCTATCAGTAGCTAAAACACCAGTCATAAAAATTCAGAAAGTAGCTCGAATTTGCTGACATTTTTTAGCTTCTGACGGGATATATTATGTAGAGGAGAACATTTAATTTTTTTTTCATAATTTTTATGTTTGGGATTTTTTTTATTATTATTAACATTGGGCGTGTTACCTTCCCCTTAATTCAAATTAAAATATTATCCTGGCTTAAATTATTTATTCTTACAATTTATTTACAAAGAAAGGCATTTAAATTTATTTAGCAATTAATTTTAGGTAGGAAATTCATATTGTTGCATTATAATGATATTTTTTAAATAAATCTCTTTCCTCCAGCTATCGTGTGATTACATAATATAATTTTACCTGCGTAGATAAAAAGATGGGGCTATGGCTACCCTAACTACTTCACATATAATTATGAGTTAAAATTATTTGATAAAAAAAGTTGTACTTTACAACACATAAATTTATGACATAAATGTGCATGAGACTTGTTTTTTTATTTATTAAATGTAGATGAAATGCTGTCCACTTTTTTACTGAGTATATAGTGAAACAATAGTAATGTAATTAACGTCACCTACCGTCAGAAACCTTACCCCACCCCGAGGCGCGCGCGGCGGAGCCCTCGAACGTTTGTCCTTGTTGGGAGCGAGCGGGCAGTCGAATCGTGGCGATGTCTGGAGTCGGTGTTAGAGGTTGTGTTAAACAGATGTATTTTTGATGCACGTAGTCGAGTCAGTTGTAAAAATACACACTCTAGTCAAACTTCATTACTTGAAAATATTAAAATTAGAGGAAAAAAATTATAATATATATTATAATATATGACAGAGAACAAATAAATAATATAGTAAACACTATAATAAAATTTCATTGAATATTAAAACACAAGCTCTCTCCAATTAACAGGAATACGATAACGATTTCTTTAAAAAATAAAATAATAGCTAAAATATTGTGACAAATCATGCAGTATAATTAATGCAGTGAATTCTTAATGCTGTTTGCAATTTCAATTTAAAAATGTTTTATTGTATTAAAAAACAAATTATAATAGATACACATGGTCGTTTAGTAATATACACACCTATTTTTGCACTGTTAGCGAAAAAAACAACTCTGTAAAGTATGCAGCCCGCACCACGCGGATGTCGAAGCGGTTGCATACTTTACAGTGACTCACTGTTTCCACTGACGGGGGCGGGCAGTCTGACGAGCCCCACGTCCCCCGCGATGGTGACGGGGTCGTACGTCTCGTGCAGCACCTTGTCCACACTGCGCACCACCTGGTGGCCGGCCTCCGAACTATCGCTGATGTTCGTGGCGCCGAGGTGAACGTCGAACGTGCTGTAGCTGCAGAGGAAACGGATTTATTTATTTATTTATTTATTTATTTATTTATTTATTTATTTATTTATTTATTTATTTATTTATTTATTTATTTTATAAATATGTCATCTCTTTCATGGGCACAAATACAATAATATATAACATAATATTTATGTCTGTGAGCACCAGGTATATTATATAATAGAAATGAGGAGGTTCAGAGGAAACATTGATGATAATAGACTTTTTCTAATTTATTGTTTATTCGAACCTTTTCAATCGTAAAGACAACATAAATTCACATCAAACTTATTATTAATAAAGACACATGATATAACAATAAATATATAAAAAACAATTTCACATTTACACTTTACCTGTAACTGAAATATATTACATTAACACTCAACCATTAAGATTTTATTAATGTACTCTGCAAATTACAAAGCTATAATTCTCAGGTAATTTTTATTGCTTCCATGAAATTATTTTTATTGCAAATTTGGATAGAGGGCCTCTATGAATTGTCATTTTTTTCAGACTGTTTTGAACCCTAGCTCGAAAACCCACAAAATCGAGGAGAAAGACGCTGTGACGTCATAGTCATGTAACGTCTTTTTGATTTTCTGTTAAATATTTACATGATTATGACGTCACAGCGTTTAGCAGCACGATTTTAACTATTTTAAGGTTGTTAGATAATTAAAAAAAAATGACAGGGTACATAATTCAAGTAACAAAGAATGTTACACTCACTCTGCGACGCAGTGTCCGGCGGTGAGCACCACGGTGTCCGAAATCAGGGAGCCTCCACAGAAGTGCACTTCGTCCAGGTAGATTCCCACCTGGTAGGGGAACTGTCCGGGAACCGCCACGCCGCCACCGATGATGCGGCCGCTCAGAGAAGCTGCGTTACAAAATAACTTTTTGTCCGCGACGTAACGGCTGATGAAATTATAAAATTTCTTATCCAATGCCCCAGTAGACAACATACATGTGATTTTTTTTTTTTATTGCAGAAATGAATAGAGGGTACCAAATTATGCTACTCTGAATTTTTTCAACTTTTTTAGAGTCCCAGAAATATTTTTAAATAATTATTGAAAGTGCGGCCACGCCCCCTGGAAGCGTCAATAGGCGTCTAGGCCCTATTCATTTATTAAAGATTCAGGGGTGCCCACTTAACTTACACAACTTTCAATAATTATTTAAAATTAATTCCGGGACTCGAAAAAATCTGAAATAATTCAGAATAGCATAATTTGGTACCCTCTATTCATTTCTGCAATAAATTTTGTTCATGTATGTTGTCCATTAAACATCCTCGCATGAACGTTTATAAATACACTCACGTCTTTGGTGGATGGGAACCACTCGTCGCAAAGGCTTGACATTAGCCCAGTCGACCGCCTGCAGTTTGAATCGTTATATTAGATATATGGATCAAAAAATAATCTGATCATATGCTTAATTTTTGTAGTGCTTATTTTGATAGAGGACTTGTTACATACTATTTGTACAGCCAAATGAAGTGAATAAATCTATATTAGATATTAATTTAATTTTTTATTGAACCCTTTGCAATACCCTAAAATCGTGCTATAAAATGAACGCTGTTTCCTTACGTGTTAAAAATATTTGAAAAATTATATGACGTCACAGCTTTTTTAAATCACAATTTAAAAGTATTTAGAGGGTTTAAAAAATTCTGATAATTGGCAAACTATATTGTATAATATATTCAAAAAATACTATTTTTTTAATTGCAGTTAATTTTCTTACCAAAGCGGGAGCAACCACCAGAAAACAAAACAGCAAGTGCTTCATTGCGGGCCGAGTTGCAATTAGTTCATCACTCGCAAAGACTCTTTTATCACACGTCGATGAGATAAGAGCTAATTATAGAGGAGGCTATATCTTGATAAGACGAAATTATCTGACCTCAGAGACGAAGATATGGAAATTATGAGGTGTACGTGTTTTGAAATAATTAGCAAATCAAATTATTAAAATGGAAATATTTTTAATGCATGAAATACCTAAATGTCAATTTCATTTAATAAAAAATATAATCTATTATTAAATGTTACATAAAATTAAATTAATGGATGTAGATCAGCCTCACTATGTCAGATTCCACATATTACAGCATTTGCATGGTCCGAAACTTTATAGGCAATTATTTAATAATATATTTGTTAAAAAAGACGGCTGAGAAAATAGGAGTTTGTTCATGAAATAAAACGAAATATTTTCTACTAATAAATCTAATAATAAATAATTTTACATTAAATTAATTAAATAACTATATGCGAGCTATCTAGCTGCTATTTCAGAATAAGACAATGATTTTTATTTATACTTAATATTTACATCTCATAACAGTCATAACTCATAATTATTACTTCAGACTGACTATAACGTGTATGTTTTTCCAAAATTACATCACAAATCTTGCAGTCTCAACATCGGGGAAACAAACTAAAGTTTTAAAATTGCAGGCCAAAAACAATAGTATTGTTTGGATAGCATTTTAACTATTGTATTCTTTATAATCGGATTACCTAACCTGCAAATGTAGTCTGTTTTTTGAATAAATATAATAAATTTATTTATTTTTTGTCGCATCTTTCTTGAAGTATGTATTATAATAAGTGTTTTTTTTAACTTCAAATACTTTTAAATTAATATTAATTAAAATTTAAACAATCTCTGAAGTGTAACACATCCACGGCGCACAAATTTAATAACATACGAAAGTAGTTTCGAGTATTGTCCATAGGCAGCAGCAAAAATAGTTTTTTACAAAAACAAATGTATTTTTATTTTTAAAATCTTACTTAATAATATTAAATAAAAAACTAAGTGTTAGATTTATTTAAAATATAAATATATAATTTTTAATTTTAAAAATAGCAAATATCATTTACTTTTTCGTAAAAAATTTTAGACCAAACTTCTGAAAATCACTTATTGAATCTAGATCGATTTAATAAATAGTCAAAACTGTTTCGTTTCGCCAGGGGTGGCCCGGAGGTGGCCTCCCTGGTCGTAGGGTTTATTATCGGAAGATAATCCTGGGGCTGCTTTACCATTTACCTACCCGAGACAACTAGTGAAATTGACCCCCCCCCCCCCCCCCCTTTTATAAAACTGGAACATAGAACTGTGTCGATTACGATAGAGCACGTTAATTTCCCCAGCAAACGCGCGCGTTGCTAATTCAATTTCTTTTTTGTGTGCATTTTTTAACTTAAAAAAGTAGGCTTAGCTAGAAGATAGCAGGGATTAGATAATAATTATATAAGCGGGGCACAGAAATTATTAAGGCACTCACCTCCCCATATGTGCGTTACACTGGGTAAAAGTTAGTGACCAAATGGGTAAGTAAATGAGACACTGCGGTGATGATTTTTTTTTTTCATTTTATTTATAGTAGAAAAGTAAAGAACTTACTGTATAATTTATATAATACGTATTATGATAGTGAGAAATTATCGCATTTTAATTTCAAAGTTACAAAATCAGGGCATGTTCTGCACGACGGTGGCCAGGGCCTCGAGGGCCACCACTCTGGACTCGTCGTAGAAGGACTTGACCAGCTCGATGCCCAGACGTTCGCTGTCCAGAATTAACTGCAGAGTGTTTAGCTGTCCGAGAATTAACTCCACCTCCGGACCGGTCTGAAATATTTTGTATATTGGCAAAAAGATTTCATGTGATTTGTATTCAGTTGCATGTATTCCACAATTAATTTTAACCATATATGCTCACTTGTCCCTCCATGGCCAGCAGGATGGCTGACTGGACCCTGATGACCTCTGCAGAGGTCACGGTCTCCGCGGCCTCGTAGTTCCTCTCTACGTCCACGGTGAGGTTGGTGGTGGCGGCAAGGCCGGCCTCGATCGCCGGTAAGTCGTCCTCCAGGTCGGCCCGTACTTCCGTCAGCAAGTCAGTCAGGTCACCGAGCATCACGCGGACCACATGCAGCCGGGCGTTGACCTCGCGCCGACTGGTCGAGACCTGCTGCTGTACCTCGGTCAATGCCTCCTGATCCACCTGGGGAAATCAGTACCTTCGTGAATCAGGGTCATGAGGCGGGGGCATCAGGGTCTTTATGTTGTAGAGGCATCAGGATCCCCACAATCCTTTGTGTTGATTTTACTTGTGATAACTATTCATTTCTCCAGAAAGAGTCCCAAAAAAGTTACAGTTAAGCACTTTCAAAATTTATGATTCTTTGCTAGATTTTCTGAGAGAGATTGAAAAAGTGTAACTTGCTTAAAACCAAAAGAATGTGCTATCAATTTAATTATTACAACTTTTTGAAAAATTTTGAAGTCATTATGTCCAATGTACGAGATGAGAAATAATAAAAGGATATATTAATTTTAAGACAAATAATTCGTAAAAAAAAAGAAAGAAAATATAAAAATTGTTATAAAATAATTAATGTGACGTGAACACAACAAACAAATGTTAATAATAAATTACCCCGAGCGTCTCCAGGTTCTGTATGACCTCCAGCAGCACGATGGTGACCTCCCCGTTCACCAGGCCCTGGAACTTGCCCACCCTCTGCTCCAAGATCATCGTGTCTGCAGTGAAGTTCAGCACCGCCGACTTAGCGACCGCCAAGTCCTCCGCGAAGTCCTTGGCGGGGGCGCAGAGGACCTGAAACAAGAAGAAGGTTGCAACGGTCACCAGGGTATAGAGGGGAGAAAGTGGTACAATATAAGATGATGACGTAGAAGAAATACACTTTTTTTAATAGTTTAGTAATAACTCCGCGAAATTTTGGAAAAAAATATGTATATAATATATATTAAAGATTTTTTTTTTTATTATTATTATTGGTAATTTTAAATATACATCTCAGCCAAGGTTATAACATATAACCTTATTGGCTGATTCAAATTACATGAAAATAAATTTCTTCAAGACCTAGCTGATATTAATTTTTAACTTAACAAAAAATTTAAGACAGTCATCTTATTTTTTGGTTTTAAACAAAAACAAATAAAAAAGATGATTGTTGTATTTATTAATTTTTAAATTAATATTTAATTAAAATTCTAACCTGATTCTAACCCTATCTGAAGTGTCCACGCACAAATAAGACACTAAATTAGTTTCAAATATTGTCCATAGGTGACAGTAAAAATATTCTTTAACAAAAATAAATATATATTTTTTTTAAATCTTATTTAAAAATATTAAATAAAATACTAGTGTGAGATTTATTTAAAATATTAATATATAATTTTTAATTTTAAAAATAGCAAATAAAATTTAATGTTTGGTAAAAAATTTAAGACCAAACTTCTGAAAATGAACTTATTAAATTTAAATCGATTTAATAAATATTAAAAATTGTTTCGTTTCGCCGGGGGTGGTTTCCCTGGTCGTAGGGTTTATTATCGGAAGATATTCCTGGGGCTGCTTTACCAGTTTCCTACCCGAGACAACTAGTGAAATTGAAAACCACCCCCCTTTTATAAAACTGAAACATAGAACCGTGTCGAGAGAGCACGCTAATTTCCCCAGCAAACACGCGTTGTTAATTCAATTTATCCAATTTCTATTTTATGTGCAATTTTTTAACTCCAAGGCTTATATTAAAAAAGTGTATGATAGAGCTATATAGAAAATAGCATAGATTGGATTATATAGCGGGACACAGGAATTATTAAGACAATCATCTCCCCATATGTGCGTTACATCAAAGAATTAATATTAGATATTAATTCTTTGGTTACATTGAGTATTTATATATATACAGTATATTGTGTATATCATCAGTATTTATGAACATTGAGGTAGAAATTAAACATGGAGCCTAATGGACGAGAATCGGAAATGGAGCTGTTGTGAGAAAACTAACCCCTTGAATTTGCTCAAACTATAAACAATTAAGTTTCGGGATATTTTTAAAATTTATTTTATTCGATTCCGTCTGACAGAAAATTTTCTTTGATGATGAAGTTAATCGTTAACAACTTTTTGTTAATGTCAAAAAATTATTCTCATTCTGTGACATCTAACATGAATATTGTTAATGAATCCTGGTCTCACCACAGTCGCCAGGCAGAACGCCACGAGAGCTGCACCTGCACGTTGTTGCTTCATCTTGTCAATAAAACTGAATCTGCGTGAGAAGTGATGACTGATATCAATAGATGATAAGACGTGCCATAACTTGTCAAAAATCTGTCCAATTCGAAACAAACAACAGAATTGTGCGTCGTTTTTATTTTGACGTGTTCGTAATTTTCTGAGTCACTTTCTGTGCTGCGTCCGTGATTACATCTTCAAAGTATTTTTTAATAGCAGAGATCGGTATCAAAATTTGACATTATTAATTAGCCTCCATAAATTTACTACAAATTAATGGGTAATTATTATCCATTGTTTAATTACGAATAAAACAGATAGTGTTGATTAATTAATTTTATTAATATTAATTTGCTATTTCATTTTAATAAATAAAAAATAATATTAATTAAGCCAAACATATTTTGCTCTCAAAGTATTTAACCTAAAATGAAATATTAATTTATTTTTAAAATATTTTTTGTTTTGTATATGTTACAGTAAGCTTGATAAATTTTATTTGAAACACATGCACAATTAAAAAGATTCTCAAATGGCCCAATAGAATCTTATGTAATAAATTTCATATACAGTGCTAAGAATTATTATTCTGTAATAATTTGTGTTTTAAACAAAATAAATTAAAGTTTTCTAAAATTAATAATACAGATGAATGTTCACATATATAATATTCTACAGTATGCATATTATAACAATCATAACTTTTTGCTGCAGATATAAATTTTTGTTATTATTTTTGTTCTACCATGATGCACTGGCCCCCATAAGTTTGGAGTTCGTGCAGGGGTAGGGATGTTGAAAGCCACGGCCTGTTACGCGTCTCAGCATTTGCTGAGGTGAGACTGAGGGAACTGTGAAAAACCTGAGTCAAGACGGACACCTCTACTTTTTAGGACCAAAGTGATGTGGGGAAATGCAACTTTTTATCTTGTGTTGAAGCAATAAATGTGTCACAAATAAACTTAAGATTAGTGGGCTTGCACAATTCGAGATAAACTAATTTTTGAGATAATATCTGTGGAGGCTTCGATTTACCAGGACATGTCGCTTGCTGCTTTCGTCGGTGTGTTGTTATTGCTGGCGGTGCAAGGTAACAGCTGATTGCAATTAACACACTAATTACTTATATTAATTACAACATATTTAACATAATATAATCACTAAATTTGTAAATCATATATGTAATTTTATATCAACTTTTGTAGATAAATTGTAATTATTTTAATAATGTTGTTATGCCATAATTACATTGATATATATTTTTATGAAGCAATTGCAGTACATTGTAATGAATAAATTGGTCTGAATTAATTCCACAATTTTTATCTCGTTCAATGTAAATAAAATTCTTTATCTTTATGCCAATATTTTACATTAAAATTTAACAGTTATCAAAACACTCTATTCTGGCCTCTGAGCTCTATTTTATTATTATATTTCTTTTACTCAGAAGAGTTATTTATTATTATTATATTTATTATTAATTATTTATTATTTTTTGTGCTAAGTGGGCATGGCAATCGCATGGCTATTTTTTGAAAAAAAGGTTACCAAAACTAACCCTTATTAGAGAATTATATTATTTTAGTATTTTTTATGTTATTTAATTTTATTTAAATGTAGTTAAGATGTGTTTTTTTACTAAAATAAATATAATATCAATCTTTGCCATGGTGCTGTTTGCCCTGCATTACATCATTTTTATGTCATATTATTAAGTAGGCTGTAAATGTACAGTACTTTGGTGAACACAAAATAAATACAACCTTCTGTCAGGATGCGAGATCCACCTGGACCGTCAGATTCTGGACGCGATGGACTTCAGGAGGGGTGTGGAGCTCAGGGTAGATGATACGAGCCTGGCGGGCGAGCTGGTGGCCACCTTCCAGGTCGTGAGCACCGGTGACGTCACCCTGAGGTACCCTGAGGACGGCATGTACCTGAGGTTCGTGCCGAGGGACGACAATCGATACCTGGACGTGGTCTTGACCGAACAGTTTGAGAAATACGAGTACTTCGAGGTAAGGTCCACTTTATGCATCATTTACCTTGAAAATGGACCTTCAGAACGTTTTCTAACATAAACTAAAAGGGAGTTTTACAGATTTTGGTGTATAAAGGTCCACTTTCTGCATCATTTACATTGAAATTGGACCTTCAAAACGTTTTCTAACATAAACTAAAAGGGATTTTTACATAATATATTTTTTTGTTAAATACAGGGTAAAAGAGCTTATTATTAATTAACACTAAAATTACCGGGGGGGAGGGGGGGGTAAACTCGTAACTTTTTTGAAGCGGGAAAAAATGTGAAATATTTTTCCAAAAAATCTGAAAAAATTTGTAATCTTTAGTTAGCTAGCCCAGCAATATATTTCCGCAAAAATTTTAGTAAGAAAGGTAACTTTTAACTTTTTCTTTAGTTATTTAAAACACATAAATATTTATAAGTATAAGTAACTTGTTGGTTGACATTTCTTAACTTGTTTGGACATGAAATGATATATTAATATTCTCCCCACTAAATCTTGATGTTACCCACCAACAACAATACATGTTAGATGGAACATGGATAATATTTATAATCTAATTGTTGCAGTACTCGGCAGTGCAGCACCTCGGCTTTCTGCTTTTTTCCTGCTCTGACGCCCCGCAGCCGCTGCATATGGTGATTATAGCTTCCAGCTAGGATTTACAAAAAATTTACATACTAATAAATATATTTTGTATTCTATATTACATTAATTTATTTATTTATGTATATTACATAATAATTATTATGATTTATATAGATATTATTATATTGTGACTAAAGGTAGTGTTCTCTATAACACTATACCCATTATAATTAAAATTACAATTAAATATAACATTGTTACAATATGACACTATACCCATTATAATTAAAATTACAATTAAATATAACGTCCTTACAATATGTCTCTCCAGAGAGTGCGGCTCAAGGTGGTGGACTCGAACAATCACCCCCCGGAGTTCCTCAACCCTGAGGACTACACCTTTCTGGTGCAACTTCCGGTCCTCGCACGCAAGAGTCTGCTGCAGGTGGCGCTGGGACCGGAAATAGCGGCCTTCGACGTCGACCTTACCAACAGGAACATCTCCTTCAGGGTGTTCGGAGCCGAGGTGAGTAGGTCTGCAAATCGTCCTTTACTAACCCTAATCTTTTTACCTCTAAAACACATCTTCGCTCAAAGTGAGGATGAAATGAAGACAATATTTCTAACATTTTATGCTCAAGAAGAGGAAATAGGACGTAATCTCGTATTTTCCCTCTAAAATGGTGAAAAAAAGGAGGAAATTAGAGGAGGGGAGGGCTTAATAGCGAATAAAAGATGACATTTATTTCAACTTGAGGCGACTAGTTTTTTTTTTTTTCAATAAATGACAAAACATTGCATCTAGTGGTACAGATATTAATTATAATTGTTATAATTATATCAGTATAATAACATTGCTTATTTTTTTAAAATTTATTTAAAAAAATATTACAGAAGATTATATAGTACATCTTATATATTATAATATAGCCTAAGTGTTTGAAATATCTGTAAACGGGGAACGTCAAGTTCAATATTTCATATCTAGGTATTTTTTTACGACATGGATGGTGAAACACGAGTTTTATAACTTTAATTTAAAATAAAATAGGTATAAACATATTACATAAATTGATAAACATTGCATGTAATTAATAATGAAGCTACCTCAAATTCCTTGCATTAAAAATCATTTTGCTAATTTTGAATCTTCTATTAAGACCCACCATTCAGGTTCCTCGCACAGTCTCACTCTAATTTTCTATCATGATTTCAGCGGATGTTCGAGGCGCGCTACGTTCGTCGCGAGCACAGTCGTTACAGCCCCTGGCCTCTACATTTTGTGGACATCAGGACCAGGGTGAAGTTGACGGCAGAGAGGACCTCCTTCCAGCTGATCGCCATGGACAGACAGGTGAGTTGTTAGTAATAATTAGTAAAATAGTAATGGAGTATCGAATTCATTTTTTTTTATTGCAGAAATGGATAGAGCGTGCAAAGTTATGCCACCCTGATTTTTTTCGCATTTTTTAGAGCCCGGGAACTATTTTTAAAAAATTATTGAAAGTTCAATTTGTGACGTCACTCCTTAAAAATAAGATAAGACTTGCCGCCTCGTGACGTCACAAAAAGGACTTTCAATAATTTTTATTCCCGGTCTCTAAAAAATCAGGAAAATAAATTTACACGCTCTATCCATTTCTGCAATGCAATAAAAAAAAATTAGGTCGATACTTCATTATAATTATAATATTATAATTACGAATGTTTTCTTCGCTGATATTAAAAATCAATGTTAATGCACAGGAAAGACATAATGTCTCGTATCTTTGGTATGATGTCACGCGACCCTCCCGTTAGTTTTGTACTGTAGGACAAAGATTCGTGACGTCACGAGAACTATAGAAATATTAATTCCACATTCAATTTCAAATATACTTTTATATTGACTTATTTCAGGACAAAGGGCCTCCCTCGCTGCTCGGCTCGGTCACCATCACGATCATCGGGACCTCCGCAGACTACATACTGGACTGATAACTGTTCATAACAAAACTCGATAGCGATAATGGGAGTTCCCTTTTGCAGCCTTGTTAATCACCATGTCCCGTATAACACAGGGTGATCAACAAGGCTGAAGAAGGGAACTTTTCAGAGGCGAGGAGTGTATTGAAAATTGCTTTAAGTGAAATTAACTTAATTCTTAATTGTCGTTCGCCAGCACAAGTTGATTAATTATATTTAATATTTTGTTTTATTACCAAAATGTTGGAAAATTTAGTAATGACTTCGTCACCTCAGAATACAAGTACAAGCCATACGAGGTTTTGATGCTATTATGGACCTTATGCTTTATGTACATAAGGTCCATAATAGCATCAAAACCTCGTGTTTTTTTGCGACACATTTTCTGAGGCGAAGAATTTTTGTATTCAACATTTTAATTAAATTACTGAAATTTATTTTAATGACAGCTATCTCGCTGTTATTGACTACATGCACGCACGAAATTTTCAGTGCTTGTATCTTACTGTAATGTAGTTGTTTGTATTTTATGTAATATGAGAAAAATATATTTTTTATTGAACTGATGTTATTATTTTCTTTGTTTAATAACTTTAATTAATAATTTATTTATATTTATTACATTTGAAATTATCAATAAAAGGCTTCTTGCATGCCTTGCTATAAGACTGTAGTATACATTAATTATATTAAGTCAATAAAAATTCTAAAACAAAAATCAATTATGTGCATTCTCATTTGATGAAATTGATCAGAAAACACGAATGCTATATTAATAAAATTAATATTTTATTTAATATGTTGACTTCTTTCTCATTTTTTTTTTTTTAATTTTGAAGCGCAAAGCCTTACGATAAAATATGGCATAACTGATGTTTAGTTGCTTATATCTATGTACTGTACAAGATATGGAAATATGAGAGTCTATATATAATAATAAGAAAATCCACTGGAAATCTAAAAAAATGAAAAACATTTATATTTTGTCATGATATTTTATTGCAACAATGTGTTCAACAATGTGTTGGAACTGAAACTATTGTTGGTCAATGAGGACTTGGAAGGCCTCTTGAGCCTGCACCCCCTTGGAGTCGACGATATCCTTGGAAGCGTCAACAAGATTCCACTCGTTATTCAGGATGTTCTCTGCCTCGGTCACCAGGGCGCGGATCTGCACTGCTGCAGGCTCCTCCTGTCTCACAAGTAGAGAATACATTGTTGTCAAGGACCTCTGAATATTACGGAGCATGTCTCGCAGTTTGAGAAATATTGCGGAAAACAGAAGATATCGACTTACCCTGCCTTTTATCGCATTTTCGATTCTGATCTTAACGATATCGATAGAGAGAACGATAATATCGTAACTCTGTGCATAGGCTCTGTTGAGGTTGTTAATCTCGGAGTTCATGGCGAAGAGGTTCATTTCCAGACTGGGGTGGTTGATGTCACTGTTGATTTCATTCAACAAGTCAATCAACGTCTGGCAGTAGTTCATTATATCCAAAATGTTCTCCAGAATCGCGTCTCGTCGTTTCAACAACTCAGCCTTTATCGTGTCGATCTCGGCAGGGTCGACCTGCAGTAAAAAATTATCAATCGATCAATCGATTATGCAAACAACTTACCGCGAGCGTCTCTATGAGGTCGATGATTTGGTGGTCGATGACCATTATTGGTTCGTTGACCTCCATGGCCAGCGAGTACGCCCTCATTTTGAGGACCAGCGTCTCTGTGGCGAGCTTGATGACTGTGTACTGCGCATGGAACTCATCGGCCGCGAGGTCCTTGGTCAAGGGAGCTCCCAACACCTGCGGGGTCAGGGACATTTTTTTACAAGTATATGCGAATTACGTTTTATAGATTAAAATTTTGTTTATACCGCAATGAGCTGAAGCTCTAAAAGAGGAAAAATCAAACAGTGGAATTTTTTTTATATTATTTCTTATTAAAACTTAACAAAGTTTGAGAAATATTAATGTTAATAAAAAATGTTTTCATCATAAGAAATCAGCAATGTTTTGAAGAATTGTTTTCTAAGTAATTTTAAATCTTTCGTGTTTTTCTGCAGGTAAAAAAAAAATGCTGAATGGACAACATACATATGAAAAATTTTTATTGCAAAAATGAATAGAGGGTGCCAAATTATGCTATTCTGAATTTTTTTCAGATTTTTTTGAGACCCAGAACTATTTTTAAATAATTATTGAAAGTACGGCCACGCCCCCTAGAGGCGTCAATAGGCGTCTGGTTGCCATCTTTTTTATTAAGGATTGAGGAGTGCTAGCTTAACTCACAGAACTTTCAATAATTATTTAAAAATAGTTCTGAGACTCAAAAAAATCTGAAAAATTTCAGAGTAGCATAATTTGGTACCCTCTATTCATTTCTATAATAAAAAATTTTCATTGGTACTCGAACCCCCCACATCTAAACATAATATAATATAACGTCCCTCGTCCAGAATATTGAGCTATCGGTTTACCAAAATTCAGTGCAATAATGAGCTATCTGCTATATCAGTTGAATATGGTTAGAAGGTATTTTGTTAGGCATGCAGCTAGCTCGTTATTCCGGACGAGGGACAATATGCTGTTTTACGTGCTAAAATACTGAATTGAAAATCAATAAAATAAATAATTAGGACATTCCTAAAATCAACTTCGCTGCAGATTCGAACATACCTGGGCAAGACACGCGGCGATCACGAGACACAATTTGAGGTCCATGGTATAAGCAGTACTGTCTGATCTGAAGAGGTGGCTTTATTGGAGGGTTCTATCATCTATCGCTTCAATTAGTGAATATTATCACTTCAATTAGTGAATATTATCGCTTCAATTAGTGAATATTATCGCTTCAATTAGTGAATATTATCGCTTCAATTAGTGAATATTATCGCTTCAATTAGTGAATATTATCGCTTCAATTAGTGAATATTATCGCTTCAATTAGTGAATATTATCGCTTCAATTAGTGAATATCATCGCTTCAATTAGTGAATATTATCGCTTCAATTAGTGAAATCTAAAAAATAAAATTATTGAAATATTAATATTTCTTTATCAAAGCATGATATCGTCAATGTTCAGAGAGTGGTAGGTAGAAGCAGTTTGATATAAGAATAGATTTGATTATTATTACACCTCACCGCAAAAAAAAAAAAAAAAACTATTTATTACATATATAATATATTTTGTATATATGAACCTGATTGTAAGTTTAAGATATTATTTTTGGCTTCAATTTCCACGTCTTTGCAGAGTCAACTTAGGATTCTCCTAACAACATTCATTTATAGCAAAATTAACCTACTGAGGAAACCATGGAAACCTCATTCAAGATGGTTGGTAAATTGATGGAGGATGCCTTCAAAACAAAACAATATTTCGAACAAAGAGAAAAAAAGTTACTCGCCTCTTCAGCCTTACAAATTTTACGTTTTTTAACCATATATTTTGATTGTATATTTATTATTTATGAATAATAAAAATAATGTTATATCCCTTTACCCTAAGTTTTTAGATATTTAATGCAAAGACGATATTTATACTTAAATTTATCCCATTTAAAGATAAGGTAACACTCCCAATGTTAAAAAAATCCCACACATGAAAATTATAAAAACATCTTAAAATGTTCTCCTCTACATCCCCTATAAAAGTGACTAAATTTTCAGGTGTACAAATTTAAGCTAGCTTTTTTGTTATGAATTATTACAGTTTAATTTAACATGGAGAAATGGAACTCCCATGTTATGTTAGTCAACTTTAAAAATTAAAAACTATAGCTCGAATTTGTATACTTGATATTTTAGCTACTGATAGGGGATGTAGAGGAGAACATTTTAAGATATGTTTCATAATTTTCATGCGTGGGATTTTTTTTTTAACATTGGGCACCCTTAATTCAGTTCTAACTTTGTACTTGATTTGCGAAACTACTTAAAATAAGTTGCAACAGGTTCAACGAGGATCAAATAGCCCATTTGATATATTATGTACTGAATCTTAAAAAATCACTTCATTTATTTAACCACTGGTTACACAAGTACAATTTATTTATTTCTCTTGTAACTGTACATAATACAACATAGAGACAAAGGACAGTTTTCTTAAAAATTAACAGTAAAATATAATTATGGCTAAAGTCAATACAACATGGGTTACGTCATTTTACAGAAAAAAAAAACGCAGACATATTAAAAGAATCACAATATTAGATACAAAATTTAATCTTAAAACAACACATATAAGGTTAAAATAAAAGTTCTGAAACCCAATTTAGTACATTTACATTATTTACACCATCTGTACCATAGATGTAAAATATAGTTTTTTTTTTTTTTAAAGTAAAACTCCCAATTGAGTATAACTCATTAATCATGTGATAAATTAACGTGTTGAGACTCCTGTTGGTCTACGAGGGTTTGCAGGGCGTCCCTGGCGAGGACCCACGTGGTGTCCACCCTGACCTTGGAGCTACCGATGAGGCTCTGTTCACCAGCTAGGATGTTCTCGGCCTCCGACACCAACCCGCGAATCTGCTGTGCCTCGGGCTCATCCTGGAACAAAATGACAACAAAGTTGAAATAAATGTCATCTTTTCTTCGCTATTATCAATAAAACGGCATGATTTTAATTTATAATTTTTGAGAAAAAAAAAATATATTATCTCTGGTACGGAAAATTTAATAAATTAAAATGATCGATTGCTACTCACCCTGTCTTCGATTGCGATTTCGATTCTGATCTTGACGATATCGATAGAGAGAACAATAATATCGTGACTCTGTGCATAGGCTCTGTTGAGGTTGTTCATTTCAGAGTTCATGATGTACAGATACAGTTCGAGCTTGCTGGGGTTGTTGATGATGTCAATGTTGATGTCATTCAACAGGTCAATCAACGTCTGACAGTAGTTCATCATTTCCAAAATGTTCTCCAAAATCGTGTCGCCCTGCATCGACATCTCCGTCTTAACCGCGTCGATCTTGGCCGGGTCAACCTGATTAGTAAATAAATAAATAAATAAATAAATAAATAAATAAATAAATAAATAAATAAATAAATAAATAAATAAATAAATAAATAAATAAATAAATAAATAAATAAATAAATAAATAAATAAATAAATAAATAAATAAATAACAACGCACCGCGAGGGTCTCCATGAGGGCGATAATCTGCTTGTTGATGACCTTGATGGTATGGTTGACCTCCAGCGCCAGCGAGTACGCCCTCATTCTGAACACCGTCGTCTCCGTGGCAAACTTCACCACGGCGTACTGCGCATGCTCGTTGTCCGCGGCCAGGTCCCTGGGACCTCCCAGTACCTTTCAGGGATAACAATAGAGTATCGACCTCAAAATTCTTATTTATTAGGTAAAAAATGGTGCAAAGTTATGCCATTTTAATTTTTTGCAGATATTTTACAGCCCACGAAGTATTGCTAAAAAGTTTTGCCGAGGTCGGGTTTGAACCCACACCCCTTTTAGGCCCTATCCTTTTATTAAAAGAGGCGTCACTTTCTCTGTACTTTCAATAATTTTTTGAAAATAATTACCGGTCACTAAAAAATATGAAAAAAATCAGAGTAGCATAGCTTTGAACCCTCTATCCATGTCTGCAATAAAAATTTTTGAGGTTGATACTCCATTGTTAACCCTGTTACAATTAACCCTGATGTAATGCCCTGTTACAATTAGCCTGATGTAAATACCCTGCTAGAATTAACCCTGAAATACCTGGACTAGACAGACGGCGATCACGACACACAGCTTGATATCCATGAGAGACGATTTCGAGTGTCGGCCTCCACTTTATTGTCCGAGTTTATCTCCACTGTATCGCAATCTGTCAATCATCTGTCAACCACTTGTAAACATCGAAACAAATTACACCATGACTGACCAGCGTGCAAGATACTATTTAAAAAAAATCAGATTCTTATGTCAGTTTTTTTTTCAATATAATAATGGTAAAAAAAATAATTGAGGCCAAGCAAACGCTTGTGAATTTCATGAACAAAGTTACTTTTTTAATTAGTATAATACAGTCTTTTTAATTAGTGGAATTTCCTTTTTCAGCCTTGTTAATCACCATGCCACATAAAAATAACAGAGCAAGACTGCAAGTGTAAACTTTTCCGAGGCTGTACTTTTATACTGAATTGACTCGATCGTGTGGTTCTGACTGCCTTGTGATTGTCATTAAAAACATTGTGACAGATTGCCTGAGATCAATCTCAGAAAATAAAAATATTGTTGTTTAAATATAGTAATATAAGTAATAAGAAATCTTACACGAAGCCATGCGCCAACAATTTGCTAATTTGTGGGACGAATTAATAACAATGAATATTTTATTTAGCAGAAATTGACAAATAGAAAATACAAATTTATTTTAAATTTGTTAATTTATTTAAATTAATAATAAAATTTGAATCATATGGTGCCGTGGCTGCCATGAGTTTCATCGTTTATACGTCTGATAGAAATGAATGACGCGCAGCTATCATCGAACGGTACTGTTATAATTATAATATGTATATTTTATTATAATTATAATTAAAATATAGTCTTTTTTATAGAAAGCATGTCGTTTCTAAAAATGCCAACTTGGAAAAATGAAGGAATAAATTTTATCAGGACTACAGAAGTAGTTTGTTTTGGAAAAATATTATAATAAATAAAATAAATAACAAATAAAATATGGTATTTATACAAGCTGGTATAGTATTTTATTATTACCTGAATGACAATTGAAACACAAATTTGCTATCTTTTTTTTTCTTACAATAATATCTTAATATTTATTTTGGTCTCTTATATTTATTTATCTAAACTTCAGTGTTTTTATTTAACATTTACATATTATATTTGCAATTCTATTTTTTTCCCTCCATCAATACAAGATACAGTAAGAAATAAAAAATAATTAAGTGGGAAAACTGCATACTCGTCCGCTACTCTTTATTAATTATTTTAATTATAGATTACAAAAACACCTCATTTTCATTTTTATAACATTGTGCCTGATACTAGAAAATTCATCATAGGTATAAAAAATATTACAATGGACAATATACATGAAATTTTTTATTGCAAAAATGAATAGAGGGTACCAAATTATGCTACTCTGAATTCTTTTAGATTTTTTTGAAACCCATAACTATTTTTAAATAATTATTGAAAGTGCGGCCACGCCCCCTGGAGGCGTCAATAGGCGTCCAGTCTCTATCCTTTTTATTAAGGCTGCAGGGGTGCCAACTGAAATCACAGGACTTTCAATAATTATTTAAAAATAGTTCCGGGTTTCAAAAAAATCTGAAAAAATTCAGAGTAGCATAATTTGGTACCATCTTCTGCAGTAAAATTTTTTCATGTATGATGTCCATATTGCCAAGAAAGTAAAACTAAGATATGAGAGTAATAAATTTTATTGCAAACAGAATTAATAAATACAGCACATTGTTGTCTATTGTTGGTCAATGAGGACTTGAATGGCGCTCCTGGCCTGCTCTCCCGTGGAGTCAACGACCCCCTTGGCGGTGGTGATGAGGTCCTGTTCGTTCATCAGGATGGTCTCGCCCTCCGCCACCAGCGCGCGGATCTGCTCCGCCTCGGGTTCCTCCTGTTGACGTCATAAAGTTAGTGCGAACCTGGTGGTAACAGCTGGAACTACGTGCGTCTGGCGAGGACAGATTGGCTGTTTAACATTGTAAAATCATGTAAATGCTATGTTAGCAGCCACAGCATAATTTTACAGAAATGACAACACCATAATTAGTTGTCAAATACTTGCGGACAAATATAAAAAAAAAATATGTGATTTATTTTGTATAAATTTTGTAATTTTTGTGATTCTCTCAATGCTATAGATATTGCCGTATCCTCGGTAGAATCAGCCAAAATTTCAGAAATCAGCGCCATCTCTTGGTCCTTTATGTCCTCTTGTGAATTCAAGAAGTAGCCCAGGAAATATAGGAATATGAATGAAAACTTAGTTGGGACAAATTTTCGGGTTGGAACATAAAAATTCCATATGCTTTATTTTCTTAACCCTATAGCATTACCCAACTCTTTTAAAAATATTGCCCCGAAAATTCTGAAGAATTTGTATTTCTTGGTTATTGCCACCCAGCAATGTATTTCCGCAAAAAAATAGTGAAAAAAATAGTTTCAATTTCTTCCCATGATAAAATAGCGGGTCGTTTCACCCCCCTCCCCGCCACCATGGTTAGCGGGTGACAAAAAAGTACTTTGGTAATAATGGTAATGCAGGGTGGGGGAAAAGTATACTCTCATTGTTGTCAACCTGGGACGAAATTTCGGGGAGGATTGAATTCCACTAATTTGAAGGCAATTAAAAATAATAGGAGAGGCAAAAATTGTTCGGGATAATTTTAGCAGCTAATATTCAATAAAAGTTCTCAATCCGAAAAATAGATGTAGACAGAGAAAAGATTTCGTTCCGCCGGAGTTTTGTTTAATCGATACATCGAACGATATCGACTTACCCTGCCGGCGATGGCACTGTCGATTCTGATCTTGACGATATCGATAGAGAGGATGACGTTGTCGCGCCCCAACTCGTACGCGAGGTTCACGTTGTTGATTTCAGAGTTCATGATGTACAGGTCGACACTCAGCTTGGTGGGGTTGTTGACAATGTCGTTGTTGATGATGTTGACGTGGTCAATCAACGTCTGAGAATAGTCCATGATCCTGAGGATGTTGTCGAGGATCGTCTCCCCTCGCTTTGTCATTTCTGTCTTGACCGCGTCGATCTTGGCCGCGTCGACCTGAATAAATAAATAAATAAATAAATAAATAAATAAATAAATAAATAAATAAATAAATAAATAAATAAATAAATAAATAAGTAAATAAGTAAATAAGTAAATAAGTAAATAAGTAAATAAGTAAATAAATAAATAAATAAATAAATAAATAAATAAATAAATAAATAAATAAATAAATAAATAAATAAATAAATAAATAAATAAATAAATAAATAAATAAATAAATAAATAAATAAATAAATAATTAAATAAATAAATAACAACGCACCACGAGGGTCTCCATGAGAGCGATAATCTGCTTGTTGATGACCTTGATGGTATGGTTGACCTCCAGCGCCAGCGAGTACGCCCTCATTCTGAACACCGTCGTCTCTGTGGCGAACTTCACCACGGCGTACTGCGCATGCTCGGTGTCGGCGGCCAGGTCCCTGGTCAGGACGGGGCCACCCAGAACCTGGATGGTCAAAAAATTGTCTCAGAACTTGCAGGGTCCAGGGAATTTGTTTAGCATATTGACGTAAAGCTGTGAAAACGTCACACAAAATACGTTTACATGAAGGTGTTTAATACGGATCCGTTGACGATGGATAATGTTATTCTTATGTGGCGTTGTCAACGGATACGTATGTAACACCGTCATGTAAACGTAGTGATAGAGCCTAGAGAAACTCAGCAAATTCAACATTATACACGATTTTTTTTCGTGAGAAACTTTACTGCAATGTTAAATTTTTTATTGTTATTATTTCATTGCTAAGGTATAGGACGGCCTGCAATTTATATAATTACGTTACCGTGTTGAAGAAGTTGCATACCTGCAAGGGGTCATAAAAAATCACTTTACAAACATCTAAATTAAGGGACGATTTTTTGATCTAATAAAGGCGAATTTTTTTAGCGGTATGATAATTTTTCAAATCACGTTCACCTCAAATTTGCGAGTCTTAATTAATACGTTCTTACAACTAACTAAATATTTCTAGTCTCACGAAATATAAGACCCACTGTGATCAATTTCATTTGGGTGCATTTTTAAAGTTAACAACAGTATATTGTTGTCAAATTCAGTGATATAAATGGTGCTTTGTTGCTATTAATAACAAAATGGACAATCTTCATGATTTTTTTACGTACATTTTTTTGTTATGTTTCGAGTTACGTTTTATCAAATCTTTTTAGAGTTTTTTGAAGCCTCTTTCAATCTCAAGAGAAAGACGCTGTGACGTCATAGTCATGTAACGTCTTTCCCTATGCTTGCGTGTTAAATATTTGCATGACTATGACGTCACAGCGGTTTGCAGCGGGTGTTAGAAGGTTAAAAAATATTGACAATACAGTTGAAATAAACTTTATCTTTTATTCGCTATTATATAATATAGTTATTAAGCTCTCTTCTAGTCTTCTCCCCTCTTATTTTGCATCATTTTAGAGGGAAAAAGACGAGGTTACGAATTTTTTCCTCTTCTTGAGCATAAAATGTTAGAAATATTGGGGGGCATTCACAAAGCACTTTAACCCCAACTTTAGCACCAAATTTTATCCCTGGTATTAAACATCGTGCGCTAAACCAAGGGCTAACCAACTTCTAGTTTAGTACCATGTTTAGTACCAGGTATAAAACTTGGGGCTAAAAGTAGGGTTAAAGTGCTTTGTGAATGTCCCCCATTGTCTTCATTTCTTTCTCACTTTGAGCGAAGAGGAAATAAGATGTGTTTTAAAGGTAAAAAGATTAGGTTTAGACGTGTAAAGGACGAGTTGAAGACGTAATTTTTTAACTAGGGTACCTCGAGGTTCAAATAGGCAACATTTTATTAAGGTTGTATCACAAGGCACGTACCTGGGAGAGGCAGACGGCAGCCAAAAAGGCGAAGCACAGCTTGAGGTCCATGGCGACACGAAGATAATTGCCCTCCCCAGAGTCGCGGCCCTCTTTATTAGCGCGAGATAATCCCGGATTAACTTTATCACAGCCGTCAGTCAAACGTCAATAATTGGTGTTTAAGCGGCCTAATTATCAATTAATCTCCGCGATTAGATTACACTAATTAAACATTAATCCATCACGTATTCACTGTTTTTATTTAACTTAATTAATAGGTGGTGATGTAAATGGGACCAAATTTCAGCCAAATTTCAGCATGCTTTTTATTAAGAATTTTAAATTGTTTAATGTTGACAAGTTAATTGAGTGGTGAAGCAATGAGATTTTTTAATTTAGGGGAATTAAAATGCAAGGTCACTAGGATTATATAAGAAGAGGCCTTGTAGGCATTGCTGCGGTATATTGATAGGTAGTTAATATTTATAACAGTTTTATAACAAAATTATATTATATTTTTGTTATGAGATTCGCTTTTCTTGCAACAGCAATGTGGCATATCATAGAACTATAGATTTATAAATACATAAATTCATACATGATCTAAGTTCGTCTATGTACAACCAAAATGATTGAATAAAAATTTGAATTTGAATAAACCAAAATCTTGTGATAACCACATTTTTTTTTATACTGTATATATTATCTTCAGTTATGTACTGTCGATTTTTTCGTTTTTTTTTTTTTTTTTTTTTAAATTTACAACATCTTACAAATCAATGGTACAGATGCTGTGACGTCATAGTCATGCACCGCATTTCCCTATGCTTGAGAGCTAAATAATTGCATGATTATGACGTCACAGCGTTTTGCACCCTAAAAACTGTGACGAAATAATTTTACAATATATCGACGTCCAAAATAATATGCCCATCTAGGGCTGCCAAATCAAGTTAGTTACTCAAGTTTTCCTCCATTGCGCAATTTAGCATGCACTTACTGTAGCAACTGATGAAAGTTGAGAAATGTCCCTCAAGATAATGGTAATGCCTGGCATTGAGAGTGATTATCAGGGGAATTATCGTCTTATTGAACTATAATTAACTATAATTAACTATAATTAATATCATATTGAGATGGCTTGACATTTTCAACTGCAATGTAGATCGTTCAAGGTCCTTAAAATTGACTTTTTCTTTCCTGTATACGGACTAGATTGTATTTATCTATTTGAACCTTTTCGTTTGTAAAAGACAACATAAGTTCATATCACATTTACAAAAATATACAACACAAAACAATTCTCACATTATCGACACTTTTTTACCTGTAGCTAAATGAAAAAAGGATCAATACTTAACCACGATATATTATTAATAATATATATATTAGAATGAGATAATAATACCTGCTCTCAGGTATAAATTTATTATTATCATAATGCCTTAACCAGAGTAAAACTGTTTAATCAAATTGGTTGATATGCTTGCAGTTTTTTTAGAAAAATCCATCTAAAGTAATAATTTATATCCTACATTATTTTTATCATTAAGAGGCTTCAAGTCAGCTGATTTTGCTGTGTTCCCACCTTCCTATCTAAACCTATTAAAAAAACTTAAAATTGCATTTTTGGCAAAAATATAAATATATATTTTTTTAGAGGAAAATAAGTTCTTGATTTATTATCAGAAGATTTCTAAATGGGGAGGGCAGTTGATTTTTTTCAAATCAATTAATTGTTGATGATTAGAAAAAATTCAAATTTTCTAACATGGTGGCTTGTGGAGGAAAATTTCCTGCCGGGGAAGCATCTATTATACTGTGAAAATTATTTCCATCAATTTTTAATAAACGCGAGGTAGGGCAGATCCGGATCAATCTGGTTATTATCACCGAGTGACGTCACAAACAATAAAACTGATCCTCAGTAAATAACATTGATAAGTTTGATAACAAAGAGTTCGTTCTAATCTAATCACTCGACAATTGTCAACAGCTTTATAACAATATGATAATGTGGTGATTAAATTTAACCCTGAACAAGCATATTTAATTATAATTATTATCCACATTTTAATTAATTTGTGATTGTGTTTCATAAAATACTAAATTAACATGAATTTTGTTTCATATTATGTAAATTAATTTGAAATTCATAAATTTTATTTTGCAATATTGCTGCTTTTTAAACAATTTATTACATGTTATAAAATTTATTTTTATTCCTTAAACAGATTTTTTAAATTTATTTGACAAATCGTATATATTGTGATTAGAAATAATTATAAATTGTTGCTGAAATATTCTCAAACTATAGAGATAATGAGACACAAAGTATAGAATCGTAGAAATGCAATAAATCTTGCATGTGGCTTTAGAAAAAAACTACGCTGAAATGTATTTTCTATATTTTGTATAGCTCCACAGTGTTAAGGTATAGAATTTTGTTCATTTCAATAAAAGACTCACAGAAGTGTAAATAGTTTATTTAACAACTATGACATCCGGCAGCGAACCTGTGGCATTATACAGTCTCGTACGGTTCTAAAATCATCGTACGAAGGCACGCGATAATTAGCATATGACGTGATTGTGAGATCGCCTAGGAGACGATTTTCTGAAGAGCCACGATGGTGGCGGCTCCAGCGGACAGGAACGCATCTAATGCAGCCAGGGTTGCGCGGTACTCAGTCATAACCGTTCGCTCTACTGCCGCGATGTCGGACAAGATGTTGTCCACTATCTCTCCAGTCTGAAATAAATAAATAAATAAATAAATAAATAAATAAATAAATAAATAAATAAATAAATAAATAAATAAATAAATAAATAAATAAATAAATAAATAAATAAATAAATAAATAAATAAATAAATAAATAAATAAATGAATAAATGAATAAATAAATAAATAAATAAATAAATAAATAAATAAATAAATAAATAAATAAATAAATAAATAAATAAATAAATAAATAAATAAATAAATAATATTTTTAACTCACGTGGTTCACCAGTACGCCGAGGATGGCGTCCTTGACCGTCAACAGCTCATTAAGGACGCGACTGAAGGCCGTCGAGAAGTCTCTCTGAGGACAAAGGACGCGATGAAGGTCGCCTCAAGGTCACACGACGAGGTTACTCACCGTTAGCTTGTCGATGGAGTTCTCCAGTTTGACGATGTCCAGTGCCAGTTGGATGGGGTTGGTGAGATGTCCTAGGATGTCCGTCAGTAAGTCGATGATGCGCGTGATGTCCGTGAGTAGCTCCAGGGCGATGTTTTCGATGTTGGAGACGCACGTGTCTGCCAGTCGCTGGATCTCCGCGATCTCCTCGTCACTTAGCTGCAACGTGGGGTTTAGTGACGTGGGGTTTAGTGACGTGGGGTTTAGTGACGTGGGGTTTAGTGACGTGGGGTTTAGTGACGTGGGGTTAGTTGCCAACTTGAACCGAGTTGAAATAAATTTCATGTTTTATTTAATATAATATATTTCCTCGTCTTTTTTCCTCCTATTTTCCACTATTTCGTGAAACAAAGAGGGGAAAGACAAAATTACTTCTCCTTTAATTGAGCACCATGTATTAAAAAAATCTTTAAATATTAATAATTTAAATATATCATCCTCACTTTGAACAACGAAGAAATAAGATTTTTTTTTTAGGTAAAGACGTTAAGTACGAGGGACGTGATTTTCAACTCACCCCGAGGTCTCTCAGCTGCGCGATGATGGAGGTCACGCTGGAGGTCACGGTGCTCACGATGGTGCTCGTGGAGGTCACCACCTGGTTCGTGAGGGCATTGCAGGATGCCTGGGGACACAGTCAGAATGAACAACAGGCATATAATTGAAAATAAATAGTTAAATGATTAATTAATTGACTGTCAGGGTCTTACGATAAGGTCGAGGATGGCCCGCTCGGCCGCGAGGATGTCCTCGATAAGTCCGCGGTTCTCCGCATGTGGCGCTGCGATCGCGCTGTCCTGGAGCAGTGGAGACCCGAGGACCTGGGAACAACATGGGGAATTGAAAGCAACGGGCAACGAAAATTAAAAAAAATTGCTGGCATTTTTCAAGAGACACGTGTTAACTGTAAATTTACACTTCTTTTTTAATCACCATACAGTTATGTATTTTCGTTGACACATACTGTTGAAATAGTGAACAATTTTATATAATGTATTGTATAATTACAGATTTTCAGGGCAATTGATTGATATTTTTATATAAAAACATTACATATTTTTGCCATATATATTTTATGTATTTATTATTCTAAAATATAATTGTACTTTTTGCAATAAATAAGTTTACAATAAAA
The DNA here is from genome assembly GCA_949825025.1 of Siphlonurus alternatus. Classification (NCBI taxonomy): domain Eukaryota; kingdom Metazoa; phylum Arthropoda; class Insecta; order Ephemeroptera; family Siphlonuridae; genus Siphlonurus; species Siphlonurus alternatus. Next base: position 25,107,084 of record OX463785.1, on the reverse strand, counting down.
TTAACTGAACAAGACAATTGAAAAAAAAAATATTGTTTATTTATTTCATAACAATAGTAAATTGTTATATTTATGTTTTTGCATAAAAATTCAAAGAATTTAATCACCAGATTTGATCCGTAAGTAATTATAATAATTTGTTATATAAAAATATGGTATATGAACATAAAAATCTAGATGGAACATGGTAAGGAAAAGAGCTTGGAATTTGCCACCACAATGAACTTAGCATGGAGCTTTGTGGCTAATGTGTTTGGGTGACTGGCGATCTTCGCACAAAACTTCAAACACTCGTCTCTTGTATCTCCGCTAAGTCAACGTTCGGTGAAGAGTGGCATAATATTAATTCGTACATGTAAACCGCAACCAAAAAATTAAATTATTATTATTTACAATTAATTATGGCCAACATCATTTAATTGTGATATTTTAAATAATTTTTATTCTTTTAATGTTATTGGAAGATAGATTGAATTTGTTGCGGTTGACATGTATGCTGTGAAGTTATGCGTCCTATGACTGGCACATTAAGATGACTGGCACATACCTGGGCCACGCAGCACAGTGCGAGCAGCACGGCGATCTTGCAAGTCATCTTTGTGCGAATGTGACCGGAGACGCGAGCGAACATCTTATATAGAGACGGCTTATCGAACACCGACCCTTGTCCAAGACACTTGAAAATAATAGCAGAGATATCGAGATAAGCCTGCTAGTTGGAAAATTTCTGTGACTTATTGTGTACTGATGTGTTTTGGATTATCGATGGATGAAATGATTCCATTACGCAGTAGCTCACATATTGAATTTATAGCGGAACATAATTATTTTACTATTATTTTATGTCGAAAAGAACATATCTGTATTTTGTAGCAAATTCTGTTCTTCTAATTACCAATTTTTATAATAAATATTAGCAAAGTCAGCAAGAGCAAACTCGTGAATTGTATTTAAATTAAACTGGTTCTCCGTTCAATGCCGGCTATTGTCAATCAACGCTTTCTTCCTCCTCTTTGTGTTATACCAATTATTCTATTCACACCCAGGCACAGACAATATGGATTAAACTAACCACGATTACATTCTGAAAGAACCAATCGTGCCTTTGCTGCTCAACTTAATTGTTGTAAGTTGGTAGAGTAATTTTTTGTGTCTAGTAGAACATGGCTACCCTCACTGGACTGAGGGAACCGTGTAAACTTCAAACAGGCGGCACAAAAGCGTTGCAATGGCTCAAACTCTATTATAAAAAAATTTAATTGAAAATTTCTTTATTAAGCAATGTTTGGCCTGACGGCCTTTCTTACACATAACCTCAGTTTAGTAATTTTATAAAATAGCTTATCACCATTAATTAGGCTGGACACATGCATGCAGCATTACTTTTTTTTTCAAACTGCCATTCCATCCAACAAGTGTTTAGCTTGACTTCGGTGATTGTGCTGGCTAAAAATCAACTTCTCAATGCTTCATATTAAAATATATTAATATTAAATATTATCCACGGGTATAGTTAGATTTTTAACAGTCTTCGACAATGCTGTGTGATTTTATGTTTAATTTATGTACATGCTTATGTAGTGTTATTAATGTAATTCAATTTTTTGTATCAAGTATATGGTGAATGAATATTTTTTCTTTGAATGGACTGCTCAGCAATGTTCTTCATTTGCCCCATTGAGCTTTATTTTTGTAATTTAGACTATAATAATATTGCTATAAATTATTTTATGAAATATAATTAACATTTTATTTTCCCTAGTAGCAGCACACAACGAAATCCTATTTCACATTGTTGTGTTTCCCCGAGAGCCACGTAATGTCAAAAACAGCACTCGACTTATCTTATCTCAGACTACGTGCTACAATGTTGTGTCTGACAATTTTTAGAGTGCAGAGATGAGAAATAGAACGTTGATGAAAAACAATGCTTATGTAGTGTTATATAACAAATGAGTGGTGTTAATTTAGTCGAAACATTATCAATTATATTTTGCATGCATTTTATTTAATAATTGTAAAAATAAACAATAATAATACTTCTTATGTATTGAAACAAGTAATAAAATATTGCTTTAAAAAATTCAAAAACGGATGGTAATGCACGCCCGTTATTTAAATAATTTAGCAACCTTTGATTTAACTGCATTAAAAATTAAAACTAATTTAAAATAATAAAATATATATTATTCTTGTTGGCTACTCAATATATATTAGGTTGCCGTCTAGTATTTTTTTCACCACAATTATACTTTTTTTGAGCGCTTTGGCATGATGTCACTTTTAATTAATTATAAATTGATAACAAGTCAGTCAAAACATTTCATGGAATTAACTTAAGATATAAGTTCATGGAAATAGTCGCATAAAATAATAAATAACGCGTTTTTCCTCTGATAATTAGTGTAGGACTCCAGTTGTATATACAATAAATATGCAGAAGTAAATATTTAATATTAGAAGAAATTACATACGATTTGTTAAATTTTAATTTAAATTTTTTTTTTCATGTTTTAACTAGCAGAATGAGTCAGGTTCTTCCCCTACTGATAACAACAAGGAAAGTCTAATATTGATCAGATGACCCTGATGACCTTGGCTGACCTGTGACGTCACGCGGCGAACGCTGCCAGCAAATAGTTCGCTTATATAAGCAGCCGCGGACCGGGCGAAGCCAGTCCAGCGAGGGAGATGGCAGCGTTCGGTGAGTGCTTTTTTGGTGCGGCGTTTTGACTGGGCCTTTGATTTTGTTATGTTCATAAATTATGTGCAACTTTTCGTAGAATTCACAAAAAAATATTTTTTTTCTTGATCAATCAATTTTATTACGTGGAAATTTTGTTTAATTAGTTTAGCAATATTCTCATGTATTTATATTATATTTATTATATATTTCTACTTATTTTATTATACAACATTTTGCAAATATAAAAATTAATAGACACTGGAAATAATTTCCATCTGTTCCTATTGTGGATGTAATATAATTGCAGCCAAGTGGTTAACTTTCCAAATCAAACAAGCACTAAAATACAAAATTTTAACTAATAAACTTCGTTGTTAGCTTTTGTTCAGATTCTAACTAAAAAATAGAAATGTAAAAAAGTATTGTGTCACGTACTGATGCATGTATTAATTTGAAAGGAGATCTGAACGGATGGGAGAATGTTATTAAATGGTAAAATTACCCTGCCAAAGAATGCTTCACATTATATGTTATTAAATAGTATAATAGAATTGCTATGTCGCGGGCCACAACAGGAATATTCCAACGTAAAAAAAAGTTGACAAAAATAAAGTGCCTTTTTATTCGCATGTACAGAGAAAAAAAAATACATTTAAAAAAATGATGAAATTTCGATCACTTGGACTAAAAAGAACAAAAAAAAATATGAGAACGTTGCCTGCAGTATAATTGGCTGCAATGTACAGTACTTACAATGCAGTGAGGAATTTCAATGAAAGTTATTATAAATTATGTATCGGACGAGCTGGCGTGGTGCCCACAACTTGACCTTGCTTGACCTTGCAGAAATCAGCTGGCGAGGCCTCAGGGGGGCGTGGCTTCTTTTGTTGACAGTCGGCTTGGCGTGCGGCTCCTCGCCTCCAGGTGAGTTGTGATTGTTGACATCAGGTGTTGTCAAATTGAAATTTTCTTTTTAATTTAAATTATAAATATTTTATGACAAAAAGGTTGTATCAGTTTTACTTGAAATAATGTAAGAAATACTGCAACAGTTGAAAAAGTAAATTAAACCTATTATTGTATTTTTTACACAGCGATATTTTGATCAACAAACAGTAAAATAATTTGACGTTGTTGCAGCTTGCCGAGCGGGCGACGCGCCCCAAGTGAGATACTACAAGTTCGTGGTGGAGTATTTCACTACCATGGGACCGTGAGTATATACCAGCTACAGGGTTGTTCTGTTATGCTTTGACAACCTCCATCAGTTTGTTATTGCATATTGGGATAGAGGACTTTGGATTATCTGTGATTTTTTTTAACAAAATCGAGGAAAAAGACGCTGTGACGTCATAGTCGTACAACATCTTTCTCTATGCTTGTGTGTTAAATATTTGCATGACTCTGACGTCATAGTGTTTTGCAGCACGATTTTAAGAGTGTTGAAAAATTATGAAAAATATAATAATATATTATAACTCTAGATGCAATTAAAAATTTCATAAAGTTGTACTCATTTTTATATCCTTATTAATTTAATAATATATTTATTTAAAAATTGGCCCACTAGAAACGCTCCCCCCTCTGACACAAAGTTTGTCCAGGGCTTGCCGCGGATGTCCGGGGAACGCCACGTTGTGTAGCACTGCCGAGTGTGTCCCTGCGGACGGCGTGCAGCGAGCCATCATCACCGTCAACAGACAGATGCCCGGGCCGGCCATCGAGGTAGGTGGAGGTCAAAGAATTATTATATTTCGTAATTATTTATTTAAAAAGAGAGGATAGGAATACATATGATAGAAAAATATTTTTTATGAAGAAGATAGTTCGAGCTTTTTGCCGTCATTGATCCAGCAAAAAAAGAAAAGTTATTAAAACAACGCTAATTAATTTTTCTCTTTTTGCTGGGTCAATGATGGCTAAAAGCTCCAACTATCTCGCTTCCCAACAAATCATTTTCTATTACATGTATTCCTATCCTCTTTTTTTTAGATAAATAACATCATTTAGTTCGATTTTTCTTAAATAATTAATTAATTTCGTAATTAATTCAATTTTATAATACACGGACGTAATTTAATCATTCAGGTGTAAATTGTGTGAGCTAACAGAAGTATTTATTGAATGACATTGAAGCCCCCACCTTAACTCGATTCCCCGCAGGTGTGTCAGGGCGACACGATCGTGGTGGACGTTGAGAACCATCTTCCTGGCACGGAGACGGCCATTCACTGGCACGGTCTGCTGCAACACGGCACGCAATACATGGACGGAGTACCTTTCGTAACGCAGTGTCCCATACCTGAGGGTACCACCTTCAGGTACCAGTTCGTTGCCAAGGAGCTCGGGACCTTCTTCTGGCACTCGCACGACGGTCAGTGAAATTTGCAGGCGTTTGAATCTCCCGTAAGACTAACATGGCTGTAGAAGGGGTTGCATATTTGCAGGCGTTTGAATCTCCCGTAAGAATAACAGGGCTGTAGAAGAAGTTGCATATCTGCAGGCGTTTGAATCTCCCGTAAGAATAACATGATTGTAGAAGGGGTTGCATATTTGCAGGCGTTTGAATCTCCCGTAAGAATAACAGGGCTGTAGAAGAAGTTGCATATCTGCAGGCGTTTGAATCTCCCGTAAGAATAACATGGTTGTAGAAGGAGTTGCATATCTGCAGGCGTTTAAATCTCCCGTAATAATAACATGGGGACTATAATATGAAACAAGCCGACACGTTTCTGACAATCAAATGTTCACAGGTTTCCAGAAGATGGACGGTTTCACGGGCCCCCTGATCGTGCGCAGCTCCTCCGACCCGAGCGCCCCCCTGTACGACACTGACCGCCACACCGTGGTACTGCAGGACTGGACCCACCAGCTGACTCAGGGCAAGGTGCCGGGCCCGCTGGGTCTGAGGGACCGCGGACAACAGGCGAACACGCTGCTCATCAACGGACGGGGATCCTACATCGTGAGTCTTCACGAGTTGAAATAAATTTCATCTTTTATTCGATATTAAGCTCTCCTCTCGTCTAATTTCCTCTTATTTTGCACCATTTTAGATGGAAAAAGGAGGGAAAGGACGTCTTTTTTCCTCTTCTTGGGCATATAATGTTAGAAAGATAGTCTTCATTTCATCTTATTTTGAGCGAGGAAGAAATAAGATGTGTTTTTTAGGTAAAAAGACGTTGTTTAGACGTTTCGGGGATATATGAATTCAAATTGCAGACGCAATTTTCCAACCAGGTTTTACCTAGCCATATCATAACACCACAAGAATAACATTCTTTACTCCTCTACAGGACCCAGAGAGCGGAAACTCCACTAAAACTCCACTCGCCAGACTCTCGGTACAAAGCGGCAAGCGACATCGACTTCGCGTCATCAACTCCGGGTGCTTCGAATGTCCGCTACATCTGCAGGTCGAGGGACACAGACTGACGGTCATCGCCGTCGATGGAACGCCCGTGAGGCCCGTCACTGTGGACACCGTCATTATTTTGCCAGGTACCGTCTGCTGGTGACGAGCGGCCGTGTGAATTCCCCGGGCGAAATTTCTCATTGCTCTTTTTAATCGTCACAGCAAGTGCGCATTATTTGCAGGCTGAAAATTGTTCTATCGTTAAACGTGTTGTTATAGTTATAATGTCATTGCAAATTTAGAATAAGTAAATAAATACAGACCATCTTAACTGAGGTTTCCATCGTTTCCTTATTCTAAAAATGTTACAAGTTTGTAATAAACACATCAAATTCTAAGTAACTCTTTTAATTTGTTAAAACTGATGAAGAATCGATGAAACTTTTATCCTTCAGTACTCCAAATTTAAGAAGAATTAAAAAGAAAAGATAATTATAAAAACTAAAAATCACGAAATCTCCCAACATTAACAACGCTCCTCTCCAGGCGAGCGCGTGGACGTGGTTCTCAAAGCAGACCAGCCCCCCGCCTCCTACTGGGTGCTGTTGAAGGCCCTGGCGGACTGCGAGGACGCGCTCATCTACCAGAAGGCCCTGCTGGTTTACATGGGGTCGCCAGGGAGACTGCCCGCCACCCCCGACCCTGGGTATGCCGCCTTCCCACCCGGAGTGGTGAGTGCATCGCTTGATTGTCGGGAGAGAAAATAAAGATTACATTACTGCACACAAATGTATTAGTCTCAACTCAATATGAAGAGCATGTCTCCGTCAATTTTAGAACTAATAAAATAAAATTAATTAGTATTAAATAAATATTGAACCATGCAAAACCTCATAAAATAATTAGATATAAAATCAAAACTGAGTACATAAAAAATAATTAAATTAAAAAAATGGAGAACAATATAATGTTTCAATTAAAAAATTTAAAACTGTATATATAATACTGTACATCATAGTTTACATAATTTAATTTATTTTATTAAATCTTTTAAAGGCTGAAAATACAATAATAGAGAAAACATGATAGCCTATATGGGACAAATAAAAATCAAATATAATCATAATCTTACCCAGTTGGTATATAATTTTACTAGTCATTTAAAAATTGCCTTTTTTATATCTGCTTTATGTCTGAACGATTATAACAACGATGCACCACTTCAGGTTCTGAACCCGATGGAGGCGAAGTGTCAGCCCGGACAGAATGCCGTCTGCACGTTCCAGCTTCGCTCCCTGCGCTCCCCAAGCCCCGCCCCTCCCGTCTCTGACGTCATCAAACTAAAACTGGACTTCCGGTTCAGAACCTACGAGCACGAGCACGTGTTCAAACAGCCCAGCGGCTCCGTACACCGCCCGTTCTACAGTGAGTGGCAAACTGCGTGCTTATCAATGTGGTGCTGAGTGGCACGGTGTGTTTGTCGAAATATCACCGTGGCAGGGTTTAGACAACAGAATTTGTGTGGCATTGTGATGTACCTTGGAAAATTTCCCTCTTGTTGCCTTCTTAATTACCATGCCCCATAAGAATAACAAAGGACATCATGGCGATTAACAATTAAGTCTGCAGAAGGGAACTTTTCGACGAGTGTAAATTACTAAATGAAGTATAAATGCAAATAAATCTCCAGTGCATCATTTTAATATCCTACTTTGTTTACAGTACCCCGAGATGGAGACGAGAACAATTATGAACTGGTAAGATTTCTCCCCATTCAATCTTTAATGATAAGTTAACATGTAAATGTCTGAATAAATTCTCATCCTTTGTTTATGCGTAATTTGAAGTACAGAAAGTGTACTCCCGCTCCCGAAAGTTTCTGGTGGAGAAACAATTGACCGAGGGTGTACCTGGTTGCAGCAAGCGGGCGAGATCAACAATATTTCGTTGGTGCTGCCCCCCTCGCCCCCCCTCAGTCAGCCCGAAGTTTTGCGACGAGTGTTGACCTCGGGATCGAGGCTGAGGTGCGAGCCAGGACAGAGTTGGCACCAGAACTGTCTGCACCTGCTGAGGATTCCGCTCAATAATACCGTGGACATCACCTTCGTGCACGATGGTGAGGAGAAATTAATTTCATCTTTTAGTCGCTATCAAGCTCTCTACTCGTCTAATTTCCTCTTGTTTTGAGCCATTTTAGAGGAAGAAAGACGAGATTACGTATTTTTACCTCTTCTTGAGCACAAAATGTTAAAAATATTGTCCTCATTTTGAGCGAGGAAGAAATAAGATGTGTTTTAGAGGTAAACAGATTAGGTTTAGACGTGTGAAGGACGAGTTGAAGACGTAATTTTTCAACTATATGGCAACTTTGGAAAGAGTCATCATAGAAGGTTCAGTAGCCAGTTCAATAGACTGCTGACGACGAGCTGGTTCCATTGAACTGTCTACTAAACCTCCTACGATGACTCTGTAACGCCACCCACCCTCCAAATTAATTATTTATGATAAAAAACGATGTTCTGACGAGCTTTTTTTCACAGCCGAGGGCGAGGAGGGTGAAGCTCACCCCATGCACGTGCACGGCCACAGGTTCCACGTCCTTTACCAGGGATACGACCTGGCAGACAGTCAGGACGACGCCTTGATCAACCCTGAGCTTGCCCTGAAGGACACGGTTAACGTACCTGGTAGCGGTATCGCCAGGATCAGGTTCAAGGCCAACAACCCAGGTAAACTATCCATCGAAATTATATTCATCAAGTTAAAAAACCTCTCACGCTATCATATGTTTCAAATTTCCCGCCTGCTGCACTGTCTCTTATTTTAAATTTCCCTGTTCAGGGTTCTGGCTGCTGCACTGTCACATCATTCACCACCAGATGACTGGCATGGCAGTTCTGCTGCAAGTGGGGGACTTAAATGACCTTCCGCCAGTGCCGGAGGGCTTCCCGACCTGCGGTGACTTCCTACCGCCCTACAACAGGAACCGACCCAGCTCTGGCTAGTTTCCACCGGTTCCCTCAGCCTATCAACAGAACTCACCACATTTTTTTTTTTACATAATTTAGTTAGATTTATTAAGAATTATTATGATTATGAATGAACAGTTGATCTGTAGAATTATTATTGCAAATTAGAGAAATGTGCTCTTTCTGTTTTAATTTTAAATAATTCAGATTCAGAATTCTCAATCCTCCCATGCATTAGCTAAGTGCCATATTTTTTTTTTTAGCAAAATGCCATCTCAAAGCGAATCTCCAGCTCATAATATACTTCTAACTTTTACCAATATTTTACATACTTTTCTATATTCCTAAATAATTTGAAATTTAATATAAATTTAATAATAAAAAATGTGAATGTAGATGAATTAATTCTTCTGTTATATTTTTTTTTATGTTTTTGTGTAGTTTTTTAATTTAATGTACGCTTTTTTCTCAATAAAATGTTTGCCTCGAAATTCTTGTACCTTTCATTTCTTTTACTATTAATTACTCTCACAGCACAAATTTACTATTAAATTAAAAAAGGTGTACCCCATTTACATACAAGATCCATAAGGAGAGGAGGGTACACCTTTTTGGTTCTGATAGTAGACATAGTTTATATATTTATAAATATTTATAGTCGCTTCTCCTTTATAACCACATTTTTAATTTTCCCATTAATTCATTATCATTAACGCCTGTTTTTTTGTATTAACAATTTAACATGACTAAGACATACCGCAATCTTATCTTCAGATGGTAATTATGATAGTAAGTTGATATTTAATTTAATTTTACTAAGTTACTGGCAGGAAGGCAAGATGAAGAAAGTATACGCCGCGCTCTGTGTGCTCGCCGTGGCCAGCGTAAGTCGGGGGGGCTTCAAGTCAGCTGATTTTGCGGTGTTCCCACCGTCCTATCTTAACCTATGTAAAAAAATACTAAAAATTGATTTTTTGACATTAAAGAATTTTTTTTTTGAGGAAATTATCAAAACACCCCTAAATGGAGGGATAGGAGATGTTTTCAAATTCATAGCTTTAATGGTTACTAAGTAAAAAATTAAAAATTCTTAACATGGTGGCTTATGGAGAAAATTTGAACTCTTGAAGCCTCCGTTGATTAGGTCGATGTTCCGTTTCAGGTACTGGCTGCTCCACGTGACCTGACTGCTGAGGTAGCGGTGGGAAACTACGTCGCTCAGGGTACCAACCTGAGACTCAGGGTCGAGGTGTTCGCCAACGAGATGAGCCTCACGGTCACCAACAAGGTGCTGGACATCGAGGACCTTCTGTTGTCGCTTGGGGTGGGTGGATGTCATCAACCTGTACGAGAATTTGCTACATATTTATATAGATTACTCAGATTTATTATTGTCACATTTTTAGGTTTAAAAAATGTAAAAAAGAAATGTTGACAGCCCCAGTTGAAATAAAAAATGTCATCTTTTATTCGCTATTAAGCTCTCTCCCTACTATTTTGCGCTATTTTAGAGGAAAAAAAGACGAAATTATGTATTTTTTCTTCTTCTTGAGCACAAAATGTTAGAAAAATTGTCTTCATTTCAACCTCGCTTTGAACGAAAAGGAAATAAGATGTGTTTTTTGAGGATTAGGTTTAGTTGATGAGTTGAAGACGTAATTTTTCAACAGTAAATACATATCTCCTCTATCGAAATATGTAATAAAAATATTGATGCAAGATGTCAGTTGCTAAATATTTACCTCGAAAATATGACGTCAGGTGGACTCGGACACGCGGGCGGAGATCCACGATCTTTTCACCACCAGCTCGGCTAACATCGACGATGGCCTGGCTGCCCTTAGCGGCTACCTGGGCGAAGGTCGCGCCGTCCTGGTGGCCATCAACCGCGACCTGAACCTGGACCTGGGCGGCCTGCAACAGGACTACGACATCCTCAGGTTCCACCAGATGCAAGTACGAGAGCAGCTCGACAACTCTGTGAACGACGTCAGCGCCGCCATGCTTGCCCTGGACGAGGCCATTACACGCGCCGTGGAGGAAAAGGTAACTACAGGTTCATATTTAACTTGGTCTTCGTCTGTGGAGAGGTAACTAAATTTGGTCAGGACGATTATATATTTTGGACGGTGAAACCCCAAGTTTATTATTTTTCATTGCCTAGAGTTCATTATTTTTAATTCAGTAATTATATAATAATAAAATTGAAAAAGCAAAGAAAACTTTAGTGTGTATAATATTAAATTAAATATAAGACAATGAACTTGAAATGCTATAAATAAGATTTTAAGACAAGCGTCTCGTTCAAACTGCCACGTGTTCCAGCTCGGTCCGGACGTGACACGTGTCTTCGTGACGTGGCAGCGCGTGTTGGACGTGGTGCTCACCCAGCAGGTGCAGCTCGAAGACTCGAGAGCCGCCTACCAACTGAGGGAGGGCCAAGCAAACCTCGCCATCGAAGCAGTGCTACAGCAGGCGATCCGAGATGTGATTGGTTAATAAATGAATGTTTTGTCAAACCGAGTCTTATAATGTGCAGAGCCAGTGCAGACTTTGTCATCAAATTTATATTATTGGTTATAATAATATTGGTGGAACATAAATAATGTTACTGTTTATTTACATATATAATAAAAACTTTAAATTGATTGATATATTTTTACTAAAAATACCTGCAGAAATTTTTATTGCGGAAATGAATAGAGAGTCCAAAAGCTACTACTCTGACTTTTTTCAAAAATTTTTACGGTCCGCAGGAACGATTAAAAAAAATATATTGAAATTATAGAAGATAGATGAGGCGTCACTTATTCATAAAAGAATATAGGATATAGGTTCAAACCCAACCTCGGCAAAACTTTTTGGCAATACTTCCTTTAAATAATCTGAAAAAATGTAGGATAATATAATTAGATTATACCTTCTATTTATTTCTGCAATTGCAATAAAAAAAAAATCGTGTAGGTTGTCTATTGAACGCCAGAAATATAAATAATTAATATATTATCACGATATCATTGGAGGAAACAAGAAGATAAAAATAGAACCCTAGTCGAGGTACTTATTTTAACACAGAAAACTCGGAACCTGCCTGATTAACTCTCATACAGCAGAATGTTCGTGCTGTTGCATGAGAGTTATTATGGTTGAAGTAGACCATCTTATGCAAGATTGTTGCGACAGCGGCTAATCTAATCAGGTGCCCAGATTTGATGTTGTGATACCGCCAGTCAATCAAAATGGGACCCAAGTTTGTGTTGTGGCTGCTCACCGCCTGCCTCTGTGTATCTCAACAGGTAAGAACATAGCTTACACGGTAATAATACATGTTGTGTAGCTTAGATAGTAATATAGTACATGTTGTGAGGGTTCAAAATTAAAGTTTTTTTGCAAGGATTAAGTAATTCAGAAATTACTTTATTTTCCATCCTTTCATTGCCGTTCAGAATATTGTAGTGTCAATCAAGATAATATTTACAGTGATTATCAATAGTAGTTAGTATACTATTACGTAGTAATTTAATAACATTATTTAATTAAACCATAAAGTTATTGGTAGCACACGAGAAAATAAACATAATTCTCAATTATTTAATTACTTTTCGATGGCACTGCAACAATACAAGCCCGTTGGAAGATGGTATTAACATATTCACAGTACGTCGATAAACACTGCAGCTTCCTCAGGTGAAATGCCACCCCTGGACACAGAACCTGGAGGAGGATGTCGCGGCGGCCAGCGCAGCGGTGGATCAGCTGATCGAGGACACCTCGCAGTTTGACCTCGCCGTCAGGCAATTTGACCTCGTTGTGCAATCTGACGTGGCCGCCATTTTGGAGAACGTTGAGCGGAGCCTCGCGGACCTGGGGGTATTATTTATTTATTTATTTATTTATTTATTTATTTATTTATTTATTTATTTATTTATTTATTTATTTATTTATTTATTTATTTATTTATTTATTTATTTATTTATTTATTTATTTATTTATTTATTTCCTCAGGTGGACGATGCCACGCTACTCTCACTGCACTCCACGATCCAGCAAGCTGGTTTGGACGTGTCACGCGACTGCGACATTATGGTGACGATATTCGCGGCCCTGCAGGTCGACCTGGCACAGACCTCCTCAGATTTGACCTCCGACCTTCCCAACCTGAGCACCGACCTCAGCAGGCTGAACGGCTTCTTCTGGAACGTGTTCCTCAACTTCTACCAGGGCGAGGTGAACGTGGGACTTGCCGTCACTGCGGTGGAAGAGGGGGTCCGGGGGGCCCTCGAAGGACAGGTGAGGGGACGTTGCTTTTGAGTGACTGGTTGGCAGTTTCGAACATTAATAAGTAACATTTTTTGCACAGAAAGGCTCTTTTTTGTCACCGCGACTTGAAATATTTCATATCTTATTCGTTATTAAGCTCTCCTCTCGTCTAATTTTCTCTCATTTTGCACCATTTTAGAGGAAAAAATACGAGATTACGTCTTCTTTGCTATTCTTGAGCATAAAATGTTAGAAATATTGTTACCATATCATCCTCACTTTGAGCGAAGCAAAAATAAGACGTGTTTCAGAGTTAAAAAGACGTGTTGAAGACGTAACGAGTCTGCAAATTGTTTCAGGAGGGTCCTCAGGTTCAGGAAGTGTCCGCTCTGATGGCGGCGGCGCTGCAGACGCTGAAGGTCGCGGAGGTCGAGGTCCGTTCAGCCAAGGTCAACTTCGACACCAGCAAGATCGAGGTCCAGGACACCCTGGCCAAGGTCATTCTGCAGATGTTCTCTCCGGGGATTGCGACCTTCCTCAGGGACGCCCTGGGGTGGTAGAAGGATGACTTTTCGATACCCTGCGAGTCAAATTATCGTCGTTAATGTTCATTGGTTGAACGAATTGTCCCGACACGAGCCGAGCATCTCCGATCATAGCCGAAATTAATTTGATGCTCAATGTAAATAAACAATTTGTGTGTAATAAAATATTTAAAATTTGAACTGTCGTTTTACTGACTCCTTTGTGCAGCATGGTAAATGATGCGAGACACTCGCACCTAACTTCATGTAACTAACAAATTGACGCTCTGCGAATTATTTATCACACTGTTAACACTTTTTCCTTGCAAGCTGGTTTTGATGTCGCTGAATTATTATACATATTATTATTGAATAAGTTTATATATTTTCAGAAGTCCCTATTTTGTTTTTTAATAAAAAGTAAGTCAGGTTTAAAATATTAAGAAAAAAAAAATCTTATAATATTTTTAAATTTTTTTTTTAATTAAATTTATTTTATAAAGTTATTCATTATATTTAAACATTTTTCTTATTAATATTGCAATTATTTTAAATAATTTTTAAATTTAAATAAACAATAATTATAAAATTTGCGCCTCATAGAAAACATGCAAAACATGTAAATTCTAATGCAAGGAAATTGTATAATTATAATAATAGTAATTGTCCTGGGTTATAAATTAATAAAAAAGATAATTAAAATAAAGATATAATATTATTTAAAAATTATTAATAATTTCTCGTCAAAAAAAATAATCTTTAAAAAAAATGTATTAGAAAATTTATTTTATTCGAAAATAATACGAGAAATAAAACATATCTTTAAATTTCGTTTTAAAATAAGTTTGTATACATTTTGTTTGAAATTAATATTTTTAAGAATTAAAATAAACAGCACCTTTCAATTTTGTTTATTTCTATTTATTTACAGTAAAGTTGATATTATGACAATTAAGGTAATATCTTATACATGCATGCAGTTTAATAATTTACCCCGTCCATTATTACTCCTGATTTATTGCTGCATGCCCCCCCCCCTCTTTTGACCCTTGGCTAGAACTTTGAGAGGTTAATTGAAATAAAATTTATCTTTTATTCGCCATTAAGTTCCCTCCTATTTTGCACTTTTTTAGAGGGAAAAAGACGAGATTGCGTCTCTTTCCTATCATTGAGCACAAAATGTTAGAAATATTGTCTCAATTACGTCCTCACTTTGTGTAAAAAGGAAATAAGATGTGTTTTAAAGTTAAAAAGGTTAGATTTCGACGTGTAAAGGATGAGTTGAAGACGTAATTTCAGACCACGGTCTAGAAGTGTGTTAGGTACTGCTCGAGAGATGCCACAGTTTTCTCCCCGCTGGTGTCCAAGTCTCTCTGAGCCACCGTCACGGCGGCCTCCTCGATCGCGAGCTTCGCGTTGATGTCAGAGAGGCGCTGCTTGACTCCCAGCAACATCGCCTCGATCTGCAGACGTCAAAACTTGGTCAGGCGTTAAAAAAGTCTGCACACAGGCCTTATGAGTGACGTCATATGAAAGAAGTTTGTCATCAAGGTATGACCAAATTAAAATACACAATGATTCAGTATTGAATTATACAAGTTCAGAAATTTGAATGGGTAAAATAATAAATTAGCCATTAGAAAATAAGGGCGTAAATCTTGCTTTCATTTTAATGCTAAATTCTTCGTTGTTAAGCCACATTTCATGTTACATGTTTAGTTGGTAAGAACTCACCGCGTATTCAGCCTCGGCCCAGATTTTGTCTTTGATCGCCAGAATGTCCACTTCTGATGCCCCGATCCAGTCCGCAATGCTGGTCTGAACACAAATTTATTTTACAAGTATAGACACAAAATACCCTTTTTATAGTTGAAAAATTACGTCTTTAACTTATCCTTTACACGTCTAAACCTAATCTTTTTACTTCTAAAACACATCTTATTTCCCCTTCACTCAAAATGAGGATGAAATGAAGACAAAAATTTTAACATTTTATGCTCAATAACAGGAAAAAATGCTTAATTTCGTCTTTTTCTCTCTAAATTGGTGCAAAATAAGAGGAAATTAGACGAGAGATGTTAAAAGATGACATTTATTTCAGCTCAGGACATACCCTGAATTACCTGCAGTGCAGCCAGTGCGTTCTCCAACTCAGGTACCCTGCCGGCGATGATAAACGGGTCTCCGATGTCCGCCTCGATCTGCACCACAAGGTCACTGACCCCGGAGACTTTGACCTTGAGGTCGTCTCCATTGACCTTGATGGCGGAGCTGGTCGCGGAGATGTCTCCGTTCAGGGAGGTCTGTTCTCCGGCATTGATCAGCTGATTTGAGAGGTTTCAATTATGGCGCAATTATTTAAAAACAAAATAATAAAAGTTATATTAAGTTGACAAGTCTATTACCCCGTTGTCTTTGAGCAGTTGTACGAGGGCCTCAGAGTCTCTTTTGACCTCGCCAGTCATGACGCGCACCGAAGAGTCGATCTGTGTCCCCAGAGAGGTCAAGCTTTCCTGGAACCAAGAACATATTATCAAAAACACGAGAGTCATGCACTGATCAAGGAGGCATTTTTCGAATCTTTTATAATAACACCTCCAAAAATCAAGGGGGACGCTGTGATGTCATAGTCATGTAACGCATGTTACATTGTTGCATAATTGCAACAATGTTTGCATTATTGCAGCATTATTTTAAATTTTAAATTATTGTTTCTAAATTAAAATTTTTTATTGCAGAAATAAATAGAAGGCACCAAATTACGCTACCCTGCTGATTAAGAATCTGGAAATTATTTTTAAAATGGTATTGAAATTATAGAGGCATATGTCAATAAAAAGATAGGGTCGTTGGGTTTAAATCCAAACTTTGCCTAACTTTATATAGCAATACTTTTTGGACTGTAAAATTTCAAAATAACATAACTTAGTGCTCCATTCATTTCTTCAACAGCAAATTTCGTGCAATTTGTCCATTGACATAGTGCGATGTATTTATCGATGATAATAAATCAGGTTCTCTAACCTTGCAGGTCTTCAGGGCTGCCAGCGCGGCGTTCAGGTCTCCCACCAACGTGCGAGGGCTCGGGGGGTCGAGGGGGTTGGGCAGAGCCCCCAGCACCTGTGGGCATATTATAGTGAGTGAAAAATATCAGACTGTTTCAACTGAAGAATTTCACATAAAATTTATTTTTTTTCCAAACTCCTAAAGCTTATAATGACGTATTTTATACGGTACGAATAAATCAGTCTGAATTTAAACACAGCCATTCAAGTTTCACATTTCAATATTTGACTTCATACTTGTCAGATTTTTCTATAAATTCATTTACACATAAAAAGTATAACATTATAATAAAATACGAGAATTAAATTAGTTCTATATCCCAATACTGGACAATAATATGTGATTTTAATTAAACTAAAATGATGATAATATGTGTAATTTTTGTGTTTCTTTTTACATTTGCAATATTAAAATATTATAAACACTATATGTACCTCACGGTTCTTTATTTGTAATATAAATACAAAATTAATTTATTACAGAGTGTTTGTAAATCCGCAATTTTGTAGAGTACGACAAAAATTAATAATAATTAGTTTGAGAGCAGCACTGATAACAATTATAATCTTCTAGATTTGACAGAATTTTAGTAGATTAAACATGCTTATCAAAACAAATCTGCCAACTTGTTGCATTGAAAACTCACTGGGGCAAATAATGGGGGGTTTTCAATAGATACCCGCTTAACAAATGCCTAGTATCTATACCTATAGGTATTTTTAATTGTAAATTATTACAATTAAGTTTCGAGAATATATTATGCTTTAGTGAAATCATCATATTATATACTGTATGGAAATATGACATTGTTTACATTCAGAAAAATACTGCAAGTTGAGTGACGTCACTAATTGTTAATTGATATTTGCCACTCATTGTTGATATTTACCTGCAGAGCCAGTAATGCGATGATAATCCTTGACATATGGTAGCTGAGAGTGGACGTTAGTTCCTAATCAAGAATATTGGTGATGATAAGTGGCTGTAGCTTCTTCTTAATCTTTTCTGTGATTAGAAAAGTAATCAAATGTTGTGAAAATATGTTTATCAATTTCAAGTTATTTTTACACATCTTTCTAACTTTTATAAAAAGTCTTGCAAGCTACGATAATGAATACATTTTTGTTTACTTTTTTTTTTTCATAGTAAATAGTAGACTCCATAATAATAATTTCAAATCAAGAAAAATTATAAAAAATAAAGAGAAACTTTGAAAATAAATTAGATATAAATTCACAAGAACCCTCAGATTAATTAAAAATTAATTAATTGTCTTGTTGTTACCAAATTTGACTTGTTTATAAAAAGTTTAAGGAAGTAGCTATATATAGATTCTTTGCCAATCAACTGAAAAATGATTCGAAGCAAATAAAAATACAAAATCAAAAGTCAATTATTTTTATTTCGTTTTTAATATGGTAAACACAATAAAAATGTTATTTTCTTCGCTCGTATATAAAATAAAGCGTCTCTGTTCACCGCTGGAAGTTGCTTAGGTACTTCTGTACAGCAGCCACCGTGTGATCCCCCACTCCCTGCAAGGTGGCGCCAGCCTCGGTCACTGCAACTTCTTGCACGGACAGAAGGGCGCCGATCGCGGACAGTTCGGCCACCACCCCATCCACGACGGTCGGCGGCTGCGCACAAAGAGTTTGGTTTATTTTAACAGAACAGTAATTAAAACAGCTACCACCAAAATCCCCCCCCTCTCAGCCATGCTTCCTCGTTCGACAAAAAGGGGGTAGAAAATATCTGAATTAACTGCATGAGTACTAAAATCTAGTTTAAAATATGTCCCCCATCTTTTCTTCACTACTAAGCTCTCTCCTCGTCTAGTTTCCTCTTATTTTGCACCATTTTAGAGAAAAAAGAGGGAAAAAGACGAGATTACGTATTTTTTTCTCTTCTAGAGCATAAAATGTTAGAAATATCAATGGGGGACATTCACAAAGCACTTTAACCCCAACTTTAGCCCCAAGTTTTATCCCTGGTACTAAACATGGTGCTAAACTAGGAGCTAGACATGGTTAGCCCCTGATTTAGCACCATGTTTAGTACCAGGGTTAAAACTTGGGGCTAAAGTTGGGGTTAAATTGCTTTGTGAATGCCTCCCAAAATTGTCTTCATTTCATCCTTACTTTGAGCGAAGAGAAAATATAATTATAAAGATGTGTTTTAGAGGTAAAAATATTAGGCTTAGAGCCTTTGAAAAATGTGTAAAAGATGAGTTGAAGACCTAATTTTTCAACTATTTAAGACAATCTATTGTAAAAAAATAAAATAAATGTAATAATATACTTATAAAATATTTAGAACCTATATTTTCATGGAAGGTTACTTTGACTGATGTTATTAAAATAGCCACAATGAATTCACAAGGTAAATTTATTCTTAAAATGAAAAAAAAAAATAATAATAATGAATAAATAATTGAACATTTTTTATACAACTTTAACTTAAAATGTCAATCGCATAAATGAAGTACAAATTTTGAGTTTGAGACCACCAGAAGGGTTGAAAAATATTCTTCAACGAAAATTTACTACAAGGGTCATCTCAGCCATCAGAGTAGAAAAAGATTCACACCCAAACCCTTCTTTGCAAAATCAATAATTGAAAAACTTAAACACGAATTGTGACTGTGCGATTTTATCTAGATGCTGTCGTGCCTTAGTGTATTTTTACAAATTTTTAAACCTGATTTATTAAAAAAAGCAATGTATATAATTTGTTTATATACAATACATATTCTAGTCCTAATTGCAGGGGCGTCGCAGTGTAATATTTGAGTGACTCACCATTAACTCGACCGTTGCCAAGATATGTTCGTTGATGGTCAGGGCGTCAGTTTGGGTGTTAGCCACCAGATCCTTGAGGCTAACCTGAGGACACAAGAAAATACATTTAAAATTTTAAATTTATTGTGTTTTTTACCTGCATTTTATAGTGATTGCAAATTATTGATTCAAAAATTGAGACAATATATGGAAAATTTTTGGTGAAAGAATTTTCAAATTTAACCGTAGCAATTAATTAATGGACAATCTAAAAGGAAAACGTTTATTTTGTCAATGAAAATTATGCTATACATTTCTGCAGACTTTTTAGAGCCCGGGAACTATTATTTTATTAATAATGATTGAAGACGGGGTCTTGCGTCAAAATCGACATAATTTGTTAATAAAAAGATAGGAAATAAAAGGAGCTTGGACTTCTTACAACTTTTTAGCAACACTTTCCGGGATTTAAAAAAATCTTAGCACAATTTGGCACCACGATATTGTTGGGTTGCCTACTTACAGGATAACGCTCAGCTGTTTACCTTCCCTCACTTCCCCTACTGTTGTCATACCGTAGGCTATAAAGCATTAAAAATAATAATAATAATAACAAAGTTAGAAAAATTGACTTTGTTGCCAGATATAATTATTTAAGGACACAAAAATGTATAAGTTTGTGTATCTTTTATAAACTAGCAGATGGTATGGAAACGATATAAATAATGTAATAATTCCCTTTATGATTTATATATATTTTTTTTTTTTTTACATTTTCTCCCCTTACAAGCTGTTGATGCATATGGCGCGGCAGGCTCCTGTATAGTATGCAATATGTGTTGCAGTGACATCACGTTGGCCTGGCCTATTTAGAAACTCATACCATCCACCTGAAGTCACGCACCTGAAGGTCGTTCATTTCACCCTGAAAGTCTGACAGGTCCGCGGCCAGGAACACAGGGTCTCCGATGTTAACCTCCATTTTCTCTAGCAAGGCTTCGATGTCCATAGTGTGTGACGTCACAGCAGCGCCACCGGTCTGAACGTTCGTGGAGGCTGTGGAGATTTCTTCCAGGAGAGCGTCCTTATCAGTGTCATTTAGTAGCTGTGTAAGTAAATAAATAAATAAATAAATAAATAAATAAATAAATAAATAAATAAATAAATAAATAAATAAATAAATAAATAAATAAATAAATAAATAAATAAATAAATAAATAAATAAATAAATAAATAAATAAATAAATAAATAAATAAATAAATAAATAAATAAATAAATAAATAATAATTACTCCAGCTTGAGCTATTTCCTCCACCAACTGATCCGTCCTGTCCTTGACCTCTACGGTTACCTCAGTCACGGCCGCCTCGATCGCCAGCGTGAAGGGTGGCAGGGCCTCCTGAAACAGACCCTTGCTGCGTGACGTCATCACATTTTCGAGGACCAGACTATCTAACTAGGTCCAGAAAAGAGTAATAACAATATTGTTTTAATAACCCTTCAAATTTAATAATGATTAGATTTTATTATTTTAAATTTTTTGTTCTATATAATATATATATTTATTATACATATATTGAAGAGACAATAATTTGCAAAGTATTTCAATTTGACATAGTACGAGTTATCTATGATATAGTGAGACGTAATGGCAACATGTCAATTGCCAGGGTGTACAATAAATTTCAGCTGGGCAATCTTAAAAAGCTTCTCATTAAACGAAATCCAATTGAGGCCACTAAGAAAAATGAATGCAGTGAGACAGAGTTTTAAAAATTATTTTGGAGGTCGCTGTTGACTTACCTTGCAGGTCTGTATGGCTTCCTGGGCTGCCTTCATATCCCCGAGCACGGTGTCACCGTTCGTCAGGGTAGCTCCCAGAACCTGGTAACAATCACTTATATTGTTGTATATTTGTTGGAAGATGATACTTATTTGCCTCACATGTTTTCTCTATCTTTTATTGTATTTTAAGCCTATGAAAGATTTAATAAATAAATTATATCGTCGTGACGTGATAAAGGTATATATACGAAATAACTACAAAAATTGTATTTGCACATTTTGAGTGAGGATAACTTCGGTAAAAAATATCAACCATTTGACGGAGAATATTTTCTGTGGAGGTTTATTTGTGGATTGCAAAGTTAATAAAGCTGCTTGCTTACCCCGTAAATATAGCTTTATGTTCTGTATATTTCATTTGCATCAAACAATGCTAAATTAACTTTCTTAATTTGCAGGCTTGAACTCTGCATATAGCTCTTGCAATGTGGTATAATTATATGGTTTACAGTATAGCAAGTTAAAATATCGTCTATAATAAAATATTGAGATTTTAAAATATTATAGTGAGTAAATTTTCAAAATATAAATAATTTTAAATAATAAATTCAATGTAATATAAAAATATATTAGATTTTTTCAAGACAAATAATAATGAATTATAAAATCACTAATTTAATAATTATAATTATTTTTAAATTAAATTAATTGCAGTTGACATAATTACGTGAGCGACGCAGAGCAGACACAAAATGGCGGCGATCTTCAACATGTTGAGGAATTGACTGAACCTGTGTCCATGTCCCCTTTTATATAGCGTTGTGTCTAGATTTAATTTATCTAAATCTTACCCAGAACGGAGATTAAATGGTAATTATTTAGAAAAACCAGTTATGGATTATTTTAATTTTAAGAAGGGATTACATACCAGATAATAATTGCAAATCTTCTGATAATTGTACCCATGATGCAAATAAGTTCACTGATAAACTTTCGATTAAATTAAAGCGTCTGTTGTATACTAGCACCATACAAATAACCTTGGTTTTATATAAACTAGATTATTTTCTAAGAAATTTTTTTCATCCTACTATTGCAATAAAATAAATACAGGAATTGACGAAAACTCAGAAAAAGGAATTACATCTGGGCACAAGTTATGTAATTTCTATTTATTTGCATCTTATAATGTCTAGCATGTCTTAACAGATTAAAGTATTGAATTGTCAATTAATTTAATTAATTAATGAAGCAAACAAGCATGTAAAAATTAATGACAATATCAGTCACTTAAATTAAAATTGTGATTTAACACTGCATGCATTTTGTGATAAATTTTAATGTATTGAAAAAATTTTGCACCCTAGTTGAAAAATTACGTCTTTACACGTCTAAACCTAATCTTTTCACCTCTAAAACACATCTTATTTCCTCTTTGCTCAAAGTTTGGATGAAATGAAGTCATTAATTTTAACATTTTATGCTCAAAAAGATGAAAAATGACGTAACATCGTATTTTTTTCCTCTAAAATGGTGCAAAATAAGAGGAAATTAGACGAGAGGAGAGCTTTAATAGCGAATAAAGATGAAATTTATTACAACTCGGGTATCACACACCTAGAAATGCTACATCGTTCGCGGTCTCCGCAGATGTAAACTTGGCACATGTTCAGCTCGTGTTATTGACATCACAACAAACATCAGCTGTGCTCAGCCTTGACTTGGCGCGTGGGTTACAGAGAACCGAGACCGTCGCTCCGTGTGTCCACTTCGTGTTCGTAACGTCGCTTCTGATTGGTGGGCGCCGAGAGACGGGGCCTCTCATTGGTCCGAACATTCCCGAAGATTCACGAACGAGACCTCGTTCGATACGAAGTAGTTGTTTGTGTCGTAATGCTAATTGCATTACCATAACAATAATTCATCATAGTTTGCACTGACAGCTTGCATTATGTTTTATTTATTGACAACATAAAAACAGGATATAAACATAAAGCTCTTATACTACATGGAAAATTGTGCGAGTTTTATCAAAAGCTAATTACTATAAAACAGTAAGAGAACAGTAATTAGTAATAATTTATCTCCATTTTCTTTCGATACTACGCCGAGACCCGATATACAATAAATTACAAAACATATTTAAACAATGTAAAAATCAATCATTTCATATATCATTTTAATTTTTACTTTGATTTCAAGTCATCTATTGAATTATCAACATAGATTATCATAGATTATAAAATTGATCAGTTATCATTAATTAATTCAATAATTAATGGATTTACTTTAATTTTGATAATATAATAATAAATTGAAATGAAGTCTGACTTAAACTTTGCCGACGATCACAGAAAGGTAAAAGTCCAATTTAATTTCAATTTATTATATTATCAAAATTAACATCCTTTGCTCGTCAAATTACTAATATTTTAGTTTGTTGTTGGTATAATTAACTGCGAAAAATATTAAAAGGAATGCTCTGTCAATTAAAAGATTGTACTTATGAAGGAGTAGGCAAATGCGGGAGGGGGTGTAGGTTAAAATTGGTCGCGTTGTCGAGGGTAATTAGAAAATTAAAGGGTCTTAAAAATTCCACTTTTCACTCCTCCCCCTCCTGGAAATATCATATGTAATAACGTAGTTATCACTGTTTTCTTACTATAATAGTTAGCACTGTTTTCTTACTGTATTGTTTATAGTGTTTTCTTACTACAGTGGGCAAATAGCCTTCGTGTATAATGAAAGTCATCTGTGGCATAATTATGATTCACATATACGCACTTGGTGCATTATTTACTGCATCATTGCACAAGTGCACATGAGAATCGGGTCAGTTAATTACTGTGAATCATTCTCGTCTATATAAGCAGTGGAGGCGCTACTATGTGGTTCACTCTCGCTCAGCAAGATTTGCAAACAAGATGACTGGAGGTCAGGGGTGGCTTCTTATTGGTGCTCTGATGGTGCTCATAATGGCAGGTGGGTCAAGTTTAATGCGCATTGTTGTTATCTATTTTTTTAAATACTTTGGTTTTATTTTTTTAATTCCTATATTAGTTACTTAAAATTTAATTTTATTTTTTTGTGAATTTATTATAAATAAATATTTTTATTTAAAAATGGCAAAGATAAATATTAAAAATATATGTATATTTTAATAAACTAAATTTTAAATTAAATAAATTTATTTTCTAATATTATATAAATATTTTAAAAAAGTACTTTTTGAATTAGGAACAATAAATACGACTGCGGTAGCACAACATTTTTGCGATTCATTATAATTTAATAAGTAAATTTTAATAATTTGTTTGCCTGCTCAATCTCTTATGCCTTCCTAAATCCTAATTTGTAGTGGCAAGTGGGTGTGGTTTTATTAATGTTGTTTTCTTGCCATTTTAATAAAATTTTGCATCATTTTTGAAGTTTCATATTAATTAAAATATTACATACTATTATATTTGAATCAATAAATAGCATTGCTTTATAGCTATCGGTAATATAATGTATTATTAAGATGTAAATTAATTTGTTTTGTTTTTCAACTATGAAAATTTGAATTGATATCAAAGGTGTAATATATTTTAGCATATTTTTTAACTTTTAATTGATTAGTTGTTATTTCTCACTTTTTTTTATTTACGTGTGCACCTTGGGTTTTAAAACCTGAATGGTGTTATTTTCTTTCTTGTCTCTCAGTGGTAATTTCTGAACTAAAAGACAATTTTGTGTGACGTCAGGTTCGACTGCCGGGGAGAGACCGAGCCTTCGCCGCGACCAGAACGCTGCGCACAACAGACGAGTTGACGCCGGTTCTGCGCAGCTCCGAAGATCGTGTCGCTGCGACAACATCACGGTGGGTTTAATTTAAAACAATTCTGGTGGCTGTTTGGTGCTATACAAGTTTATGTCTTCGCACGTCAATGGACAATCATGACATGTGCTTTGCTGCATAATTATCTTTATTTTATAAAAGAGCATAGCAATGCTCATATGTGTGCGATTTTTCTGTATAAGTACTTGCCGCTTAATAATCATGGTTCATCCAAGTATAAACTTGAAAATGGATAATATTTGGTTCCATTTTATAACTACACACTCTCAGTTCAAAAGTGAATAATTGATACATAAGTTTAATAACTGCATGAGCAGTGAATTATTTTTTTTTTTTCTTACATAGCTGCACTTTGTAAAATTGAGAAAATTTTCATCCTCATTTTAAATTGATTGTTGATTCAGGCTTGCATGCTGTGGCTCACCAGGCCGCCACCGCCAACTACCACGTCATTGATTGTTGATTGTTGATTTAGGCTTGCATGCTGTGGAAGAGCGAGAAGATGTTCTCCGCTCACCAGGCCGCCACCACCAACTACCACGGGGACCTCGAGCGAGCCTCTCAGGTAACATTACCTGAGTATTATTTATTATTGTATTAGCTGCTGAGGTGACAGGTTTGTAGGTTGAAATACTGCGTTGTTTTTACTCAATTTTTGATGGTATTTTTGATTGAACTCTTAACTTCTATGGCTTTATACAGTAAAATTAATTTATATTATCAGTAAAAATAATGGTATAAAAATATATTAAAAAAAAAATTTTTTAATATATTTTTTTCATTTTCTATCAATAATATAAAACATTTAGTATACATTTAGTATTGAACATTATTGAAAGTTAAGTTTTACAGACACGCCCCTTTTTGTGAGGACAAAATCCTATCCTTTTATTGAGGAGTGCCACCTTGTGACGTCACATAATTGATGTTCAACTTTTTTTTTTTTCATTAGTTAAAAAAAACCTGCAAAAGAGTGTATCCGAACTAGATTGCTGCAATGCAATACATTGTTTTGAGGTCTAATGTTTCGTGTACAGATGGGACGCAGGACGGAGGTCCAGCACATGGCGATGCGGTTCAACGCTGCGTTCAACCAACTGTACGTCGAGCAGGTTCAGTACGCCACCGTGGTGCTCAAGCGTCTAGAGACGATGAAGCGAAAGTTGGCCTTCGAGCAGCCTCACAAGTTCATCAATCAGGCCCGCAACGTCAACCAGGCCATCATCAGACTCCACTCGCGCTTCGACACGTTCGTGCAGCAGGTCATGCAGCAGTACCAGCAGGTCGCGGGCCACGTCAGAGGGCTCGTCAGGGGATGAAGAGTTTTGAACGAGGGGACCGTGGCTAGTGAAATCCTGGTTAAATTTCCTTCATGAAATTTGCAGAGTCTGATTATGATACTTTTTTTACTTGATGACAGTATATTGCATTCATCATTTAAGCCTGTAGGAAAATGACAAAATATACATAAAATAACAAATCAAATCAGGCTTACTCAAAATTACATTTTTTGCTTAAAATTTATGTTTTATTTAATTTTGTGGTGATATTAAATTAAAATCAAACCTCAACTCCAAAAATAATTTTTTCATATCATGGAAAGGTTTGTAATTTATTTAGTTTATTAAGTTTTTAGTATTTTTATAATATTATATATAATTTTTCCAAGTATAAAATTCATCTCAATGGATATAGTATATATTATAACACACTGAATTAAATTCATTATTTTGGCGTTTAATACCCACCCTTAACAATGACTGTCTACTAATTTGAAATAATATTGTGAATAAACCACCAAATGCTGTACTAAACATTGTTCATTGCTTTTTTTTTTAAAGATGTTTTTCGAATTTAATTTTTATACAATAAAATAAAAATAAATAATGTAAAATTACTGGAACAAATTTTATTATTACACATGTTATTTATAATTCAACTCTTCTTCCAAACCAAAACTTTATTAGGTTCACAAAGTGCTGGGAAGTTTTAATTAAGACAAATTAATTAATTGTGTCAAGGCGAGGAGGGGTGTCTATAATAAATTGAAAATGTATCCTACCCCCTCCTGTAATTTGGGGGTAAACTAATTTTAAATTAAAATTATCTGCAACTCTTTCTTAAACAGCTGTTTCGTGTATTATATAAAATAAATATATATAATACATTTCATATATATAGGACGTTTGTAAGAGCAGAAAAACAACTTATGTTTTGAATAATTTATAATTTATTTATTATATTTATTCAGAGAACAGACTACAGGTTAGGTAATCCGATTATAAAGAATATAACAATAGTTCATACAAATTCTAGTTAAAATAAAATTGTGTAATATAGAACTTATACATCAATATCTTTTAACATTAAAATAAATACATATTGTTATGTACAGTACATAAATAATTATTTTTAAATATAACTTAAATTAAAATAAATATAAATATTATGAATATAAATGTGTCCACGCTTGATAGGTTTTCAGTGGCAGCGATCACATGACAGGAAGCAGCCTGATTGGTAGCATACCTGTAACAAAGGACATTAGGACATTTCTGCAGGACATCGGTTAGGACATTTTTGCAGGACATTCAAGTACAGGGAGTACTAGAGAGAGATTTTGGAATACACATTCTGAAAGTTAAATATATTATTATGTGCCAACTCTGGCAAACATCAGTTACCAAATTTGAGTTAATTATTATCGATGATATCATAAATAAAAATGTTTATAATTTAAAATAATCAAGTAAAAAATACAAAGAATTCCCAAGTAGAAAAATTACGTCTTCAACTCATCTTTTAACCGTCTAAACCTAATCTTTTTACATCTAAAACACATCTTATTTCATCTTCGCTCAAAGTGAGGATGAAATGAAGACAATATATTTAAAATTTATGTCCAAGAAAAGGAAAGAAGACGTAATCTCGTATTTTTCCTTCTAAAATGGTGCAAAATATGAGGACAAAAGACGAGAGGAGAGCTTAATACTTAATAATGAATAAAAGTTGAAATTTGTTTCAACTCGGGTTGAAGTTCCCGGCAAGACGAGGACGTGGACTTACCGACGTGTTCTCGCAGTCGCACCCATCCACGTTCGACCTGTCCTCGTCAGAGTGCAGCTCGTCACCCAGCACGTCAGCCTCGTCAGAAGTCACGTGACGCGCCTCGTCAGATATCCTCGGAGTCGCCTCGTCAGAAGTCACGTGACGCGCCTCGTCAGAAGTCACGTCGTTGAATCGTCTCGCCTCGTCAGACGCCGTGAACGTGGGGAATCCTGCAGCGAGATTTTATAATATCTGACGTGGTCTAGATTTACTTTGAAAAATATGGTGACTTAAAAAAATGTGACGAAACTATTGAAGCAAATGTATCCCAATAATATAAATATAGCAGTGGGCCACTGGGTTACAGTTGAAAGTCGATTTAGTGGACCTGCGTTCGAGACCCGCTCATTGCATTTTTTTCACGACAATAATCAAATTCAGACGAAAATAATTAGGTAGTAATTGTTGCGCATATGCTTTCCATCTTTAAAAAGATTTTAATAGATAATAGCAATTATTTCATAATAACTTGGTATATCATATTGATATATCATCTGATTTGGCTTTATTTTTATATTAAAGGGTTTTACTATGATTTATAAATGGATTTTTGTCATAGCTTAATTTTTATTTTAAATGTAATTAAAAACACTTTGGTACACACCATGCCAAATTGCAGGCAAGTAATTTGCCATTACAATTTACATTTATGTGTCAATCCAAAATTAAAATTCACTCACCATTGACTGCAGTAAGCTCCAAGATCACCAAAATCAGCGCGCAAGAAACGAATGAGATCCGGACCATTGTTATAATGATTATTGTATTAAAATATAAAAATACAGCTTGCTAGCTTTTCCTTTAATGTCGCAATTTGATACTCAATATCTAATTTATATTAATTTTTGGCTTGCTATTTTTCCTGCAAATTTCTTCGAACGCGTTAATTGATACCACTATTTAATTTGATAATTTTTGGCTTGCTATTTTTCCTGCAAATTTCTTCGAACGCGTTGATACCACTATTTAATTTGATAATTTTTGTCTTGCTATTTTTTCTGCAAATTTCTTCGAATGATTTGATACCACTATTTAATTTGATAATTTTTGTCTTGCTATTTTTTCTGCAGAGTTCTTTGAACGCGTTCACTTCCAACTAACATTGGAGATTTGTAATTCCCTCATTTGTAAGACGCATATCGCCAGACGTCAGAGAGGGCGCAGGTCAAATTGCAGCCGATGATAGCGAACTGAATGGAAACCGAGGGGCGCATTTTCATATGTTGCGTCATTCTTTGTCACTGCGCGATTGCAAGGTTCAAGTAAGACGTATGAGGCCATTAAGATAAAAAAGCATAAAGACCATTGCAGACCCCCAGTTTCTTATTTACGTTGTTGTTGCCTTTACCTGCAATGGTCTTTATGCTGTTTTGATCCTAATGGCCTCATATATGGTAATGATAGCGATGAGCTGCAAACTTATGAAAATAAACGAAAAAATGGATTTTCAATGCTGATGAAAAATTAATACATTACAGCAGTAAAATAAGTTGTGAAATTTTCTAAATTAAGGGTGAATTCTGTGCCAAATCCCAATAAAAAATGGAAGTTATAAAGCCGTATTGATTATGTTTGTGGTTTTATTAACGCAGGTCACGCAAGACTATAAAATTAATCGTAGTATCATATCTCCATGTCATTATATTGCTGAATATAATTATGAATGTCACTAAACGCAAAGTGTTAATTTTTACTTAACACATTGTGTTTTACTTATATAATTTGCTCGAAAAAATTTATGACGAAATAGAAAATAAATCAGAAGAAAAAAAATTATTGTTTAAAACCTTTTATTAAAAATATAACATGGCGTTGTAATAAAAATTGATAATATTTAAAAAAAAAAAAAAAAGCATTTGGTAAATACTTTTTTTATATATAAAAATCATTATTATCAATTTTTTTATGATGAAATAAACAAATTTTTAATTCATCGTTTTTTAAAAGTTCCACAAAGAATAAAGTTAACACTAGATGACGTCATTATCTCAACTTCTAAATCTAATCTTCGTAAAAAAAAGTGGTGAGGGACATTATCTCTAGATTTGTAGGATGAGCGCTCGCAGCCCCTCCTTCGCCTCCTCTGCTGATTCGTCCGTCGTCCGCTTGGCGGCGTCGCAAACGTCCTGCTGTGACGTCATCAAAGTCGCACCCTGGGTCATTAGGTCGCGCACCAACTGGACCTCAGGGCCGGTCTGGAGAACACGAGACCAGGTCAAACATATAATTATACGGATTATAGGTTGTGGAAACTTCAAACTCGAAATTTCTAAGCAACCTCCTATACCTATTACTTTTTTTTTTTTAAGAAATTAATACAACATACAATAATATTAAAATAAATTAAGAATTGCTTGTAAGTAATTAAAAATATACACAGAATAAAAATAAAGAATAAAATAAATGGAGACTGCAAGTATTCCCCAGAATAAATTTTTTAAATTTTCTCTATTCAATTTGAATTTTTTTCAGTAAATATTAAAGCAAATAATTTAAAAACATCTTCCGCCTACCCCCCATTTAGGGATCTTCTGATAATCAATAAAGAACTTAGTTTTCTTTAAACAAAAAAAAAAAAAAAATACATAATATATGTTCAGATAGGACGGTGGGAACACCACAAAATCAGCTGACTTGAAGCCTCTCACCTTTCACAAAAATCTCACTAAAAGCTGTTTTAAAAGGAACAATTGGTACCTTATCCACGAGCTCTAGCTCGATGCGCGCCTCCATGGCGGCCACGTGTTCGGCGGTGCTCTGTCGCGCCAGGTCGTGACGCTGCGTCAGGGTGACCAGGCGCTTCTCCAGAAGGTCAAAGTCACCCTGCAGCCGCTCAGGGTGCGAAACCACGTCCTGGTTCACCACGTTCATCAACTCAACCACCGCGTCCGCCGCGGAGTTCGCGCCAAGAAGGTCAACCAAGGTCGCAGAAGTCGCGGAGGTCATGTCGACCTGCAGGGACGACAGGTTCTCCGCAGGTACCTGAGGTAGGTAGGGTAAGTTGTGTACCTTCCTTAGTTGAAAAATTTCGTCTTCAACTCATCCTTTACACGTCTAAACCTAATCTTTTTTTAGCTAAAAAACACATGTTATTTCTTCCTCGCTCAAAAGCGAAGGTGAAATGAAGACAATATTTTTAACGTTTTATGCTCAAGAAGAGAAAAAATACGTAAACTCGTCTTTTTCTCTCTAAAATGGTGCAAAATAAGAGGAAATTAGACGAGAAGAGAGCTTAATAGTGAGTAAAAGATGTAATTTATTTGAATACATAATTTCTTCTACACTACAAATGACATTTTCCTCACCTGCAGGGTTGCCAGGTGTTTCAAAATGTCAAAATGTCACTACAAATGACATTTTCCTCACCTGCAGGGTTGCCAGGTGTTTCAAAATGTCAAAATGTCACTACAAATGACATTTTCCTCACCTGCAGGGTTGCCAGGTGTTTCAAAATGTCGGCCCCGATCTCCCTCAGAGTTGAGTTCACCTCCAGGGACATCAGAAAGTCGCGCATTCTCAGGATGTTCGAGTCTGCCTGCAGCTTCACGATACCGTACTGAGCACGCGGCTTGGCGGAGGCATAATCGCCCGCAGCCTGCAATTGTACAGAATATTGAACCTTATCGTCAAGTATTTCTTTAAGAATGATCAGTAAGGTCGCCCGCAGCCTGAAATTGTACAGAATATTGGACCTTATCTTTCTTCTGCCCCATGCATGGAAGAAAGGCTCTTTGGCAGGCTACATAATATATTCAATTGCAGGAATTGTACTCTTATTTTTTAGGACCTTTTTTCATAATTGTAATAATAATATAAAATCAGAATCAAATTGTAAATATTTTTAGTTTTATAATTATTTTTATATGGCAGTAAAACAAAGGACATCTAATTTTAATTAATAACACGACAAAATAATATAATTATGTTTTAGGCAGTCAGCCTAATTATTTTTCAAGCAATCATCATAGAAGGTTCAGTAGCCAGTTCAATAGACTCCTGACGACGAGCTGGTTCTATTGGACTGGCTACTGAACTTCCAAGGACAATATTTACCAGGGTAACTACCCTGAACCGTACCTGAGACATGCAGATGGCCGCTAGCAGCAAGAAGGTTGGTCTGAGGTCCATGTTTGTCCGTCTCTCAAATCGTTATAATGTTCAGTCGTCGATTTTTGGCAGCGTTTATTTATCTTGGGGATTATGGGGGGTTTAATTGTTGCAGAAAATTTAATCCAGGCGAAATGGAGCGTAGATAATCTAGTAGACAAAGCCTAGCAAAACAACGTCATCTCAAGTTTCAAAACAGGATTAACACGTTCAAAATTAGATCCTTTAATTGATCATTTTGTTTTTTAATATCATAATCTTCTCTCATGCCATCCTAAAATAATAGACGTAGGTGTTACAACACTAATAACCCTGTGGTATTAGCATATTACCAAGGACTTTTACCGTTGAGAAGGGGGGGGGGAGAGTCGAAACGACCTACAATTTAAATCATTGTTAATTTTTTTATAACTGGTTTCTTTGTGAAAATAGCTTACTTTTTGGCTACGGATTACATTTTTTTTTTTTTTTTCTGATTTAAGGGGGTTGTCATTTCTTGATATTATAATGCTAGATGATAATTAAAATCATTGCTTAAAGTGAGCCTGTGGCATAATTCTTTACTGACGTGAGGCATGTGATGATTTACTTGAATGTATATTCGAACACGTCAAAAATAATAACAAAAATTTATTTATGCTTTAAAGTATTGATAGTGCGTTTTAGTACCGCTGGAGTATATAGTCTAGGTGTTATTTATTTTATTCTAAAACTGATGATAATGTATAAGGTGCATGTTGGAAACGTGGAGTTTTACAAATCCCCTAATTATCATGATGTTGCTGGGAATGTTCACATAGTTTCTGATTTAAACTTATTATTTTTATATAGAGCCTTCAAATACCTTGATTACTGTACTGCCCTTTCCACCGTATTTAAAAGATTTAGACTAATTTAGGTCTTTATTTGTACATTATCTCAATTAAAATAATTTCATAAAACATCACACGGAAATTTGTTCATTGAATTATTTTACTTCTTACACTTCACGTATGTTGAAGTGGATATTGTAACATCGATGCAATTTATTTTATTTTGAGTATTTTCATAATTTTAATTTTATAATATTCTAAATAATAAAAACATGAAAAAATATTTATAAAATATATTATGAATTTTAAAAATATCAAAAAATGGTTTTGAACATTAAATTGAAAAATATTAATTAAATAAAATTAAGAATTGAAACAAAATGTTATTATTTTGAATTATTTTTTTATAGAACTTTATTATAATAAGAAGAGACAACAATATAATGACTAAATTAAGAGTACATAATATTGTGTATATTTTACAAAATGATAATTGATTATGGATAGATTATTTAATATTATGTTACCTAAAATATTTATTAATTATTATATAATGTATTTATTTTACTAGTTACATATTTCAGGTAGAATTAACTTTAAAAAAAAATTATTAAAATAAAAACAACAACGATGAAATAAATAAATTATTTTTTATTTGTTACTACTTTATTTTTGTAATAAAATTATAAAATAATTAACAATAAATACAATGACTAAATAATATTATGTATACTCAATTGTATTATGTTGACTATAAACAATTAGATATTACTATTTATAAAATATTTAATATAAAATAAATTTATTTTATTAATTTAAAGATATAAATTTATTTTTAATACATTAATTGACAATTCAAATTGGCTCCACATGGCTGCCAACTTAACGAAGTCACAGCTGGTCGATGAGGGCCTGCAGTCTTGTCTTGGTGTCCACGATGGTGGCAGCCATGGCCGTCCTCTCAAGGTCGCACTTGGAGCGGTGTGACGTCATCAGGGTCACTCCATCGTTCACCAGGAGGTGCACCTCGTCGACCAAGGGTCCCGTCTGAACAGAGATATTGATCAGTTTTCGACAATGGACATTATACATGAAAATTTTTTATTGCAGAAATGAATAGATGGTACCAAATTATGCTACTCTGAATTTTTTCAGATTTTTTTGAGAACCGGAACTATTTTTCAATAATTATTGAAAGTCCTGTGATTTCAGTTGGCACCCCTGCAGCCTTAATAAAAAGGATAGAGACTGGACGCCTATTGACGCCTCCAGGGGGCGTGGCCGCACTTTCAATAATTATTTAAAAATAGTTCTGGGTCTCAAAAAAATCTGAAAGAATTCAGAGTAGCATAATTTGGTACCCTCTATTCATTTCTGCAATAAAAAATTTCATGTATGTTGTCCATTGCTTCTTATTAGTAAGGATGTGAGAGAAACTTTTGAGATACCGGCCCTTTTTTAATGAGGTGTCCATGGTAATTTTAATAAATTTTCGTGATAAATGTAATCCCTAGTTGAAAAATTACATCTTCAACCCCAACTGTTCTTTTACACGTCTAAACTTAATCGTATAACTTTTTTTTAACCAACACATAAGTTTTTTTCCTTAGTGAGAATGAATTAAAAAAATATATATTTTTAACATTTTATACTCATTGTCAGTAATAGGAAAGAAGACATAATCTCGTAATTTTTTCTCTAAAATGGTGCAAAATAGGAGAAAATTAGACTATTATTCATCTTTTATTAATTTTTAACAAATGAATAAAAGATGAAATTTCAAATAGAGCGGTACGAAAATTTGTCTTATTTGACTAAGGTCCCCGTGTTAACTTGACTTGAGAGGGCCTCACCATGCCAGCCACCGCGCCCTCGATCTTGAGCTGCATGATCTCCACGACCAGCCCGATGTTCTCCCTGGCGGTGTCGTACACGACCTGGGTGTTGGTCTCCAGGTCGACGAGCCTTGCCAGGTCGGCTGTCAGTCGGTCAGGGTTGTATGCGACGTTGTGGTTTATTTGGTTCACGTGATCAATCAGCTGTTGAGTGTAGTCCAGGACGCGCAGGAGGTTCGAGTTGACCGTCTCTGTCCTCGAGGTCATCTCGTTCTTCAGGGAGGTGACCTTCGCAGGGTCAACCTGGGGAGAAGGGATTGATGTTTAGTTACAGGTCCCGATGTGTCCCTTGACACAAGTAATAAAAAAACTGTTCTGGGCCTGCCGAGACTCCTTCTTGGGATGTGAGGTGAAGGTAATGGGAAAAGTCACTGAGAGGGCGAGTGAAAATGAGAGGACCGCTGCCTGGAGATGTTTTTGTAAATGAAAATAAAGGAAATGATAGACTTAAAAGGAAGGTATTAATTTGAAGAATGAAATATAAGAATTAAAGGAAGGCAGGAAAGATTTCAGGAGACGCACAAGGAAAATAATGTAACAGGTTCCAACACGCTTTGAGGAATCTCTGGGGGAGGGGAGAATTAAGTCTTAGGTCACCTGGGAGGGGGGGGGGTAAATCTGTTATCTTGTGAACTGTCGTCAATTATTTATGAACATGTTTAGTAAGCCCCTGGAGGGGTATTTAAGGACCCTATATAATTTCCAGTGAGACCCCTGTCTGCTCACCCCAAGGGCCTGTAGGTTCGCGAAGATCTGCACGTTGGAGTTTTTGATGGAGAAGTTGACGTCGATGGCGGTCAGGAAGATGCGCATGCGCAGAACGGTGGCCTCGGCAGACAGTTTCACGATCCCGTACTGAGTCTTGGGCTTCTGGGTCTCGTAGTCTCGCGCCGTGACGGGGACGCTAGCCGCCTGACAATAAAAAAATCAATCAATCAACAGTTCTGGGTCTCGTAGTACCGCGCCGTGACGGGGCCGCTTGCCGCCTGACAATCAACCCATCAATCACATTTTATATCGAGGTTATCAAATTATCTTCTTGATATTATAAAATTGACATTAATTGATTGATCCGTGACACAAATTTGTCAAATAGAACAATTTTATCAATTTACTATTAAATAGATTCACATTTGGGCCGCCATTTTGTCAGCGCCTGCAGCATTGTAAGTTATGCAACCTCTTGAGCGTACTTGTATTGCGGGGTTGCGTCATATTTTTTGAAGGGGCTGACAGTCCACAATTAAAGAATTTTTAACCTGAATTCAACTCAAAGGCGACGTAATGTGGATTATTTAATAATTATTAGTTTATTACTTGTGAAATTATCGAGCGATTTTAATGGTTTTTGAGGTTACCAGCCTTATGAAATTATGTCTCAAGTATTTAATTATTTCCGACAAACTGAGCTGCAATGTCACCTCAGAAAATTGCTCTTTGCGGCCTTATATTGAATAACACAGGATGGTGATTGACAAAGCTGCAAGCGGAAATAATTTTACAAGGCGACGAGTGTACTTGAAACAAATTTTCGGAAAACATATTTAGTTAAACTGAATTAATTTTTAATTGGTTTCAGGAATCTCCCACACAGCCACCAAATGTTATACAGTAAATTTCAGTGAAAAGTTATCTCACCTGAGCGAGGCACAGCGCCACCAAGAAAAGAGCAGACAATTTTAGATCCATGCTGAGGAATGACTGAAGACCAACTATTGCTCCTGCTAACTCGTCTCCGCTAATATTGGGGCTAATCTGCGAGATGGCTTAGTGCACATGAGCCGGTAATCCAAACTATTATCTAGGCCATCGATCCAGTGACAAGGGTGTGTAATTGTTTATGGCAGGATTATCATGTTAAATTTATAAAGTCGACACAATGACTATTAATAATAAGTGATTGACTTATTGTGGATTAAGGAGGAATTTCATGTTATATTAAGATAGATTCAGATGGCAACAACGGCGATGCGACGCGATTTTGACCTAAAAGCTGTGAAATCCTATGCGGCGGCGAATTCGCCGGGAATCGCGTTAATTACGATGCTCTTTTTTAATCGCCAAATATGGCCGCCAATGGATGTTACAGCAAGTGCGCATTATTCGCGTCGCATGATAAAAATCGCCATGTGAATCCGCCTTTAGTCTATGTGAATTGAAGTTATGTACAATAAATATAAAGCATTAGGTTCATATTAATTAAAAATTTATGTTTTATTGTTACTCTAAATACACTTAATAATACTCTTTCTTTTCTGTATTGGTTTTGACGTGTCTTTCATTTCTCCGTTGAACGAAAGTCCCATCTTTAATACTAAATACATGCATCATCATATTTAGTTTGTTGTATATAATATATAAACTTGAATTCACTAAAAAACACAGGTTATCTTTTATCCAAATGCTATTGAATTATAATAAAGTGTATATTTTCGCTCAATTATTAAATGGGTGAAGAAAACAAATAATGCTTTGTACTAAAATGTTAGAAATTTATTTAAAACTTTTGATTATTAAATTTTGCATGATAATTTGCAATCTTCTGTTGCAACAATTAAAGTTAAATTAATTTCGTCTGCTAACACTTCCATGTCTGATAAGGCGGAAAGTCCCGTGGGGAAATATGCTGCGTAACTGATTACAAGGAGCCGAGTGATAACACATGATAACAGGGTAAATAGGCGCACTGAAATTAACACTGATGACTCAAATTAACTCTGTCAGGATGATGTTAACATTGCTGTTCTGTTTGTGTCTTAGCCAGGTAAATATCGAGATAATGTTAATTAATTATAATTAATTACAGGTAAATATCGAGATAATGTTAATTAATAATAATTAATTACAGGTAAATATCGAGATAATGTTAATTAATTATAATTAATTACAGGTAAATATCAAGATAATGTTAATTAATTATAATTAATTACAGGTGAATATCGACATAATGTTAATTAATTATAATTAATTACAGGTAAATATCGAGATAATGTTAATTATAATTAATTACAGGTAAATATCGAGACAATGTTAATTAATTATAATTAATTACATACTTTGAAAATGTACGCATTTTTTAGATTCTGAGTTTGATAGTTAAGTGATTGCTACTTTATTACTGATTGTGTTGATAATTTTATGATTGTTATATATTTTTATTTTTTATACCAACTGGACGTAAATATTAATAAAAAATTCTCTCTTATTGTTTGTATTGTTATTAGTAGTGATGTACTTATATTGTTGTATCGAAAGACAATAATTAATTATTCATAATTTTGTGAGTAAACTCTTTAATCAAAACCATTTTTTTGTTAGTTTCATTTTAATTTATTGTTTTTCGCTTGTACATTACAATTTAAGCACGTCATATATCAGTATTATTGTTTATTAGCAACCACATGTGTTAGTTGAAATTTAACATAAAAAGTATTGCTTGTTGTGTTATTAATATTGACTTGCTTTAACTAATCTGTGATTAATATATTATTTTAACGTGCTTATATTGTTGTATCATAGAAAGATAATAAATAATTATGAATTATTAATAATTTTATGAGTAAAAACTACCAAAACAAAGTTTCTGTTTAATTAAGTTACTGAACGTGTCAGGTCAGCTCGCTCCCCGTGCAGTTTGACGAGGCCACGTCTGCCGTGCTCGAGCTTCTGGTTGACGTGGGGTGTCTGCAGGTGGCTCTCGAGCGATGGGACGTCATCTTCAACTCAACCTTCAAGCCGGCGATGGCAGAAATAAGAGACAAATTGGAAGAAATCAAGGTGATTTTTTTATCCCCCACAGAAAAGCTTCCCTAATTCCCTCTTATTTTTCACCATTTTAGAGGGAAAAAGAGGAGAAAACACGAAATTACGTATTTTTTCCTCCAGCACAAAACGTTAAAATTTTTGTCTCCATTTCATCCTCAATTTAAGTGAGGTATAAATAATTTTTGTTTTTTTAGGTAAAAATACGTAATAAAATAATCAGGTTTAGACGTGTATGAGACAGAAATAATTATTTTTCAAGTAGTGCTTTTAATATATTTAATTCTAAATAATTAGTTAAGGCATTAATAAAATTATGGAGAAATTTTTTAACATATTTTAAATTTTTAAAATTTGTGATGTAAAGGTGAAATTAGAACACACATAATAACATGCAGTTGATAAATGTTCTCAGGTGGATCCTGAGACCCTGAGAGACCTGAGCGAGTTGATGGTGATGGTGGAGAACTGTTTGATAAAATCCAGCGAAGAGTTGACAGATGACTTTGAGAGCCTGACTGTGAACCTCGAGTTTATCGCGAGCGACCTGAGACTGGACAGTACCCTGAGAACGGAGAGAGTGAAAAACGACCTGAGACTGGACAGTACCCTGAGAACGGAGAGAGTGAAAAATGACCTTCCGTACCTGGACAAGTTCAGTGGCGAACTGGAGGAGAGGTACCAGATCCACAAGGTCACCATTGACGTGGCCATACACTCCGCTAACGTTAAGGTGGAAACAGCGATCGAAGATAAGGTAGGTAGCTGATTTATTGGTGCTATTTTACCTATCTTTTAACATATGGAGTTTATGTAAAAAGAAAGATAGACAAATTGGTACATGAAATTTGGGTCAATTCTATCTATTCTTTATAGTGGAATAAGAAGTGATTTTTTATACACAATATCCATTCAGAAAAATAATCAATTTGTTTTATTTCTAAGCAGCTAGAAGATGGACCTTTATTATAATTACAAATTAGTGATGTGTTGAAGATATTATATAAATATTAAATTTATTACATGAAAATATATACTATTGAAATGAAATATAAGATATATATTGGTGTCTCCTGATTTGTTGTTCATAAACAATTTGCATGCAATTTATTTTCTATAAATTCCAGACCATGTAATTTCTCTGTAATAAAGCCCTTGTCCCCCACAGCACGGCTACCCTGTCGAGGAGGTTCGGTCGTTACTTGACAACCTGATGTCCGACCTGGCGACAGAGAGGGACCTGATCTCCGCCCTCTACGTTACTTATGAGGAAGATAAGAGACGGCTGTGGGACGCCCTTGTAGCCGTGACCAGCCACGTGTCCTTCGTGCCCTGAATTGACCCTGAACTCTGCAAACCACAGTACCTGAACGTCCCGAGAGACAACAAGATGATTAAAAAACCCTAGTTGAAAAATCTTCAAGCCATCCTTTACACGTCTAAACATAATCTT
Organism: Siphlonurus alternatus; assembly: GCA_949825025.1. Classification (NCBI taxonomy): domain Eukaryota; kingdom Metazoa; phylum Arthropoda; class Insecta; order Ephemeroptera; family Siphlonuridae; genus Siphlonurus; species Siphlonurus alternatus. The sequence goes on along the minus strand of OX463785.1, from coordinate 25,066,686 downwards.
TTTACCTCTAAAACACATCTTATTTCCCCTTCGCTCAAAGTGAGGATGAAATGAAGACAATATTTCTAACATTTTATGCTCAAGAAGAGTACAAAAGACGTAATCTCGTCTTTTCTCCTCTTTTCTCCTCTAAAATGATACAAAATAAGAGGGAATTGGACGAGGAGAGAGCTTAATAACAAATAAAGGATGAAATTTATTTCAAATCGGGATAAAATAATAATTTAAATTATAATTAAAAATTGAAATAATAATATAGATATTAAAAATTTTGAAAAATATTTAAAAATTTAAGAAAATTAAAAACTAATCAAACAATAACAATGACAAATAATTAAAAATCATGAAAATAGTATGTGCACAACTAGCTGTATAGAAATTATTAATGAGATAATATGAAAATTTTAGTTGCTTAATCGAAAGAAGGGATAAAAATATGGTACTGTGAATTTTTCAGATTTTTTTGAGACCGGGAACTATTTTTAAAAAATGATTTAAAGTCTATTTTATGACGTCAAAGGCGGCACTGCCTATCCTTTTTCTTAAGGAGTGCCGCCCGTGACGTCATCAAAACACACTTTCAATAATTTTTTAAAAAAAGTTCCCAGGCTCAGAAAAATCTGAAAAAATTCACAGTACCATATTTTTACCCCTTCTTTCGATTAAGCTACTAAAATTTTCATATTCTAATATCTCATTATGCTCTGCTGTGATGACAATTAACGTTCAATATATTATTTTTGTCTTATTTTAGACATAATTTGAACTGTACTGTATATAATATGTACGTGCTTATATATATTGCTTTAAAAAGTCAGTAAATTATGAATTATTAAAAAACAAGCGTATAATTTACAGATTTAAAATTATTTTGATAAAGGAAGATTAAATCAAGCCTTGTTAATTCTTTATTTTTTAAAAATCTTCAATATTATATTTTATACCTTAATGTCATGGGTTTAACTATCGAAATGTAATTTTTTAATAATTTAGTTATCATCCTGACCAGTGACCCTGATTTTATTGAATTTTAATTTATTATCGTTACCTACCCTGACTATAGTAAAACTGATAGTTAAATTTCACATGGATAATAACAATGCAATGACACTGCACAGTTATTATAAGCTGCAGTACATAAATATTGAGATTTGTCGAACCAATGCAAAAGTTGTAGGAATAAAAATAAATAAACATTGTGTTGAATTTTGTTCTAGTATTTATTTGTGTTCATCCTTTTTAATTTGTAATGTAAAATACATTAAAAAAAAATCATTATTTATATTAAAAACTGTATTAACAATTAAATTAATTAAGAAATTTTAAATCAAATTATTTTCAAAATTTGAGTTGTAGAACGTTGAAAAATATTAATATTTATAGTTATCTTATGCATTGAAATTTTTATTCAGTTCAACTTTGAAAGCTGGAATTTCAAAAAGAAACTAGATGCTCTCTGCGAGTAAAACAGCACAGATTAAAAAATGGGACCCTAGTTAAAAAATTACATCTTCAACTCATCCGTCACACTCTAAACCTAATCTAAAAATGTCTTCTAAAGTGAGGATGAAATGCAGTCAATATTTGTCATATCTTTTGTTCAATATAAGAGAAGACGCAATCTCTCTTTTTCCTGTAAAAAGTGCAAAAAGTAGGGAATTGGACGAGAAGAGAGCTTAATATCGAATAAAAGATGAAATTAATTAAGCCGAGGAATATTAGAAGCAGATAAACACCCAGTGCTAAGACCAGGCCCACGTGACGTCACTGCAACGCATATTTCGTACTTTACAACAGCCTGCCGCGCCATATTGTTGAAATGTTTCAAACTTTTTTATTTATTTATTTTTCAATGGTTTTAAGCGTACGGTTTGACAACAGTAGGGGAAGGGAGGGGAGGTAAACAGCTGAGCGTTATCCTGTAAGTAGGCAACCCATCAATCTTGTGACAGGCCCTATTGGAAAATCGACTGCAAGAACGACTGTAAAAAGGACAAAATGTAAGTGGAATAATCGACCGCGAAGTCCTGGAAGCAACTGGTGCTCAGTATGACGGGGTTGTACTTGGGCAGCCCCACGATCCTCGCCACCTCCACGTTTATGTCTCCAAATTCCTCCTCGGTCACGAGGATTCGTCCCAGACGGCTCGTGTAGCGAGACAGCACCATCACGAAGTCCGGGAATCTCTCAGCGTCCGCGGCAGTGTCTCCCTCCTTGGGCGAGCAGCTGACGAGGACCGCGTACCTGGCAGGGTCGGCCGCGATCACCAGGTGCAAGTCCTCTGTAATAAATAAATAAATAAATAAATAAATAAATAAATAAATAAATAAATAAATAAATAAATAAATAAATAAATAAATAAATAAATAAATAAATAAATAAATAAATAAATAAATAAATAAATAAATAAATAAATAATACTCTTGTGCTCCGGCAGGTCGGAGGTCTCTGTCCATCGTCCCTTCTCCCTCTCAGACACCAGGTAGTTGGTGTCCTGCTTGTTCGAATCGGAGGGTGGATCCTTTATGCTCGCTTGCATGGTGAGCGAGTCCTGAGTGGCATTTTCCGAGATCTGGAAGTGGAAGCATTTGTCCGAGTAGAAAACGGTGTCTTCCTCTCCAGGGGGTGCTTTCTTCTCCACGCCGTCGTCAAACGCCAGCAGCGCCACTGTGACCCAGTCGCCTTTCATCTGAACTAACAAATAGGGTGAATTAAGGAAGGGAGGTGGACAGGAAATTTAGACTTTAATTTGCACGACGGAGTATCGACCTCAATTTTTTTTATTGCAGAAATGGATAGAGGGTGAAAAGTTATGCTACCCTGATTTTTTTCAGATTTTTTAGAGCCCAGGAAGTATTTTTAAAACAATTATTGAAAGTCCTTTTTGTGACGTCACGAGACGCCGCTCCTTAAGAAAAAGATGGGAATTGCCGCCGCGTGACGTCACAAAAAGGACTTTCAATAATTGTTTAAAAATACTTCTCGGTCTCTAAAAAATCTGAAAAAAATCAGGGTAGCATAACTTTGCACCCTCTATCCATTTATGCAATAAAAAAATTGAGGTCGATACTCCACTCAACAGTAGGGTCTTGTGAAGATATAAATTATTGTAAGTTGTTCCGTAAAAAGCTAAAATATGTTCTGAAAAGTAAAGATTTTTACTCAGTGAAAGCAATACTGCGAGTGTTTATAAGTTAGCTCCCGGTACCCGAATTGAAATAATTTTTTTTTGTCTTTTATATGCTATTAAAGCTATTTAGCACACCTCGTCTAATTCCCTCTTATTTTGCACCATTTTAGAGGAGAAAAGACGAGATTACGTCTTCTTTCCTCTTCTTGAGCATAAAATGTTAGAAATATCGTCTTCATTTCATCCTCACTTTGAGCAAAGAGGAAATAAGATGTGTTTTAGAGGTAAAAAGATTAGGTTTAGACATCTTCAGCTCATCTTTTAGACGTCTAAACCTAATCTTTTTACCTCTAAAACAAAACTTCGCTCAAAGTGAGGATAAAATGAAGACAATATTTCTAACATTTTATATTCAAGAAGAGGAAAAATGATGACGTAATCTCGTCTTTTTCACCTTTTTTTTTTCACTTTAATAAAAAATGGTGCAAAGTAAGAGGACAAGAGACGAGAGTAAAGTTTAATAGCGAATAAAAGATGAAATTTATTTGAACTCAGGTGTACAACCGAAAAGTTTCAAATACATAATAAACATCAAACCAACTAAATAACCCTGATTTTCACCTGGTTCACATCTAGGTCGGTCAGTGGCTTGATGTTGGCACAGTTGATGACCAGGTCCTGTTGGGGAGGTACGGGGTCGGCCAGGCAGGCAGCGAGAAGACACGACAACAGAGCGAGCCGAGACATCGCGAGGCACTGAGCACCAGGGTCGAGTAATGAGCACCGTTTGGAGTGACCTCTGTGAAGGTCATTGTGAGGACTTTGCTGCTTTGTTTCTTGGAATAAATTGATGATAAAGAATGACCCTTCTGGTCAAATTTGGGACTTAATGGCACTGAACTTAAGAAACGACATCACATGATTATATGAAGGATTTGAAAAAAATATTAGAGTTGAAGTAAATTCAATTTTTTCTTCACTATAAAGCTCTCCACTCGTCTAATTTCCTCTTATTTTAGAGGAAAAAAAGAGTTAAAAAAGACGAAATTTATGTCTTTTTTCCTTGTCTTGAGCATAAAATGTTAGAAATATTGGCACATTGGCACCAATGATGCACCTTTGAAATCTATTTAATTCAGATAAATGTGACAGTAAACATATTAATTTACCAAGAATGGTTTTATGTTTTTTACAAAGCACGATAATTTATCAAAGAATGTAGATATATTTTTTGTATTAGCTAATGAGCATACTATATTTTATATCTATAAATTGCGATAGTAATATTGTACGTACAAAATCCATTGTTTAATTTTTTAATAACTACACTAACAAAAAGCAGCAGGAAATTCAATTAAAATGAATTTCTTGAGCTTGATTTTTTATTAGAGCAATAAAAGAGATATTAAATAGTTCAACAGCTAAATAATTTAATACAATATGAAATGCGCTAATAAACATAACCATGTGTTGTATGCTGTATAAATGTGGGTATTATAATTAATTATAATTTGTTTATTTAAATCGTATTTTTCGAAAAATGTTCTGTGTGTTATAGGCTGGAGTTTTACTACATCGTATCCAAACTTGTCATGGAAATATTGTAATATCTACTGTATATTGTTTTTTATTTAATAAACAAATACAAATAAATAAATACAAATAAATAGTTTTTTTTTTAAAGAGATACACCCCTAAGTACTTACGCTCACGGCGGGGTAATGGGTATAAGGATAAGGTAGGGAAAGGATGATGGCCACAGCCTGTTACGCGTCCCAGCATTCACTGAGGTGAGACTGAGGGAACCGTGGAAAACCTCAGTCAGGATGGACACCTCTACTTTTAATCAATGGACCAAAGTGATGTCCAAAATTAAAAAATACAAAACTCAGCATATGAAAGAATTTTTACTACCCAGTATACAGTCGATGGAATGGAGTGAACTTACTCATGCATAATTATTGTAATTAAAATAATAATATATGCTCATATATGTGCTGTGTCTTCCGATTTAGCAGCAATAATAAACTCAAGCAAACCAACCCCAAAATTTTTGTGTAGTAAAATTGAATATTTTTTCATTCGTTCTAAAACTGTTTGTAAAAAAATTAATTTTTATTCGAATGTTAATCCTTATAACTAGTTATTATTTTTTAAAACTTCTTTGCAAATTGAACTGTCACAAAACCAAATTTTAAGTGAATAATTTAATTTTTAAAATCAATGGTTGAAAAATAAATATATTCGATTTTTATTCCTCTTTTGTGTACAATTTTGAAAGCTGAAAAGTAGAAAACCTTTTATTTTCTGCTGGTAAAACGGCCCAGAAATATGAAACAAAAATGGTAGTTTCAGGATATAAAAAAAACACTTGATTGCAGTTATATGTTTTTATTGTGCCTCTGTTTTAATTTCGTGAAAAAAAAATTGGTAATTTCAGGAAAGGCAACACAGTTGATTGCAGCACATTTTTTTTTCTCCCAGTTTCTAATCTGCAAAGTCGTCGAAGCAGCTCGTGCTGGTTATGACGGGGTTGTACTTGGGCAGCCCCACGATCCTCGCCACCTCCACGTTTATGTCTCCAAATTCCTCCTCGGTCACGAGGATTCGTCCCAGACGGCTCGTGTAGCGAGACAGCACCATCACGAAGTCCGGGAATCTGTCGGCGTCCGCGGCAGTGTCTCCCTCTTTGGGCGAGCAGCTGACGAGGACCGCGTACCTGGCAGGGTCGGCCGCGATCACCAGGTAAAGGTCCTCTGGGGATTAATGTATTAGTTTGTTTGTTCATTTGTTCGTTCGCCTGTGTTTCATTTTATTGTTTGGTTTTTCCTTTGTTTATTCGTTTATTCGTCTGTTTTTGTTTGATTTTTTCATTTGTTTCTTTGTTCATTTGCTCGTTCGTCTGTTTTTTGTTTTATTGTTTGTTTTTCGTTTGTTTATTCGTTAATTCGTCTGTTTTTTGTTTGTTTGGTCATTTGTTTGTTGGTCTGTTTTTTGTTTTATTGTATGGTTGCTCGTCTGTTTTTAGTTTTATTGTTTGGTTTTTCATTTGTTTTTTTGTTTGTTTGTTTACTCACTCTGGTGTTCCGGCAGGTCGGAGGTCTCTGTCCAGCGCCCCTTCTCTCTCTCAGACACCAGGTAGTTGGTTTCCTGTCTGCTCAGCTTGCTCTTGGAAGGTTCCTCCAAACTACCCAGCATGGTGACCGAGTTCTGAGTGGCATTGTCCGGTACCCGGAAGTGGAAGCATTTGTCCGAGTAGAAGACAGCATCCTCGAAGCCAGGGGGGGCTTTCTTCTCCACGCCGTCGTCGAACGCCAGCAGCGCCACTGCGACCCAGTCGGCTTTCATCTGAACTAACAAGTTCGGTTAATTGAATATTTTACATTTGTTTTTTATTTATTTTGTGTAAGGCATATCAAACAAAACAATATAAAATAAAATTAATTAAGCAGGGAAAATTATTTTATTATGATTTTTTTTTTGTCGTTTAACGAAAGTGGATCGAACACCAACTGTCCATTCCAATTAAAATAATCAATGATTACTTATATTATTTTCAAAGAGTTTGAAAAGATTTCGATTTCAGTATTTCATATCAAAGAAAATATAATTATTTTACCATCTGATTTAATTTGTTTCGATTTTTTTCGTTCTATCCAAACCTCACTAAACACAAATTCTGATTTAACAAATTACAGTTCAGTAAGTGCTGAAATTCTCAGCAAATTTTTATAGACGCTGCAAATCAACAACAAGAGAGTGGACGGAGAAGATGAATTCAAAATCAATCGTGTTTCCCCCCCCCCTTTTTTAACAAGAACTAACCTAGTTGAAAAATCACGTCTTCAACTAATCCTTTACACGTCTAAACTTAATCTTTTTACCTCTACAACACATTTTATTTCCTCTTCGTTCAAAGTGAGGATGAAATGAAGACAATATTTTTAACATTTTATGCTCAAAAGGAGGAAAAAATATGTAATTTGGTATTTTTTGCTCTAAAATGGTGCAAAATAAGAGGACAATAGACGAGATAATAGCGAAGATAAAATTTATTTCAACTCGGGTACGTTATATTTCTCGTCTACTTCACCTGGTTCACATCTAGGTCGGTCAGTGGCTTGATGTTGGCACAGTTGATGACCAGGTCCTGTTGGGGAGGTACGGGGTCGGCCAGGCAGGCAGCGAGAAGACACGACAACAGAGCGAGCCGAGACATCGCGAGGCACTGAGCAAAAATCAACTGAGAAGAGTTGAGAGTGACCTCTGGCGGGTTCAAGGTCATAGCGGCTTGTTGGACATGAGGACTTTGGTTGTATGTTTCTTAGAAATTAATAAAAAATTAGAAAGTAATAATTAATTAGAATGATAAAGAACGACCTAACCATGGTTTAAATAAATTTCATCTTTTATTTGCTATTCAGCTCGCCTCTGGTCTATTTTTCTCTTCTTTTGCACCATTTTAGAGTAGGAAAGACGATATTTCGTCCTTTTTCCTCTTCTTGAGCATAAAATGGTTAGAAATATTGTCTTCATTTCATCCTCACTTTGAACGAAGAGGAAATAAAATGTGTTTTAGAGGTAAAAAGATTAGTTTAAGACGTGTAAAGGATGAGTTCAAGACGAGATTTTTAACTAGGGAAGTCTATTCAGGATCTTAATTAACAACGATTTCAAAAGAATTTTGCACCTTTAATTATAATAAGTCCATTAAATCAAGAAAATTGAAACTAATATAATATACTGTCTCTTGAATTGTAAAAAAATAGTTAAGTATTTTATTTTTATAAAACAATAATTTCAACATCAAGTTAAATTATACGGGGACATGGTTTTGTATTAGCTAATTAGCATATATATATATATATATATATATATATATTTATTTTTTTAAATGTTTGATAACTACACACACTTACATCATTTACTAATAAAAATTAGTCGGTAAGTATCCTAAAAAAATAAAACTTTTGTGTAAATTTAAACTGTCAGTTTCTCATTAGGTTTTATTGAATCATTTAATTTTTAGAATCAGTGTTAATAAAATATTATTGATCACCTAACTAATTGATTTTTTTTTTTACTTTTTCATTACAATTTTGGAATGTCAAATTGAATACCTTATTTCACTACAGAGGTTAAAACGGTTAGAAATATAAAAAAAAAAAAATTTCAGGATAGAAACAAACATCGTAATTATAATACTTGTTTATTGGGTAAAGTAATAATACAATGTTGTGGAGAGAATTTATTAAAAATAATTTGCAGCAAATTTTAAAATTGAATAATAAAATTCATTGTTTAGAATCAGTAGTTAAAATACATATTTTTAATCCCCTGATTGATTGTTTTTTTTTCTTCTTTAGTAGAATTTTAGAATTTGAAATAGAAGTGCTTAAGTTTTGTTAATGAATCGTCCAAAAATTTTACAAGTAAAAATGGTAATTTCAGGATATAAATAGCACCGTTGATTGCACAGATTGCCCCTCTAATCTGCAAAGTCATCGAAGCAGCTCGTGCTGGTTATGACGGGGTTGTACTTGGGCAGCCCCACGATCCTCGCCACCTCCACGTTTATGTCTGCAAATTCCTCCTCGGTCACGAGGATTCGTCCCAGACGGCTCGTGTAACGAGACAGCACCATCACGAAGTCCGGGAATCTCTCAGCGTCCGCGGCAGTGTCTCCCTCCTTGGGCGAGCAGCTGACGAGGACCGCGTACCTGGCAGGGTCGGCCGCGATCACCAGGTAAAGGTCCTCTGGGGATTAATGTATTAGTTTGTTTGTTCATTTGTTCGTTCGACTGTTTTTGTTTTATTGTTTGTTCGTCCATTCGTCTGTTTTTTTGTTTGTTTTTTTCATTTGTTCGTTCGTCTGTTTTTGTTTTATTGTTTGTTCGTCCATTCGTCTGTTTTTTTGTTTGTTTTTTTCATTTGTTCGTTCGTCTGTTTTTGTTTTATAGTTTGTTCGTCCATTCGTCTGTTTTTTTGTTTGTTTTTTTCATTTGTTCGTTCGTCTGTTTTTGTTTTATTGTTTGTTCGTCCATTCGTCTGTTTTTTTGTTTGTTTTTTTCATTTGTTCGTTCGTCTGTTTTTGTTTTATTGTTTGTTCGTCCATTCGTCTGTTTTTTTGTTTGTTTTTTTCATTTGTTCGTTCGTCTGTTTTTGTTTTATTGTTTGTTCGTCCATTCGTCTGTTTTTTTGTTTGTTTTTTTCATTTGTTCGTTCGTCTGTTTTTTGTTTTATTGTTTGTTCGTCCATTCGTCTGTTTTTTTGTTTGTTTTATTCATTTGTTCGTTCCTCTGTTTTTGTTTTATTGTTTGTTCGTCCATTCGTCTGTTTTTTTTGTTTGTTTTTTTCATTTGTTCGTTCGTCTGTTTTTTGTTTTATTGTTTGTTCGTCCATTCGTCTGTTTTTTTGTTTGTTTTATTCATTTGTTCGTTCATCTGTTTTTGTTTTATTGTTTGTTCGTCCATTCGTCTGTTTTTTTGTTTGTTTTTTTCATTTGTTCGTTCGTTCGTCTGTTTTTGTTTTAATGTTAGGTTTTTCATTTGTTTGTACATTTGTCTATTGTCTGTTTGTTTGTTTTTTCATTTGTTTGTTTGTTTACTCACTCTGGTGTTCCGGCAGGTCGGAGGTCTCTGTCCAGCGCCCCCTCTCTCCCTCAGACACCAGGTAGTTGGTTTCCTGTTGGTTCAACTTGTTCTTGGACGGTACCTCCACGCTAACCCTAATGGTGAGCGAGTCCTGAGTGGCGTTGTCCGGGATTCGGAAATGGAAGCATCTGTCCGAGTAGAAAACGGTGTCTTCCTCTCCAGGGGGCGCTTTCTTCTCCACGCCGTCGTCAAACGCCAGCTGCGCCACTGCGACCCAGTCGGCTTTCATCTGAACTAATAAATAGGGTGAATGGACAACATAAATTTAAAAAAATTATTGCAGAAATGAATAGAGGGTACCAAATTATGCTACTCTGAATTTTTTCAGATTTTTTTGAGACCCGGAACTATTTTTAAATAATTATTGAAAGTGCAGCCACGCCCCCTGGAGGCGTCAATAAGCGTCCAGTCTCTATCCTTTTTATTAAGGCTGCAGGGATGCCAACTGAAATCACAGGACTTTCAATAATTATTTAAAAATAGTTCCGGGTCTCAAAAAAATCTGAAAAATTTAGAGTAGCATTATTTGGTAATTCATTTCTGCAATAAAATTTTTACAAATATATATTTTTTTCACGTATGTTATTGTATTTATGGACATGAAAGGTTAGAAATAAAATAAATATAAAGGTAAAATATTTGTTAATTAAAGTAAAGTGCGCGCTAGAAAAAAAAGTTGAGTTAGTATTTTCTAAAAATAGTTCAAGTAGTCCTCCATATCAAACCAAAATTCAAAAAATTCTATCTCAAATAGGTTTGCCAGAAAAAAATTCCAAATAGAGAGTGAACGCGTCGCTTAACATGGGGCCTTACCTGACAAAAACCCTCGAATATCTCAAAAAAATACACCGTTAGGTGGTATGAAAAAAATATAGTGATGTTCTATGACCCAAGCTTTAACCAAAAACCGATTAAAAAAAATTTCTCTCGAATCCATTTTTCCGTAAAAAAATAATAAAAAATCTTATGGGAATTAACATGGTAGATTTTTTTGATTTTTTTACGGAAAAATGGATTCGAGAGAAATTTTTTTTAATCGGTTTTTGGTTAAAGCTTGGGTCATAGAACATCACTATATTTTTTTCATACCACCTAACGGTGTATTTTTTTTAGATATTCGAGGGTTTTTGTCAGGTAAGGCCCCATGTTAAGCGACGCGTTCACTCTCTATTTGGAATTTTTTTCTGACAAACCTATTTGAGATAGAATTTTTTGAATTTTGGTTTGATATGGAGGACTACTTGAACTATTTTTAGAAAATACTAACTCAACTTTTTTTCTAGCGCGCACTTTACTTTAAGGAGTAATTTTTATTTTTCGTTCACTAAAAGAGGTTCAAACACTTAGTGTCCATCAAATAATATTTAAATTAAAGTAAATAAAATTAAATTAAATTAAATTAAATTAAATTAAATTAAATTAAATTAAATTAAATTAAATTAAATTAAATTAAATGAAATTAAATGAAATTAAATGAAATTAAATGAAATTAAATGAAATTAAATGAAATTAAATGAAATTAAATGAAATTAAATGAAATTAAATTAAATTAAATTAAATTAAATTAAATTAAATTAAATTAAATTAAATTAAATTAAATTAAATTAAATTAAATTAAATTAAATTAAATTAAATTAAATTAAATTAAATTAAATTAAATTAAATTAAATTAAATTAAATTAAATTAAATTAAATTAAATTAAATTAAATTAAATTAAATTAAATTAAATTAAATTAAATTAAATTAAATTAAATTAAAATAAATAAATTAAATTAAATTAAATTAAATTAAATTAAATTAAATTAAATTAAATTAAATTAAATTAAATTAAATTAAATTAAATTAAATTAAATTAAATTAAATTAAATTAAATTAAATTAAATTAAAATTTAGTTAACACTCCAGCAGTCGCGTAACGTTTGTAAAGATATTTAATCAAAATCATCAATGAATATTAACATTGTTTTCAAATATCGACAAGATTTTACATTTTAGTATTTCGAAGACACTAAAAATATTTTACTTCTAATTTAATTTGTGTCGATTTATCTTTCAATCTCACTAATTCCTGAAATTTAAATTGAAAGCCTGTGCTACAAGTTTCAACATGCAGTAATAATGCCGAAAATATGTACTCAACTGACAAGCAGCTACAGTAGCTAGTGCTGCAATTAGAACATTGGAGAATGGACGGGGGTTTCAACAAATATATTTCGTGTTTTTCCCCCCTTTTTTTTTTAACAAAAAATACATATTCTCGTACACGAACAATAGCTTTGCCAAGGTGCATTTTTGTCACATGCTTTACGAACGGGGGGGGGGGGGGGGGGGGGGGAAGAGAATAAAAAATGACCCGCTATTTGCTATTTAAATCAAATGTTAAAAAAAAAGTTAAGTTTCTTTCCCCACTGTTGGTTTGTTTTGCGGAAATACATTGCTGGGATAAACTTCACCTGGTTCACATCTAGGTCTTCGAGAGGCTTGATGTTGGCACAGTTGATGACCAGGTCCTGTTGGGGAGGTACGGGGTCGGCCAGGCAGGCAGCGAGAAGACACGACAACAGAGCGAGCCGAGACATCGCGAGGCACTGAGCAAAAATCAACTGACCACGGCATCGACTGAGTGTGACCTCTGTGAAGGTCATTGCAAATTGGTGGCCACAGGTACTTGTTTTTTTGTTCCTTAGAATATTCGTATAAAAAAAATTTAGAACCAGTTCTACTGTCAGATGTATATGATGTGTTTATTTGTTTATTTTTTATGAAAAAAATAATTTATCTCGTTACTTGTGATGCCCTCAGGGATCTAGTTTGTCCTCTAAATGACCTCCAAACGGTCACAGTTTTTGTAGGGAGTTGTAACGTCCAATATTTGTTACAAGATTTTTGCTTTTCTATATAAAGAAAAAAAAAAAAGAGCAGCCGTGTTTACTTTGTACCACGTCAAAATAATATTCACTAAAAGTTTTTTTTATTTATTTTTTACAAATGACCTACGAGCTCCCGAAGGTCACGTCTGAACCGTCTCACTGCCAGTCTTGTGCACGATGTTGGCCCGCGCTCTGCTTCTCTCGCTCGCTCTCAGCCTCGTCGCTGCGTCCCCCCGAATTCAACGAGACGACAAACTGAGGTGTGCAAACGTGAAGCCCCTCTCTGAGCTCAGCATACAACAGGTGCGTACACCTCAACAACATGCATGAAAAATTTTTATTGCAGAAATGAATTGAGGGTACCAAATTATGCTACTCTGAATTTGTTCAGATTTTTTTGAAACCCGGAACTATTTTTAAATAATTATTGAAAGTTCTGTAAGTTAAGTTAGCACCCCTTAAATAAATAGGATAGGAGCTAGACGCCTATTGACGCCTCCAGGGGGCGTGGCCGCACTTTCAATAATTATTTAAAAATAGCTCCAGCAGTAAATAAAAAAAATGAAAAAATTCAGAGTAGCATAATTTGGTACCCTCTATTCATTTATGCAACAAAATTTTTCATGCAGGTTGTCCATTTGCATCTTATGAAAACATGTCGCATTTTCACACGATACACAAATTTCCCTGATTTTATTTCAGCTGCGGGGCGACTGGATAACGCTCGGTCGTGTTTCTCCGAGGAACGGGACCATCCCCGCCTCCCTTCCGGTCCAGGACCCTGCCGTCACCTCGTACAGCACCTTCTGCATCTTCGTGAACGTCCACGAGCACTCCACGGAGGAACGGTTGACCCTGGCCCTCAAGTTCCGCCTGGAGTGCAACGAGAGACAGGAATACGAGGACGAATACCTGGTGTCTGCAACTGAGAAAGGGCGCTGGAGTGAGATCGAGGAGCCGGAGCAGTCAACAGGTATAAATAAATAAATAAATAAATAAATAAATAAATAAATAAATAAATAAATAAATAAATAAATAAATAAATAAATAAATAAATAAATAAATAAATAAATAAATAAATAAATAAATAAATAAATAAATAAATAAATAAATAAATAAATAAATAAATAAATAAATAAATAAATAAATAAATAAATAAATAAAATTAGACATTATTTCCTCAGTGGACGAATACCTGGTGATCGCGGCTGTCCCGGATAAGTACATGGTCCTCGTTGCTTGCGCGGCCATCGAGCCTTCCCTCAGACTGTCCACCGGACACTTCGTGGACGAGGTGTACGTGGTGTCCCGGTTCTCTCCTACGCTCGGACGTCCCGCCATCTCGGACCAAGAGTACCGCGAGATCCTCCAGCAAACTGCGGCGAGTCTCGGCCTTGATTTGTTGAACCTGCACGTGCTCGAGACGGGCTGTTTTTCAGACCACAAGTAGCTCAAATAAAACTGGCTAGAAAATGTGACTGGTTGGCTTTCCCATATAAACCCTAGTTGAAAAATTTCATCTTCAACCCATCCTTTACACGTCTAAATCTAATATTTTTACCTCTAAATTGGTGCAAAATAGGAGGAAATTAGACAAGAGGAGAGCCTAATTAATAATGATGAATAAAAGGTGAAATTTATTTCAACTCGGGTACATTACAAAATTCCTGTAACTGAGAATTCGAATAAAGAAACTCTCAAATACAAGTTTCGCATTTTAATATAACTTAAAATTAATAGGTCTGTTCGTAAATACACAATCAGAGAGAATCGATTATTTGTGATGAACCTTCTGTACATGCAACATAAGGTTCATCACAAATAATCGATTCTTTCTGATTGTGTATTTACGAACAGACCTATTGTTTATTCACTCATTTTTTTTTTCGTGAAATAAATTACTTAGCACAGCAGCAAAATGAAATTTTATCTTAAGGTTTAATTCATATTATTATGCTTGCTTTTCAAACAATTCCTGATATTTTAGAACTATAGTATTATCATGCATTTATCAATGTTTTTAATATTTTTAGAAATACGATGGCTGTCTAAAAATATAATGAATAAAATAAAAATGAATAAATTTTCCAAAAATTTTAATGCATAAAAACATCGATTATTTTATTTTTAAAATTTATTTGTTTTACAAGTAGATTTTTTATATTTTATGAAGGAAAAAATTCACGATTGTAATGACAGTTACCCTAAAATTAATTAATTGTTTGTATTTTAAAGTACAGTTTAAAAATTAAAACTGCAGAGAAAAATTATGGACCAAGATGAGACCTTGATTAATTAGAGATTAATAAAATCACAAATTAATTTATCAATTAATCTTTATCATAATAATATTTAGTTTGCGATCAGAATTTTACTAAACTGATGAGATGCATTAGACAACATCCAACCTCGTTAACGTCAAAACCGAGGAAATAAAGAATCTACTTTTAAATTAACTTTTTTGTAGCTTCAGAGATTTCCTGATAGAAATATTGTTCTTATTTCGGACTCCTTGCTCACGAAGTTGTCGGATTTTCACAACAAATGAACATTTTAGCAATAAATAAAAATAATAATTAAAAAATAAATCCGACAATATTTTTGTGCATTTTTTTTTCTCTAAATTTGCAGACGGTCAAAATCCAGTCACATTTGGAGGTCATCATGTGATTAGAGGTCACTTCTCGTTGAACAGAGGTCATTTGGAGGTCACCGTGTTCTCCAAACTTCAGTCTTGGTCGCGATGTTGGCTCGCACTCTGCTGCTGTGCTTCGCTCTGGGCCTGGCTGAGGCTGCCTTGAGGCCCAAACTATTGTGCTCTGACCTGAAGCCAATCGCGGATCTCAGCATCGAACAGGTAACTTTAATTTGAGAATGTGGTATTTACTTTGGATTTGTAGAAAAGATAGGGTTACTATAGTTTGAGAGGAAGGCCTCAAGGCATGTTGGAACTTTTTACATCATTTTTTCTGTGTCTCTTCTGAAATCTTTCCTATCTTTCTTCAAATTAATAATTTCCTTTTAAATCTATCATTTCCTTTATTTTCAGCTAAAAGCCATCTCTCCAGACAAAACATAAAATCGATGTTTCAGATTCGCGGAGACTGGATCACATTAAGCCTTCTATCCACACCGGAAGGGGATGTCCCTCAGCAATTGGTTGGACAGGCCCCCTACTCTCCTCACTGTATCTTCGCGCACGTACACGAGAACTCAACGCAGGGGGAGCTTGCCCTGGGGCTGTACTGGCACATGGACTGCAACGAGACGCACGTCTACGAAGACTCGTACAAGGTGTCTGCAGAAGGCCGCTGGATAGAGGTGCCTTCTGACCTTGACCAAACGAAACGTGAGTATCAAATATTTATTTAAAATGTTGTAGCTACGAAACGTGAGTATCAAATATTTATTTAAAATGTTGTAGCTACGAAACGTGAGTATCAAATACTAATTTAAAATGTTGTAGCTACGAAACGTGAGTATCAAATATTTATTTAAAATGTTGTAGCTACAATTTTATAATTTAATTCTGTTTACTGAAACTGACCGTAACTTTTTTAGTTCAAAAATGAATAGAGGGTTATGCCATTCTGATTTATTTTTCAGATATTTTAGAGCCCGGGAAGTATTTCTAAAAAGTTTTGCCGAGGTTGGGTTTGAACCCACGCCCCTTTTAGGTCCTATTGGCTATCCAGAGGTGTCACTTTCTCTTTATTTTCAATAATTTTTTAAAAATAGTTCCCGGGCTCTAAAAAATCTGAAAAAAAAAATCAGAGTACTATAATTTTGCACCATTTGTGCAACAAAAAATTTGAGGTTATACTCGAATATTATAATTTATAATACTGGTAATTTAATAGAAAACGTGGCTGTAGTAAATTCATATCTATAATATATCATTCATATAATATAATGTATTATATGTTACCAAGATTTTAGTTATATAATAATTTTTGTACGTGTGTATTTTAACTAAGAATTTGTATGAACTTTTGTATTCTTTATAATCGGATTACCTAACCTGTAGTCTGTTTTCTGAATAAACATAATAAATAAATAAATAAATAAATAAATAAATAAATAAATAAATAAATAAATAAATAAATAAATAAATAAATAAATAAATAAATAAATAAATAAATAAATAAATAAATAAATAAATAAATAAATAAACATAATAAATAAATAAATAAATAAATAAATAAATAAATAAATAAATAAATAAATAAATAAATAAATAAATAAATAAATAAATAAATAAATAAATAAATAAATAAATAAATAAATAAATAAATAAATAAATAAATAAATAAATTTCAGGTGAGGAGTACTCGGTACTGTTCGCCGACCCTGCCAGGTACCTGGTCCTGGCCTCCTGCAAGCCCGTGGGTCCTGAAGAGCGTCACTCCAACAGTCACGTGGTAAATTTCGTGTACGTGCTGTCTCGATACTCGCCGCTGATTGGTCAGACGGTCGTCACGGACGAGGAGTATGACGAGCTGCGCGCGCAGACTGCCAGGAGCCTCGGACTGAAGCTCTTCAACCCCCCGATCTTCGAGAACAGCTGTTTCTCAGATCACAAATAACGCGATCAACTTTCTTTGACTGTTGCACTTTTTGAAGATTAAAATAAATTACAAATAAGTGTCCATTTTGTGGGAAATAAAAATTTTTTCAATGTCAAATATCAGGTTTTCTACTTTTTTATAAATATAAATAATTATGGTTGTAAAATTATTAGTAAAATACCTCAAATTATTTTGAAACTAGAGTTTTAGTATACTGTATATGTGACAGTTCCATTAAATTTATTAGGTATATCAGATTGAGTTTATTTCTCAGATTAAAATTTTAATAATTTGGAAATTAATTAAATAAAGCCTATTTATATATTATGTGTATTTTTGTTGACCTATAATCCACTAGATTAATTTTGAATTGAAATTTATTTAACATGTTAAAAAAATATTTAAAAAAAAACAGCATTATTTATAATTTATAATGTAATATTTTAGTCTTTCATTAATAATAAGCAATTAATATAAGCTTCAATTCAGCTGATATCGCAGCGTTCCCATAGTCCTATGTTAAAGAAAACTAGAAATAGTGTTTGTTAAAAAAACAAAAGAGAGGAAAATAAGTTATTGATTCATTGACCCCTAAATGGGGGGGTAGGAGATGGTTTCAAAATAATAACTTTAATAATAACTGAAAAAAAAAATTCAAATTTTCTAAGATGAGGTATGTTCGTAAAACCTGCTCGGTGTACTCAGAGCAAATTTACTAACAAAAATCGTGACGTCATTTGCACTCCCTACCCCATGCTCTGCGCTGGTGTAAGAAAAGAGGTACACCGAGCAGGCCTATGGTGGCGTATGGAGAGTCGCCGGAGAACATTTAAACATGTGATTAAATTTAACTGGCTAACGATAAGGCCCACTCGGAAATCCGGCGCGATATATTTCAGTCTGGCTCGATGTGGTTTCTGCTGGCGTGTCTGGCCCTTCAGGGTCTGTTGGTGGCCCCCCAGGAAGAGAGCAGGGTATTCTGTGATGACCTGACACCGATGACCGACCTCTTCATCGCCAAGGTCAGTTCAAGGTCACGTTGGAGGAGCGAATTTTCAGTTTCTTTGAGAATAGACCGAAATTACTAATTAGCCATACACTCACACGTTGTTATATTTTTGTTATAATAAAATTTAAAAAATTATTATATAATAATTAATATTAATTATTTTAATTTTTTTATTACAAAATAAAATATTTTAATAATTATTTACATTTAAAACTTATTTTTATTTAACTGTATTATAAAATTAACATGAATTGTTTAGTAAAAATAATATAAATAATTAAATAACGTTTTCGCTTATAATTTTGTAACACATAGCAAATTATGTAATTGATGGAATTTAAAATTATAAATTTTAAAAAATTAAACATAGAAATAAATACAAGGAAATTTCCTCTTATTGAGCACAAAATGTTAGAAAAATTGTCTTCATTTCATCCGCACGTTGAGCAAGGACGAACCTCATGGCATTATTATTGCTTATTTAGACAGAAAACTTATGTATTGTCAATTTTTATATTTTTTGAACCCTCTATTTAACACCCTTTAAATCAAGGGGAAAGACGCTGTGACGTCATAGTCATGTAACGAGTTTCCCTATGCTTGCGTGTGAAATATTTGCATGACTATGACGTCACAGCGTTTTGCAGCAAGATTTTAAAGATGTTAGAGAAAATTGTGAAAAAGATGTGGACAATTCAAGATCCTGTATTCTAAATATTCAATGACAAAATTCCTGAACAATTTCAGCTGCGCGGGGACTGGGTGGCGGTGTCCATTTCTTCGTTCGACGCGGGGGTTCCCCGAGTGCTTCCCACCCCCGGGCCCCCCTCCCCCCTCGTGCCCCCCGCAGAGTCCGGCTTCCTGCACTCCGAGGCGTGCGTGCACGTGCGTCTGGACGCGAACTCGAGCGAGGACTCGGTCAGTGGGTCAGTGGACTCGCACTTCAGACACAAGAGCAAGAAGGACGCGTTCGTGTACCGAGTGACCGCCGAGCAGAAGGGGCGCTGGAGTCTGCAGACCAACCGCAGTGAGTTTAAACAGACAAAAATAAATTTCATCTTTTATTCGCTGTTAAAAGCTCTCTCGTCTAATTCCCTCTTATTTGCACCATTTTAGAGGGGAAAAAAAAGGGAGAAGAGACGAGATTACGTCTTTTTTCCTCTTCTTGAGCATAAAATATTATGAACATTGGGCGCGATTCATGAAGCAGTTAGCCAACTATTAGCTATACCTTTTTTACGTGTTAAACCACCTGATTAAACGTGGTTACAAACCCGGCTAACTGCTTCGTGAATCGCACTAATCGTCTCCATTTCATCCTCAATATAAGTGAAGAGGAAATAAGATGTGTTTTAGAGATAAAAAGATTAGGTTTAGACGTGTAAAGGATGAGTTGAAGACGAAATTTTTCAACCCCTCTTCACATTCGGTCCTAAATCTGTTCACAGACCCTCAAGAGCTGCTGGTGATCGCTGCTGAGGGCTCTCGGTACCTCGTTGCCGTGGAGTGTCGCCCCCTACCGTCCGGAGTGACCGTTCCGGCGGCCGTGCTGGTGTTGTCACGCTACGAGACTCGCCACGGCATCGTGGCCCTTGACCAGGGGCTGGCTGACGTCATCGGGGGCGTGGGGGCGGCGCTGGGGGTGGAGGACTATCGCCCCCTGCTGCTGGATACAAACTGCTACCGCAAATATATCCCGCTGCGCGTCTTTCGATGGTCCAATCAGAACTCACCGTTTCATGTAAAATTAACAACATTATGAGTTTTATAAAATTGTTTAACATTTTGGGAGTTTTATGTTTATTGCATATTTTGAGTAGAGAAGCTCAAATTATGGAATGTCAATTATTTTAAGCCTCTAATATCCTCAGAATTGAAAAGAAAAAAAGTATATTTTCTTATTTGTAACACATCTTATGTTTGCGAGTTAAATTTTGCCTGCACATGTGACGTCATATAGTTCATGCACGCTGCCCATTATTGTCACTTTCTCATGTATTTGGTTAAAATTCATTGTAAATATAATATTGTGAAAAGTAACGTTCATTTTCATTTCTATCCTTATCAAGCGAACCTATCATTATTCTGTGTAGGACTAGAACACGGATAATTTCTAGTTTATTGGGGGAGGGGGGTCCTGGGCAAATTTATTGTTAAAATAAAATCGTACGAAGTATTTAACAGAGTAATAAAAATAATAAGAATTCTTCAAGTAAAAACAATTTTTTTTTAAGGAAAAGTTATCGTTTATACTCAAATAATTAAGAGTACTATATTCTGGTTTACTGGATGTGTAAAAATTACTACAGCACTACTTGCTACAGAGTTAGGGACCTGTCTAAAGAGAAATTTCATGAAAACAGTCGGCGTGCAGATGATAACTTTTTGTTTGACCTTGAACTCCGGGAGATAACAGTCCCAAGGTCACGAGACTGCAGTCAGTCTCCGCGATGTTTTCTCGCTGCCTGGTGTTGTGTCTCGCTGTGGGCCTGGTTGGGGCCGAGGGGCCCATCAGCTGTTCAAACATCAGGCCCCTCTCCAACCTAGATTTAACACAGGTAATATATACTAGAATTACTAGGTTAGTTGGGAGTAGGTGGCAGCACTATATAATTCTTTCTTCTTGAGTAATTTTGATATTGTCAAAACATAATGTAGAAATTAGTAATTAGTATCTTTTCCATGCAGCAAAATGCTGGGTTAACAATAATGATAATTTAAATGCAATTCAAGAGATTTATTTGAAGTTATCCTTAGGGTAGAGATAACGCCGATCAGCTGTTTGACGTAGGTCCCTTTGATTAACATGTAAACCTTAGCAAATTCACAAATTCTGAAATTTTTTGGAGAGGCAGATATTAATAAATATTAGTGCCTAAAAGCCATAGAAAAAATTCAAAACAATTTAATAAGTCGATTTTTTTTTATTATTATTATTATTTTAATTTTGAGCACAGGGCTTTCCCATGGAGAGACAAACTAAAATCTTAATTAAAAATAAAAAAAAAGCGGCTCGTTAAATTATTTTGAAACTTTTTCTATGGCTTTTAGGCACTAATATCTGCCTCTCAAAAAATTTTCAGAATATTTGTGAATTTGCTAAGGTTTGCATGTTAATCAAATGGGACCACGTTGAACAGCTGATCGGCGTTATCTCTATCTTAAAAAATATCTTAAATCATCCTGTATTCTACAGAGATAAATGTTCAAAATTATAAAAATATTACCAAATTTGAAAGTCTCACTTGGCTCCCACAGGTTCTTGGTGACTGGTTGATGGTACACCACCTGTCGTTCGACCCCCGCGGAGTGGCCACGCCCCCCAACGCGACCGCTGCGCCCCCCGTCTTCCACACGTGCTTCTACTTCCACCTGGAGTCCAACTCGAGCCGCGGACTCTCCACGCGTCTGGACTCGGTCTTCAAGTTCTCGAGAAGAAACTCTGCGTCCTTCGAGTACGAGGTGGACGCCAAGGACAAGGCAAAATGGAGGAGCCTCGCCAGTCACAGTAAGTTTGCAGGCGTTTGGGTCTCCAGCTAATGTTAATTTGCAGCCGTTTGGGTCTCCAGCTAATGTTAATTTGCAGCCGTTTGGGTCTCCAGCGAAAGTCCGCTATATAATTTCCTATCATTATGAAGGATATGAACTTAATAAGGAACGTTTATTACATGCCCAAGTTGACATTTTTTATTTACTTTTAACATCAATCTGTCCTTGATTTTTTCCTCATATTTTAAACCATTTCCGAAGGTAAAAGACATCTTCTTTCCTCTTATTGAGCATAAAATGTTAGAAAATTTGTTTTTATTACAAATTTTCTATTACATCCTTACACTTTGATTGTTACATTTTACCTAAAAATTACATATTTTTGCACCCTCAATTTAATCGAGGAAGAAAAAAGATGTACTTTTCAGGTAATAAGATCAGGGTTAAGGACGTAATTTTTGTTCCAGACACGGAGATTCTCGTGGTGGCGGCGGTCCCTCGACAATACTTTGTCTCGGTCACATGCACCTCCTCCAACACAACGCAGGCCACGCCCACCTCCATGCGTGTGTTCTCTCGTTACGACCCCCAGGAGTTCTCCACGGCCCTGAACCAGCAACAGCTGACCAACGTTGTGAGCCAGCTGAGCCAGACTTTGGGAATCCCCAGCTACCAACCGAGGCAGATCATCAACAACTGCTTCAGACCGGCAGATAATTAGACCTTTTGAATATGACAGGAAAAAATATTAAAATGAATTGTTTCGTATGATAAAATATTATTTGTTATATTTCTATTATTGTAATTTGTTATATAACATATTCAAGAAATTTGAAATCAACATCAGTTGCTTATTGAATAGAAAACCCACTAAATAAATTTAATTTAATGATAAAAGGAACATTTTATTAGATAATCATATTGATTTTAAAGCTTAAAATGTCTTTAATTTCTCCACATAACAATATAGTACAGGATACAGGTAATATAAAAAAGTAATTAGTACAGAGGACATTTGGATGACAATAAAAATATATTTAAAAAATAAATTAGTTTTTCTAATTAAATTTTTAGTTTTTTTTAACATGTATTTAGTAAGTGAAAATAAGTAATTATATCTTTGATTTAAAGATCCGAATAAAAATATTAATAACTAAACTTATAAATTTGCTTCTCTAGCTCCACAAATTTAGTTTTTTGCATGAAATACATTAATTATATTAATGATTAATGATATCTATTAAATTTTATTAAATTATTAATTCATATTAATTCGTGCATGGATTAGAAAACTTAATTTAATATAGAATATCTTGTTTTTCTATTTTAAATTTTTAACTCAATTTTTGTGATATCTCGTATAATACTTATGATATATAAATTGAAAGCAGATTATATTATTATAAATTATATTGAAATCTCAACTTTTGCTTACTTTGAATAATTTGTCATCACTCTGCTCTTTGCCCTGATGGCACAAGTGATGCAACAGCTGTTTCTGATGAAACTGAAAAGTTGCAGTTTGCTGACAGTCAGTTGCCACGATGATGCTCCGCTGTGTGGTAGTTTTCCTCGCCCTGACCCTCTCAGGGGTCTCTGCTGAGGTGCTCTCTTGCTCCGACCTGAAACCTGTTCGCCACCTGGACGTGATGTCGGTGAGTACAAGTTGAAATAAAATATGTCAGTTATGTAATTTTAGACTTTATGTACATGCAGTAGCTTAAGGTCCATAATTGCAACAAAACCTCAAGGTTTATACGTCTCATATTCTGAGGCGATGAAATGTCATCTTTTAACATCCCTTTCCTCGTTGAACCATTTTCGAGGAAAAAAGACGAGATTCTGTTATTAAGCATGAAATGTTAAAAAAATTGCTTCCAACTCAATCTTGCTTAGAGCAAGAAAGAAATGTGATGCTTTTTTGAGGTAAAAAGACGTAGTAAGATTAGGTTTAGATATTTTAATTTTCAATTAGGAGCATTTTTAACTCGGCGATGTGGAAGGGGCTGCTATTAACCGGCCATGTTGGGATTTATTATTATAATTATGGTTTATTTGTGGAGTATTTACATTGGCACCAAAAGTCGCATTACAATTTTGATGAAAAAACGAGACATTAATTTTAAATAATGCATTTCATCAAATATGAGGGAATATTACATCAATATAGTTGTCATTGTATTTCAATCAAAACTGGTACCATTTTTTTTTTTTTTTTTTTTTACAAAAAATGAAATATCAAGAAATTATTAAGCAGTTCTCTGGAATCTGGTGGAAGCGTTATTGATTTGACTTAATATTTTCCTATACTAAAATT
Source organism: Siphlonurus alternatus (assembly GCA_949825025.1). Taxonomy (NCBI): domain Eukaryota; kingdom Metazoa; phylum Arthropoda; class Insecta; order Ephemeroptera; family Siphlonuridae; genus Siphlonurus; species Siphlonurus alternatus. Next base: position 25,042,649 of record OX463785.1, on the reverse strand, counting down.
AAAACTCACAGCAATAAAAGAATATCATTTTAAAGTTTAAAAAATAAATTTCCTGTAGTTAAATTTTAATTAATTATACATATAATGTAATTATTTCGACTAAACAATATTATAAGATTATCAAATTCAGGTTAAAACTAAAAAAAAAAAAAAATAATAATAATAAAAAATAAATAATATAAAACTATTATCTATGAATCTGGCAGCCATTTTGTTGATCATTAAATGCGCGCCATTTTGTTGAACATTAAATGCGCACTGTGCAATTTGCGCGTGAACCTAGGGGTGTCTATACAGTTTGTTTTAAAAATCGAATGAATCCTTCAGTTGAAATAAATTTCATCTTTTATTTGCTATTAAGCTCTCTCCTCGTATAATGAATCACGGATAAAATACCCTTTGATAAAATACCCTCGGATATAATACCCAGACAAAATACCCTAGGAAAAAATACCCTTGGACAAAATACCCTCGGACAATTAACCCTTGGACAAAATACCCTCGGACAATTAACCCTTGGACAAAATACCCTTAGACAATTAACCCTTGGACCAAATACCCTTGGAAAATTAACCCTTGGACAAAATACCCTTGGACAAAATACCCTTGGACAAAATACCCTTAGACAAAATACCCTTGGACAAAATACCCTCGGACAAAATACCCTCGGACAAAATACCCTCAGACAAAATACCCTTGGACAAAATACCCTTAGACGAAATACCCTTGGACAAAATACCCTCGGATAAAATACCCATCACTTTGAGGTTGGGAAAAATTTCAGTTTCAATTCAGGGCGAGAAATTCACATTTTTGAAAATACTGGAATATTTCATTTGCAATACATTCATAAACTAGCTCATTCAAAGAATAATCATCGTACCGGACTGAAGATATCCACATCCACATCCTCATCCACACTAGTGAAATGCAGGAAAGCAACATTAAAAAATATCACTAAATTTAGGGACAAACCAGAAGTTATCATCATCCACACTAGTGAAATGCAGGAAAGCAACTTTAAAAATACCACTAAATTTAGGGACAAACGTAAGTTATCCACGTCCAAGCATATATTAATAAACAGCAATATATGGGGGACATATAGAATAATTAAAATTGAAAATAGAAAGTATGAAAATAAAAATTAGAAACATTTTATAATGAGATTAAATATATGAATTTTTGTCCCGCGCCCAGCGCTGATCCCAAATACGATTTTTTTTATAAATATATAATATAGCTAGTTTTCATTGACATATAATTATTACAACACCATATATCAAATTTAGATTGATCAACCAGTAATTACACCGTAAAAAAATAATGTGCATCCTCCTATTAAAACCATAAGTTTGATTTTTTTTACCGCCAATTCCAAATTGGAATTTCGTTCAAAATATAAATATAGGGTATAATTAGAATTTTACACAACATATATCAAATTTAGATTGATCAACCAGTAATTACACCGTAAAAAAATTCTTTGATTCCTTTTTTTGTATGCAGAACCAAAGTTTGATATTTTTTTCCCGCCAATTCCAAATAGGAATTTCGTTCAAAATTAAAATGTAGGGTTTAATTAGTATTTTACACAACATATATAAAATTTAGATAGATCAACCAGTAATAACGCCATAAAAAAAATAATGTGCATAATTTCCTATTAAAACCATAAGTTTGATTTTTTTTTCCCGCCAATTCCAAATAGGAATTTCGTTCAAAATTAAAATATAGAGTTTAAGTAGTATTTTACACAACATATATAAAATTTAGATAGATCAACCAGTAATTACGCCGTAAAAAAAATAATGTGCATAATTTCCTATTAAAACCATAAGTTTGAATTTTTTTCCCGCCAATTCCATAAAGGTATTTCGTTCAAAATTAAAATATAGGGTTTAAATAGTATTTTACACAACATATATAAAATTTAGATAGATCAACCAGTAATTACGCCGTAAAAAAAAATAATGTGCATAATTTCCTATTAAAACCATAAGTTTGAATTTTTTTTCCCGCCAATTCCAAATAGGAATTTCGATCAAAATTAAAATGTAGGGTTTAATTAGTATTTTACACAACATATATAAAATTTAGATAGATCAACCAGTAATTACGCCGTAAAAAAAAATAATGTGCATAATTTCCTATTAAAACCATAAGTTTGAATTTTTTCCCGCCAATTACAAATAGGAATTTCGTTCAAAATTAAAGTGTAGGGTTTAATTAGTATTTTACACAACATATATAAAATTTAGATAGATCAACCAGTAATTACGCCGTAAAAAAAATAATGTGCATAATTTTCTATTAAAACCATAAGTTTGAATTTTTTTCCCGCCAATTCCAAATAGGAATTTCGTTCAAAATTAAAATGTAGGGTTTAATTAGTATTTTACACAACATGTATAAAATTTAGATAGATCAACCAGTAACTACGCCGTAAAAAAAATAATGTGCATAATTTCCTATTAAAACCATAAGTTTGAATTTTTTTCCCGCCAGTTCCAAATAGGAATTTCGTTCAAAATTAAAGTGTAGGGTTTAATTAGTATTTTACACAACATATATAAAATTTAGATAGATCAACCAGTAATTACGCCGTAAAAAAAATAATGTGCATAATTTCCTATTAAAACCATAAGTTTGAATTTTTTTTCCCGCCAATTCCAAATAGGAATTTCGATCAAAATTAAAATGTAGGGTTTAATTAGTATTTTACACAACATATATAAAATTTAGATAGATCAACCAGTAATTACGCCGTAAAAAAAAAATAATGTGCATAATTTCCTATTAAAACCATAAGTTTGAATTTTTTCCCCGCCAATTCCAAATAGGAATTTCGTTCAAAATTAAAATATAGGGTTTAAATAGTATTTTACACAACATATATAAAATTTAGATAGATCAACCAGTAATTACGCCGTAAAAAAAAATGTGCATAATTTCCAATTAAAACCATAAGTTTGAATTTTTTTCCCGCCAATTCCATATAGGAATTTCGTTCAAAATAAAATATAGGGTTTAAATAGTATTTTACACAACATGTATAAAATTTAGATAGATCAACCAGTAATTACGCCGTAAAAAAAATAATGTGCATAATTTCCTATTAAAACCATAAGTTTGAATTTTTTTTCCCGCCAATTCCAAATAGGAATTTCGATCAAAATTAAAATGTAGGGTTTAATTAGTATTTTACACAACATATATAAAATTTAGATAGATCAACCAGTAATTACGCCGTAAAAAAAAAATAATGTGCATAATTTCCTATTAAAACCATAAGTTTGAATTTTTTCCCGCCAATTCCAAATAGGAATTTCGTTCAAAATTAAAATGTAGGGTGTAATTAGTATTTTACACAACATATATAAAATTTAGATAGATCAACCAGTAATTACGCCGTAAAAAAAATAATGTGCATAATTTCCTATTAAAACCATAAGTTTGAATTTTTTTCCCGCCAATTCCAAATAGGAATTTCGTTCAAAATTAAAATGTAGGGTTTAATTAGTATTTTACACAACATATATAAAATTTAGATAGATCAACCAGTAATTACGCCGTAAAAAAAAATAATGTGCATAATTTCCTATTAAAACCATAAGTTTGAATTTTTTTTCCCGCCAATTCCAAATAGGAATTTCGATCAAAATTAAAATGTAGGGTTTAATTAGTATTTTACACAACATATATAAAATTTAGATAGATCAACCAGTAATTACGCCGTAAAAAAAAAAAATAATGTGCATAATTTCCTATTAAAACCATAAGTTTGAATTTTTTCCCGCCAATTCCAAATAGGAATTTCGTTCAAAATTAAAATGTAGGGTGTAATTAGTATTTTACACAACATATATAAAATTTAGATAGATCAACCAGTAATTACGCCGTAAAAAAAATAATGTGCATAATTTCCTATTAAAACCATAAGTTTGAATTTTTTTCCCGCCAATTCCAAATAGGAATTTCGTTCAAAATTAAAATGTAGGGTTTAATTAGTATTTTACACAACATATATAAAATTTAGATAGATCAACCAGTAATTACGCCGTAAAAAAAAATAATGTGCATAATTTCCTATTAAAACCATAAGTTTGAATTTTTTTCCCGCCAATTCCATATAGGAATTTCGTTCAAAATTAAAATATAGGGTTTAATTTGTATTTTACACAACATATATAAAATTTAGATAGATCAACCAGTAATTACGCCGTAAAAAAAATAATGTGCATAATTTCCTATTAAAACCATAAGTTTGATTTTTTCCTCCTCAATACCAAATAGGGATTTTGTTCAAAATTAATATTTATGGTTTCATTAGTATTTTACACAACCTATATGAAATTTGACGTATTGATTGAAAATGATGTTTCAATTAAAATAATCAAATTAATTTATAGAAAATTTGCTTTAACAAGTTATCGATGATGGGTGAAAAATATATTTAATATATAACATTCCATGTAACAAAAATCTCCACAATATCTAGAGAGAGACACACGCTAAAAAAAATTATTTCATTTAAGCGCACTGGTGGCCTGACATAGAGCGAAGGTCACATTTAACTCGTCTGCTTAAATCTCAAGCTTACAGGCTTCAATACAAATATTAGTGCTCGGCTCTGTTTCACCGAAGACACGTTCCCTTCGTATTTGATATAGAAATAAGATTTTTTTATCTACATTCACACCTAATTAAAGTTTATAATTATTTAGGTTGACACTTACAACAAAACAAAAAAATAATTATTATTAAATTATGAATCTCATATAGCAGTTTTATAAGAACTACAGTAAAAAAGTAACAGACGCAGGAAGCAAGAAAGGTCATGTGTGAGCTGCGCGTGCTGTTTTACAACCCCGGTTATGCGAGAGAAGATGAGGGATGGTTATAAAAGTAATAGATTCCAAAACAATGAAATTGTGACTCTCCTAAACCGTACTATCTATTCTTTAATGAGGAATAATATATATATATATATATAATTATATATATATATATATATATATATATATATATATATATATATATATATATATATATATATATATATATATATATATATATATATATATATATATATATATATAGATATAGATATATATATATATATATATATATACAGAGTGTTCCACAATTCGTGTCCCAAATGTAACTCGTAAAATGGAATTGCAAAAGTGCTCGTAGAAACTTCAAATTTCGTACAGTGGTAGTCGAGGGTCCTTTGTTTTGTGTTCTGGCAGTGAAAATTTTTTCCCACCCTTATTTCACCCCTTCTGGGGGGTGCGTTCCCGTTCTTTATCAAAACCTTATGGGCTTACAATGTTAATGAAAATCAAATAAAAAAATTTTCGAATTTCTGTCTGAAAATTTCCAACTAGGGGTTTTCGAGTATGAAAAAAACAGTGGTGACCCTAATTTTTTTCTGCCATTGACCCTTCACCCCTCGCAGGGGTCAATGTTGACCCCTAGAATGACTTTTTTTTTAATTCTCCGAATTTGTTGAAATTGATATGATTTTATGGGTTATCGACGATGACAAAACCCATGAAAACACTTGCGAGTTGATAAAATTGAACCTTGACGCTCGCAGGGGTCAGTAGTGACCCTTAGAATGAATTTTTTAAAATTCTCCGTTTTCATTGAAATTGATATGCCTCTATGGGTTGTCGAGGATGACAAACCCCATGAAAATACCTGCGAATTGATAAAATTGATCCTTGACCCTCGTAGGGGTCAGTAGTGACCCCTAGAATGACCTTTTTAAAATTCTCCGAATTTGTTGAAATTGATATGCCTGTATGGGTTGTCGAGGTTGACAAAACCCATGAAAATACTTACGAATTGATAAAGTTGACCCTTGACCCTCGTAGGGGTCAGTGGTGACCCTTGACAGGATATTTTTAAAATTCTCCGAATTTGTTGAAATTGATATACCTCTATGGGTTGTCGAGGTTGACAGACACCCATGAAAATATCTGCGAATTGATAAAATTGACCCTTGACCCTCGTAGGGGTCATTGGTGACCCTTGGAAGGATCTTTTTTTAAATTCTCCGAATTTGTTGAAATTGATATGCCTCTATGGGTTGTCGAGGTTGACAAAACCCATGAAAATACTTTCGAATTGATAAAATTGACCCTTGACCCTCGTAGGGGTCAGTGGTGACCCTTGATAGGATCTTTTTAAAATTCTCCGAATTTGTTGAAATTGATATGCCTCTATGGGTTGTCGAGGTTGACAAAACCCATGAAAATACCTGGAAATTGATCAAATTGACCCTTGACCCTCGTAGGGGTCAGTGGTGACCCTTGGAAGGATATTTTTTAAAATTCTCCGAATTTTTTTAAATTGATATGCCTCTTTGGGTTGTCGAGGTTGACAAAACCCATGGAAATACTTTCGAATTGATAAAATTGACCCTTGACCCTCGTTGGGGTCAGTGGTGACCCTTGATAGGATCTTTTTAAAATTCTTCAAACTTGTTGAAATTGATATGCAACTATGGGTTTTCAAGGATGACAAAACCCATAAAAATACTTGCGAATTAATAAAATTGACCCTTGACCGCTTGTCAGAGTCAGTGGTGTCCCCTAGAATGACCTTTTTAAAATTTTCCGATTTAGTTGAAATTGATATACTTCTATGGGTTATCGAGGATGAGATAACTAATGAAAACACTTGCGAGTAAATAAAAATAATTATTGATCGATCTCGCAGGGGTCACTGCATGGTGAGCCTTGAAATTCATTTTTCCACATTCTCTCCATTTCATTGAATTTGATATGCATCTATTGGTTTTTGAGAATGGAAAAACCCATGAAAACATTTGCAAATTCATCAAAATTATTGTTGTCCTCGCAGGGGCCACTGGTGACCCTTGAAATTAATTTTTCCGAATTTTCTCAATTTCATCGAATTTGATATGCCTCTATGGGTTGTTGAGGCAGATAAAATTAATGAAGATGTTTTCAAGTTGGTTTACATAATTCATTAATTAATCCGCAAGGGTCACTGGTGGCCTCTAGATTTTGAATGAATTTTGAATTATTGTTTTATTAATATCATTATTAAAAAAATTTAAGTGGGCCAGTCACAATTGGAGAATACTGACTCAGCCACTGTTACATATGGGGTTCGATTAATTTTGTGCTAAATTTTCAGTGGTATACAACTTCAGTTGGAAAGTTGAAATTTGGCACACAGAAAGACAAGGGTTGTAAGTTTCAAGAATATTTTTGTTTCTTTAAAAAAACAAAAAAAATCTTCTCTCAACTGTTTGACGGGTGCATGGATTCATGATTTGCATTTCTTCCTTGTGGGATTTCCATGTTAAATTAAGTTGATCTGATAGATTTTGTTACCGATCTCCACCAAACCACCAAAATTCGTATTTAAAGGTTTCAGAGTATGCGTGGTCAACAATAAATTTGATGAATTTGCAAATATTTTCATGGGTTTTTCCATTCTTAATAACCGATAGATGCATATCATATTCAATGAAATTGAGAGAATGTGAAAAAATTAATTTCAAGGCTCACCATGCAGTGACCCCTGCTAGGTCAATAATTATTGTAATTTACTCGCAAGTGTTTTCATTAGCTTTCTCGTCCTCGATAACCCATCGAGGTATATCAATTTCAACAAATTCGGAGGATTTTAAAAATATCCTGTCAAGGGTCACCACTGACCCCTACGAGGGTCAAGGGTCAACTTTATCAATTCGTAAGTATTTTCATGGGTTTTGTCAACCTCGACAACCCATACAGGCATATCAATTTCAACAAATTCGGAGAATTAAAAGAAAAGTCATTCTAGGGGTCAACATTGACCCCTGCGAAGGGTGAAGGGTCAATGGCAGAAAAAAATTAAGGTCACCACTGTTTTTCTCATACTCGAAAACCCCTAGTTGGAAATTTTCAGACTGAAATTCGAAAATTTTTTTATTCGATTTTCTTTAACATTGTAAGCCCATAAGGTTTTGATAAAGAACGGGAACGCACCCCCCAGAAGGGGTGAAATAAGGGTGGGAAAAAATTTTCACTGCCATAACACAAAACAAAGGACCCTCGACTACCACTGTACGAAATTTGAAGTTTCTACGAGCACTTTTGCAATTCCATTTTACGAGTTACATTTGGGACACGAATTGTGGAACACTCTGTATATACATATATATATATATTTGTATATATGAAATGTGTATTTTTTATTAAGCAAGTTGATTTCACATTGGAATATTTTCCAAACATTTTTTTTTCACTTTGATTTTATTCTCCTATATTCTTATCTTCAGATTCTGCCTGTTAGCACCATTTCTGTGTGCTTCTAAAATAAACCATGTTTTAGAAGCAACCAGAAATGGTGAGCCCTTCCTACCACGGCAAGGTCATAGCAGTAAAATTGGGAAGGGTTTTTTTTATTGTTTTTTTTTAGTTTTTTTTTTATAGTTTTTTTTTATTATTTTTTATTTTTTTGTTTTTTGTTTTGTTTTGTTTTTTTTTTTTTTTTGCTTTTTTTTTCATTTTTTTATGTTTTTCAGGAACCTATTTTCACATATTTGCCCACTTCCCAAGTATGTTTATGTACATCCTTTTCAATTTATTTACATAAGAGATGCAACAGTAAAGCAATCTCCTATTTATAATCCGAATGCATTTTTCTTTTTCAATGGAATAGTTATGTATAGATTTCTTCAATATAAATAAAAGACACAGTAGTCAGTATGTCACAAATCCTCGAAATGACGTTAATCTTCATGAGTCAATGAATGAGATATTCACAAGGTATAGTTGCCTGGAAAAATTTTTGGATCACTTCAAGGATTTTGAAAATTATGACCTCTGGATAGGTTACCCCTATACCAATAGCATCATAGTTACTGAGGCAAATCACCAACGTAAATTAGTGGCCACACGCAACAATCTGCATTGTAAACTGTTTTGAAGTTCCCCAACGTTAGATTACGCTAATCCTTTTGTTTACTGATGTAGTCACCACCCGCTTCCTCCTTACTACTGTTTCTCAGAGACGGCAGTACCATCACCTATCCAGAGGTTAAATACAAAATACTTGAATCATTTATTTTCATTTTTAATAAAAAAAATCATGTGCTAGTACTAACTGTAATTTTCTACATTCCATTACTTTTAAAAATATTTAAGTACAAAGTTAAAAAATTAATAATTTACAATAGAGTTATTGTAAATTTGGGTTCTCAAAACTTAAACTATCAGTATGTATTTGCAATGTAAATAAATTCTACAGTGTATACATTTAGAAGCGTTTCTCTACAATATCAATGAACTTAAAAGAAGGCATCAGGACTTATACAACCAAATGCACGCAGCGCAGTCTTTTCTTCTCAATTTATCACCGTTGTCATCTGCTGACCCTATTGGAAATTTACAATTGTATTCAGCCAAATTACAATTGTAATTTGACTGATTACAATTGTAAAACTAAGATTGCAATTGTAAAACTTGGGTTACAATTGTAACATTTGGATTACAATTGTAATGTTCATGATTACAATTGTATTATTTGAGATCACAATTGCTTTCAGGTTCTGATACAATTGTATTTGTTAGATTACAATTGTATTTCTTAGATTACAATTGTAATTCTTAGATTGCAATTGATTTTTGTGCTTACAATTGTAATTAGATTGCAATTGTATTTGGATTACATAATTACTAAAAATGGTATTTTCATTGTTAATTTATATTACACGTACATTTTGTCAAATTCTTATTACTTCATTCAATTAATATTTTTTTATGCTAAGTACGTAACTTTGCTGTAATATCTAATTAAGATACAAAGGTACTATATATATGAAGCTTTAATTGATATTATATATTTAAAATAAATAATTATTTTTGGAAAAAAAACATGGATCGACCATCGACCCCTTATAGGGTCACAAAAAGAAGTCAGATCAAATCGATGCATGTTAACATATAAAGTGAAACAAAAAATATAAAAAAATACATTTTTTTTGAATTTATGCTATATTTTAATGCATTAGGGGTCAACCCCTACTAGAGGCCATTGTGGTTGTATTATGCCATCAAAAGCACTTAACTATATAATAGCTGCATGAACCTGTCTCGTAGTATATATCACTTTTTTTTTTAAATATGAATTTGAAAAAAATCAAGGGTCGACCCCTAAAAGGGTCACATTGAAAAAGGTAAAAATATAATTCAGAGATGTATGTTAAATTATATAATATATATTATGAAAAAATGGTTAGAAAAAAAATTAATTTTTCAATCAAAAGTTAGGGGTCGACCCTTAAAGGGTCATTAAGATTAAAAAAACTCAATGTTGAACCTGTATGTAGTCCTCACATATTTTGTCAATTTTTTTATTAAAATTTGCATACTTTTAAAAAAGACCCCCGCTAAACCCCAAGGATCGACCCTTAAAATTAGTGAATTAGAGCTCTAGGTTATATTAAGTTGATTGCTAATTTCAGTTTTGCAATTTTTTAAAAAAAAAAAATTTTCAGGGTCTTTTGACCCTGAAGGGTTGAAGGGTCGCAAATTTAAGGGTCATTATTAGAACCGCCATCAAATTTTACCCTAGAATCGAAATTTATATGACATATTATATTGAAATGCCCCCTTGTCATTTCCCCATAACTTTTATTTATTTTATATACCTCAATATTCTTCATCCTATTAAGAAAGCAGTAGCAGCGCAATGGTAAGAGTATGATCAACAGTGGTAACCGAAGTACAGCAACGCAGGTTTGGGTTAGTAGTTAGATTGGTGACCACTTTTTGTAAATTTTACAATCGTAATTATTACAATTGTAATAAATGCAATTGTAGTTAAATACAATTGTATTAAGGCCTTTACAATTGTAAAAATTACCATTGTAAAAGGACCAAAACGCAATGGTATTTTTATGGAGCATACAATTGTGAATTTTACAATTGTAAATTTCCAATAGGGGAAGCAAGTGAAATTTTGACAATTTGGGCTCCATGTAAAATTGTGCATTCCCTCTTCATCAAAAATATAGTAGCTTTCACATAATAGGAATGAATTATTTAAATTCTACAGAAATTCTTTTCCCATTCTATTTGTAACAGTCACAATATCTCTAAACATGAATTATGTACAAAACCTAAAATTTTTCACTTGAAATTGTGAAACTAAACGTAATACGATAAGTGACAACATCAATTATAAAGAAAATACTATAAGTAATATGTACATTTGAGATGCGACTCTCTACGATATCAATCAACTTGAAAGAAGACATCAGGACTTATAAAACCAAATGCACGCAGCGCAGTCTTTTTCTTCAAACTTCATCACCATTGTCAACTGTTGAAGCATGCTAAATTTTGACAAATTAGGCTCCATGTAAAATGGAGCATTCCCTCTTCATCAAAAGTGTAGCAGCTTTGACATAGGAATGCAGTGTATGCCTTTAATGTACAGAGATGCTCTGCCTATTGTTACAAATATATATATATATATATATAAATGTATATATATATATATATTTAGAATGTATAACTTGTAAATGAAGGTGATATTACTCATTCAGGATCACTCCGGTTCTACTTACTTAATTTAAAAGGTTAAAAAGGAAATGAAGGCGTGTATAAGGCAAGTATTAATAATATTTATAACAAGAAAAAGAAAAGCGTCATTCATAGGGAAAACTGGTCTGAAAATACGGGATCACGAAAGAGAGCTTCTGAAAACTACATGTTTGTTCTGTGCACTACATTTTTTAAAAAAAAAAAGGTGAAATCAGAATATAAAAAATGGGTGGGGAAAAAGATCAAAATTCACATTTGACACACCGTAAGATGAGTTTGCAAATTTCTTGGTCATGAGTTACTTTTTTTCCAGACGCGTTCTAGCCAATCTTAATGACTTGGTGCAAGCTCATAATGTTACATACAATTTTTATATATATTTATAGGCTAATAATATCATATAGATTTTTTTCTGAATTTTTCCATGTGATAATACGGGCAAAAATTTAATTTTTTTGTGTCTTTCATTTACTTCAAACTTATGGTTTTAATAGGAAATTATGCACATTATTTTTTTTACGGCGTAATTACTGGTTGATCTATCTAAATTTTATATATGTTGTGTAAAATACTAATTAAACCCTACATTTTAATTTTGAACGAAATTCCTACTTGGAATTGGCGGGAAAAAAATTCAAACTTATGGTTTTAATAGGAAATTATGCACATTATTTTTTTTACGGCGTAATTACTGGTTGATCTATCTAAATTTTATATATGTTGTGTAAAATACAAATTAAACCCTACATTTTAATTTTGAACGAAATTCCTATTTGGAATTGGCGGGAAAAAAATTCAAACTTATGGTTTTAATGGGAAATTATGCACATTATTTTTTTTACGGTGTAATTACTGGTTGATCGATCTAAATTTTATATATGTTGTGTAAAATACTAATTTAACCCTATATTTTAATTTTGAACGAAATTCCTATTTGGAATTGGCGGGAAAAAAATTCAAACTTATGGTTTTAATAGGAAATTATGCTCATTATTTTTTTTACGGCGTAATTACTGGTTGATCTATCTAAATTTTATATATGTTGTGTAAAATACTAATTAAACCCTACTTTTTAATTTTGAACGAAATTCCTATTTGGAATTGGCGGGAAAAAAATTCAAACTTATGGTTTTAATAGGAAATTATGCACATTATTTTTTTTACGGCGTAATTACTGGTTGATCTATCTAAATTTTATATATGTTGTGTAAAATACTAATTAAACCCTACATTTTAATTTTGAACGAAATTCCTATTTGGAATTGGCGGGAAAAAAATTCAAACTTATGGTTTTAATAGGAAATTATGCACATTATTTTTTTTACGGCGTAATTACTAGTTGATCTATCTAAATTTTATATATGTTGTGTAAAATACTAATTAAGCCCTATATTTTAATTTTGAACGAAATTCCTATTTGGAATTGGCGGGAAAAAAAATTCAAACTTATGGTTTTAATAGGAAATTATGCACATTATTTTTTTACGGTGTAATTACTGGTTGATCTATCTAAATTTTATATATGTTGTGTAAAATACTAATTAAACCCTATATTTTAATTTTGAACGAAATTCCTATTTGGAATTGGCGGGAAAAAAATTCAAACTTATGGTTTTAATAGGAAATTATGCACATTATTTTTTTTACGGCGTAATTACTGGTTGATCTATCTAAATTTTATATTTGTTGTGTAAAATACTAATTAAACCCTACATTTTAATTTTGAACGAAATTCCTATTTGGAATTGGCGGGAAAAAAATTCAAACTTATGGTTTTAATAGGAAATTATGCACATTATTTTTTTCACGGTGTAATTACTGGTTGATCTATCTAAATTTTATAAATGTTGTGTAAAATACTAATTAAACCCTACATTTTAATTTTGAACGAAATTCCTATTTGGAATTGTCGGGAAAAAAATTCAAACTTATGGTTTTAATAGGAAATTATGCACATTATTTTTTTTACGGCGTAATTACTGGTTGATCTATCTATATTTTATATATGTTGTGTAAAATACTAATTAAACCCTATATTTTAATTTTGAACGAAATTCCTATTTGGAATTGGCGGGAAAAAAATTCAAACTTATGGTTTTAATAGGAAATTATGCTCATTATTTTTTTTACGGCGTAATTACTGGTTGATCTATCTAAATTTTATATATGTTGTGTAAAATACAAATTAAACCCTACATTTTAATTTTGAACGAAATTCCTATTTGGAATTGGCGGGAAAAAAATTCAAACTTATGGTTTTAATAGGAAATTATGCACATTATTTTTTTTACGGCGTAATTACTGGTTGATCTATCTAAATTTTATATATGTTGTGTAAAATACTAATTAAACCCTACATTTTAATTTTGAACGAAATTCCTATTTGGAATTGGCGGGAAAAAAATTCAAACTTATGGTTTTAATAGGAAATTATGCACATTATTTTTTTTACGGCGTAATTACTGGTTGATCTATCTAAATTTTATATATGTTGTGTAAAATACTAATTAAGCCCTATATTTTAATTTTGAACGAAATTCCTTTTTGGAATTGGCGGGAAAAAAAATTCAAACTTATGGTTTTAATAGGAAATTATGCACATTATTTTTTTACGGTGTAATTACTGGTTGATCTATCTAAATTTTATATATGTTGTGTAAAATACTAATTAAACCCTATATTTTAATTTTGAACGAAATTCCTATTTGGAATTGGCGGGAAAAAAATTCAAACTTATGGTTTTAATAGGAAATTATGCACATTATTTTTTTTACGGTGTTATTACTGGTTGATCGATCTAAATTTTATATATGTTGTGTAAAATACTAATTTAACCCTATATTTTAATTTTGAACGAAATTCCTATTTGGAATTGGCGGGAAAAAAATTCAAACTTATGGTTTTAATAGGAAATTATGCTCATTATTTTTTTTATGGCGTAATTACTGGTTGATCTATCTAAATTTTATATATGTTGTGTAAAATACTAATTAAACCCTACATTTTAATTTTGAACGAAATTCCTATTTGGAATTGGCAGGAAAAAAATTCAAACTTATGGTTTTAATAGGAAATAATGCACATTATTTTTTTTACGGCGTAATTACTGGTTGATCTATCTAAATTTTATATATGTTGTGTAAAATACTAATTAAACCCTACCTTTTAATTTTGAACGAAATTCCTATTTGGAATTGGCGGGAAAAAAATTCAAACTTATGGTTTTAATAGGAAATTATGCACATTATTTTTTTTACGGTGTAATTACTGGTTGATCTATCTAAATTTTATATATGTTGTGTAAAATACTAATTAAACCCTACATTTTAATTTTGAACGAAATTCCTATTTGGAATTGGCGGGAAAAAAATTCAAACTTATGGTTTTAATAGGAAATTATGCACATTATTTTTTTTACGGCGTAATTACTGGTTGATCTATCTAAATTTTATATATGTTGTGTAAAATACTAATTAAACCCTATATTTTAATTTTGAACGAAATTCCTATTTGGAATTGGCGGGAAAAAAATTCAAACTTATGGTTTTAATGGGAAATTATGCACATTATTTTTTTTACGGTGTAATTACTGGTTGATCGATCTAAATTTTATATATGTTGTGTAAAATACTAATTTAACCCTATATTTTAATTTTGAACGAAATTCCTATTTGGAATTGGCGGAAAAAAAATTCAAACTTATGGTTTTAATAGGAAATTATGCACATTATTTTTTTCACGGTGTAATTACTGGTTGATCTATCTAAATTTTATAAATGTTGTGTAAAATACTAATTAAACCCTATATTTTAATTTTGAACGAAATTCCTATTTGGAATTGGCGGGAAAAAAAATTCAAACTTATGGTTTTAATAGGAAATTATGCACATTATTTTTTTACGGTGTAATTACTGGTTGATCTATCTAAATTTTATATATGTTGTGTAAAATACTAATTAAACCCTATATTTTAATTTTGAACGAAATTCCTATTTGGAATTGGCGGGAAAAAAATTCAAACTTATGGTTTTAATAGGAAATTATGCACATTATTTTTTTTACGGCGTAATTACTGGTTGATCTATCTAAATTTTATATTTGTTGTGTAAAATACTAATTAAACCCTACATTTTAATTTTGAACGAAATTCCTATTTGGAATTGGCGGGAAAAAAATTCAAACTTATGGTTTTAATAGGAAATTATGCACATTATTTTTTTTACGGCGTAATTACTGGTTGATCTATCTAAATTTTATATATGTTGTGTAAAATACTAATTAAACCCTACATTTTAATTTTGAACGAAATTCCTGTTTGGAATTGGCGGGAAAAAAATTCAAACTTATGGTTTTAATAGGAAATTATGCACATTATTTTTTTTACGGCGTAATTACTGGTTGATCTATCTAAATTTTATATATGTTGTGTAAAATACTAATTAAACCCTACATTTTAATTTTGAACGAAATTCCTATTTGGAATTGGCGGGAAAAAATTCAAACTTATGGTTTTAATAGGAAATTATGCACATTATTTTTTTCACGGTGTAATTACTGGTTGATCTATCTAAATTTTATATATGTTGTGTAAAATACAAATTAAACCCTACATTTTAATTTTGAACGAAATTCCTATTTGGAATTGGCGGGAAAAAAATTCAAACTTATGGTTTTAATAGGAAATTATGCACATTATTTTTTTACGGCGTAATTACTGGTTGATCTATCTAAATTTTATATATGTTGTGTAAAATACTAATTAAACCCTAAATTTTAATTTTGAACGAAATTCCTACTTGGAATTGGCGGGAAAAAAATTCAAACTTATGGTTTTAATAGGAAATTATGCACATTATTTTTTTTACGGCGTAATTACTGGTTGATCTATCTAAATTTTATATATGTTGTGTAAAATACTAATTAAGCCCTATATTTTAATTTTGAACGAAATTCCTATTTGGAATTGGCGGGAAAAAAAATTCAAACTTATGGTTTTAATAGGAAATTATGCACATTATTTTTTTACGGTGTAATTACTGGTTGATCTATCTAAATTTTATATATGTTGTGTAAAATACTAATTAAACCCTATATTTTAATTTTGAACGAAATTCCTATTTGGAATTGGCGGGAAAAAAATTTAAACTTATGGTTTTAATAGGAAATTATGCACATTATTTTTTTTACGGTGTAATTACTGGTTGATCGATCTAAATTTTATATATGTTGTGTAAAATACTAATTTAACCCTATATTTTAATTTTGAACGAAATTCCTATTTGGAATTGGCGGGAAAAAAATTCAAACTTATGGTTTTAATAGGAAATTATGCTCATTATTTTTTTTATGGCGTAATTACTGGTTGATCTATCTAAATTTTATATATGTTGTGTAAAATACTAATTAAACCCTACATTTTAATTTTGAACGAAATTCCTATTTGGAATTGGCAGGAAAAAAATTCAAACTTATGGTTTTAATAGGAAATTATGCACATTATTTTTTTTACGGCGTAATTACTGGTTGATCTATCTAAATTTTATATATGTTGTGTAAAATACTAATTAAACCCTACCTTTTAATTTTGAACGAAATTCCTATTTGGAATTGGCGGGAAAAAAATTCAAACTTATGGTTTTAATAGGAAATTATGCACATTATTTTTTTTACGGTGTAATTACTGGTTGATCTATCTAAATTTTATATATGTTGTGTAAAATACTAATTAAACCCTACATTTTAATTTTGAACGAAATTCCTATTTGGAATTGGCGGGAAAAAAATTCAAACTTATGGTTTTAATAGGAAATTATGCACATTATTTTTTTTACGGCGTAATTACTGGTTGATCTATCTAAATTTTATATATGTTGTGTAAAATACTAATTGAACCCTATATTTTAATTTTGAACGAAATTCCTATTTGGAATTGGCGGGAAAAAAATTCAAACTTATGGTTTTAATGGGAAATTATGCACATTATTTTTTTTACGGTGTAATTACTGGTTGATCGATCTAAATTTTATATATGTTGTGTAAAATACTAATTTAACCCTATATTTTAATTTTGAACGAAATTCCTATTTGGAATTGGCGGGAAAAAAATTCAAACTTATGGTTTTAATAGGAAATTATGCTCATTATTTTTTTTACGGCGTAATTACTGGTTGATCTATCTAAATTTTATATATGTTGTGTAAAATACTAATTAAACCCTACATTTTAATTTTGAACGAAATTCCTATTTGGAATTGGCGGGAAAAAAATTCAAACTTATGGTTTTAATAGGAAATTATGCACATTATTTTTTTTACGGCGTAATTACTGGTTGATCTATCTAAATTTTATATATGTTGTGTAAAATACTAAGTAAACCCTACATTTTAATTTTGAACGAAATTCCTATTTGGAATTGGCGGGAAAAAAATTCAAACTTATGGTTTTAATAGGAAATTATGCACATTATTTTTTTTACGGCGTAATTACTGGTTGATCTATCTAAATTTTATATATGTTGTGTAAAATACTAATTAAACCCTACATTTTAATTTTGAACGAAATTCCTATTTGGAATTGGCGGGAAAAAATTCAAACTTATGGTTTTAATAGGAAATTATGCACATTATTTTTTTCACGGTGTAATTACTGGTTGATCTATCTAAATTTTATATATGTTGTGTAAAATACTAATTAAACCCTATATTTTAATTTTGAACGAAATTCCTATTTGGAATTGGCGGGAAAAAAATTCAAACTTATGGTTTTAATAGGAAATTATGCTCATTATTTTTTTTACGGCGTAATTACTGGTTGATCTATCTAAATTTTATATATGTTGTGTAAAATACTAATTAAACCCTACATTTTAATTTTGAACGAAATTCCTATTTGGAATTGGCGGGAAAAAAATTCAAACTTATGGTTTTAATAGGAAATTATGCACATTATTTTTTTTACGGCGTAATTACTGGTTGATCTATCTAAATTTTATATATGTTGTGTAAAATACTAATTAAACCCTATATTTTAATTTTGAACGAAATTCCTATTTGGAATTGGCGGGAAAAAAATTCAAACTTATGGTTTTAATGGGAAATTATGCACATTATTTTTTTTACGGTGTAATTACTGGTTGATCGATCTAAATTTTATATATGTTGTGTAAAATACTAATTTAACCCTATATTTTAATTTTGAACGAAATTCCTATTTGGAATTGGCGGGAAAAAAATTCAAACTTATGGTTTTAATAGGAAATTATGCTCATTTTTTTTTTTTACGGCGTAATTACTGGTTGATCTATCTAAATTTTATATATGTTGTGTAAAATACTAATTAAACCCTACATTTTAATTTTGAACGAAATTCCTATTTGGAATTGGCGGGAAAAAAATTCAAACTTATGGTTTTAATAGGAAATTATGCACATTATTTTTTTTACGGCGTAATTACTGGTTGATCTATCTAAATTTTATATATGTTGTGTAAAATACTAATTAAACCCTACATTTTAATTTTGAACGAAATTCCTATTTGGAATTGGCGGGAAAAAAATTCAAACTTATGGTTTTAATAGGAAATTATGCACATTATTTTTTTTACGGCGTAATTACTGGTTGATCTATCTAAATTTTATATATGTTGTGTAAAATACTAATTAAACCCTACATTTTAATTTTGAACGAAATTCCTATTTGGAATTGGCGGGAAAAAAATTCAAACTTATGGTTTTAATAGGAAATTATGCACATTATTTTTTTCACGGTGTAATTACTGGTTGATCTATCTAAATTTTATATATGTTGTGTAAAATACTAATTAAACCCTATATTTTAATTTTGAACGAAATTCCTATTTGGAATTGGCGGGAAAAAAATTCAAACTTATGGTTTTAATAGGAAATTATGCTCATTATTTTTTTTACGGCGTAATTACTGGTTGATCTATCTAAATTTTATATATGTTGTGTAAAATACTAATTAAACCCTACATTTTAATTTTGAACGAAATTCCTATTTGGAATTGGCGGGAAAAAAATTCAAACTTATGGTTTTAATAGGAAATTATGCACATTATTTTTTTTACGGCGTAATTACTGGTTGATCTATCTAAATTTTATATATGTTGTGTAAAATACTAATTAAACCCTACATTTTAATTTTGAACGAAATTCCTATTTGGAATTGGCGGGAAAAAAATTCAAACTTATGGTTTTAATAGGAAATTATGCACATTATTTTTTTTACGGCGTAATTACTGGTTGATCTATCTAAATTTTATATATGTTGTGTAAAATACTAATTAAACCTTATATTTTAATTTTGAACGAAATTCCTATTTGGAATTGGCGGGAAAAAAATTCAAACTTTTGATCTGTATAAAAATTGTTACAAATGATATATTTTCCAGTGTAATTACTGGATGCCCCATATGAAATTATTGTATGTCATTCAAAATAGGCCTGGAACCATTTCATTTTAATTTAAAAGAAAATCGAAGAAAAATTTTATTCGGGAATGGTGGGATAAAATGTTAACTTAAATTTACATGGTACGTTCCATTAGAAATTTTGCAAAGTGTTTTTTGCAAAGATTTATCATTGTACTAAGTTATTAGAGCGATGTTATTCTAATTTCTTCTTATTTAACACAAGAAAGCTTATTTTACACCTCCTTAATGTTTATATAGGGATTTTTTGTTTTACATGTTGGTACTGCAGTGTGGATGAGGATGTGGATGTGGATAACTTCAGTCCGGTAGAATAATCATCGTTTTGAATAATATATAATAGATACATGAATCTCAATTCCAAAACGCTTGGGTAAAAATTCATGTCCCCACTCGTGTTCAGTTCGTTCATATATAGCCGTCTCACTCAAATATCTTTTAATATACTATACACATCAATGCTCGTTTTTTCCTAACGGGGCCGACTCCGTAGTCTGGTCTTTTTTTCAAAATTATATAACTAAAAGTTCGGTAAGAAAGAAGTATATGATTTTTTTCCCCGGTGTCTCAATATTTTTAAGTCACTAATATATATGCATTAAGAAGTTATAAAGGCTTTTTAACACAACTAAATACTTTTTAAGATAGTTTTATTATGTACCATGTGTACATGTAATTCTAAATCTTCAAAAATATAAAATTTCTCCTCATCATTAAAAATGTGAATTAAATATAATTTTTTCTGGTAAATAATGATTCTGTACAATAAAATAACAAATAAATATAACTGAAATAGCAATACGTATTTTACTATCATGCTTTGTGCTGGTTGTTACCCGTGACAACATAAATTTTAAAACCATTATGAACATTTAATTTTATAGCTGGTTTCCATGAGTAAGTTTATAGAACATTCTACTGCAAAAAGCAATGTATCTCTTGTCGACCTTACAATGTAACATTATATTAATACGAAAAAAATTGGGTGGGGAAGCAATGTTTTCTTCTATTCATGAGGTGACGATTTTTTATTCTTTCTTTTTGTTTTGTTTTTGCTCTTTATTAAAAAATAATGAAAAAAATGCATTCATACATTCATTGTAAAATAATTGTACCATAATAATTATGCGATGTTTTATTTAGTCTCCCCTGTTCATTTACATTTACTTATTTCCCCCCCCCCCCCCCCCAAAGTCCTTCTTGCCTGGGTTGGCTCAAATTTATTGCACCCAAATTAACCTACATTAAGGGTAAGATAACACGAACAATCGATTGTTGTAGTCCCATTTCATTAACATGTAAACCTTAGCAACCTCATAATGATTCTGAATGTTTTTTGAGAGACAGTTCTTGGCACCAAAAAAATATGGAAAAAATTTCAAAACAATCGGACGATCCTATTTTTTTTAATTATTTCTTAGTTTAGGTCTCCATGGGAAAGCCCTATACTAAAAATTTAAAAAATTCGTTTAAAAAAATTGGATCGTCCGATTGTTTTGAAATTTTTTCCATATTTTTTTGGTGCCAAGAACTGTCTCTCAAAAAACATTCAGAATCATTATGAGGTTGCTAAGGTTTACATGTTAATCAAATGGGACTACAACAATCGATTGTTCGTGTTATCTTACCCTTAATGTAGGTTAATTTGGGTGCAATAAATTTGAGCCAACCCAGGCAAAAAGGACTTTGGGGGGGGGGGAATAAGTAAATGTAAATGAACAGGGGAGACTAAAAAATAAAACATCGCATAATTATTATGGTATAATTATTTTACAATGAATGTATGAATGCATTTTTTCATTATTTCTTAATAAAGAGCAAAAACAAATCAAAAAGTAAGAATAAAAAATCGTCACCTCATGAATAGAAGAAAACATTGCTTCCCCACCCAATTTTTTTCGTATTAATATAATGTTACATTGTAAGGTCGACAAGAGATACATTGCTTTTTGCAGTAGAATGTTCTATAAACTTACTCATGGAAACCAGCTATAAAATTAAATGTTCATAATGGTTTTAAAATTTATGTTGTCACGGGTAACAACCAGCACAAAGCATGATAGTAAAATACGTATTGCTATTTCAGTTATATTTATTTGTTATTTTATTGTACAGAATCATTATTTACCAGAAAAAATTATATTTAATTCACATTTTTAATGATGAGGAGAAATTTTATATTTTTGAAGATTTAGAATTACATGTACACATGGTACATAATAAAACTATCTTAAAAAGTATTTAGTTGTGTTAAAAAGCCTTTATAACTTCTTAATGCATATATATTAGTGACTTAAAAATATTGAGACACCGGGGAAAAAAATCATATACTTCTTTCTTACCGAACTTTTAGTTACATAATTTTGAAAAAAAGACCAGACTACGGAGCCGGCCCCGTTAGGAAAAAACGAGCATAGTATATTAAAAGATATTTGAGTGAGATGGCTATATATGAACGAACTGAACACGAGTGGGGACATGCATTTTTACCCAAGCGTTTTGGAATTGAGATTCATGTATCTATTATATATTATTCAAAACGATGATTATTCTTTGAATGAGCTAGTTTATGAATGTATTGCAAATGAAATATTCCAGTATTTTCAAAAATGTGAATTTCTCGCCCTGAATTGAAACTGAAATTTTTCCCAACCTCAAAGTGATGGGTATTTTATCCGAGGGTATTTTGTCCAAGGGTATTTTGTCCAAGGGTATTTTGTCCAAGGGTATTTCATCCAAGGGTATTTTGTCCAAGGGTAAATTATCCAAGGGTGTTTTGTCTGAGGGTATTTTGTCCAAGGGTATTTTGTCCTAGGGTTAATTGTCCAAGGGTATTTTGTCCTAGGGTAAATTATCCAAGGGTATTTTGTCCTAGGGTAAATTGTCTGAGGGTATTTTGTCCTAGGGTATTTTTTCTGGGTATTATATCTGAGGGTATTTTATCAAAGGGTATTTTCTCCGTTTACCCGTATAATTCCCTTCTATTTTACACCATTTTAGAGGAGAAAAGATGAGATTACGTCTTCTTAAGCATAAAATATTAGAAATATTGTCTCCATTTCATCTTCAATTTAATCGAAAGGAAATAAGATGTGTTTAGAGGTAAAAAGATTAGATTTAGACGTGTAAAGGATGAGTTGAAGACGTAATTTTTCAACTATCTGTTTCTCAGCTACACGGTGACTGGATTATCGTACGGACCCACCTCACGGTGAACGGGACCTGCCTCGAGCCTGACCCGGCCGTGCGTCTGCAGCTCAAGTGTCTGTACCTCCACTATGAGGTGTCGGGTACCAGGGTGTCGGGCTTCACGAGACACGAAAGTTACAAGAGCGACTTCATCATGGAGGCCGAACGGAAGGAGCATGGGCGATGGAGGGTCATGTCTCGGACCCGCACTGGAAACGGTACGTCCAGAAATTATTTTCAACTCTTATTTGCATTTAACGTCTTATTTCTTCATATTTTCCACCGTTTCCGAAGAAAAAACATGGGAAACCCGAGTTGAAATAAGTTTCAACTTTTACTAACTATTAAGCTCTCCTCTCGTCTTATTTCCTCCTATTTTGCATATAATTTCTGAGGAATTAGGAGAGAAAAAGATGAGATTAAATTTTCTTTACTATTTTTAAGCAAGAAATTTTTAAAATGTTGTTTTAATTTTTTCCTCACTTTGCACGAATAGGAAAAAAATATGTATTTTTGAGGCAAAAAGATGTTATAAGATTATTATAGGTTTTAGACGTGTTTAGGATCAGTTGAAGACGTAATTTTTCAACTAGGGCGTACATGTAAAGGTTTCAGCAAGTACCTTGTTACAACATTGAAAGTGGATATTTCGGGTAACGAAGGATTTGCGTTTTTTATATTCAATTTTTTTCAACTTCAAATAAAAAAAATTTGATGGTATTATATTTTGAACAATAAATGAAACGACACAATTAAGGTACTAAAGGGAACGCATAAAGTGCCCATACACAGACCTTATGGGTACATAAATTACGTTAATTTCCAGAGAAGCACGTGCTGGTGCTCTCGGCGGACCCTGAGAAACACCTGATGACCGCTACGTGTGAGGTCAATGACCCCAGCATCGTGTTCTCCACCTTCGTGCGCTACGACCCTCGCACCGGAACCCCCGCCCTCGATGAACAGGAAGTGACGTCACTGGTTGCGAGAGTCAACGACGAGCAGGCACTTCCGGTCTGTCAGCCTGTCAACTTCCGGAACCAATGTTTCGAGGAGCCCTAGGATTTCACCTGGCTGATGAAAAAAAAATAATTAATTTGACCTGGCTGTAAATTAACTAACCGTTCTTTAACTTTGGGATTTAATTTTCTATAATAACAGAACTGATTTATGTAATTTGAATCGATCTTCTTAATTAATAATTATTGTTCTAATTATTCTTTAATTATTTAATTGTTTTTTATTTGACCAATAAATGATTTTCCAAATTTTTAATACAAAAAAGTGTTTTAATTCGTATTTGTCAGCTACCTATTTCTAGATAAATATAACATATAATATATATTTTGCTTTTTTAAATAATATTTTATCACATAATTATAAATAATACATGTATACAAATTGTTCAAAAAGTAAAAGTATTTTCATTATTATTGCATGCAGTAACTAAAAAAAATGAATAAAGTAAACAAATTAATTATTATAATAATATTATATTAGATTATTTTTCATAATAATAATTTTATTTCGATTCTGGTTGTGCAAGTCAACATTGATCACGTCATATATTTCAACTCTTTTTTCACACGACGTACATTTTTTCTCGATTTTAACAATTTTTTTTGAAGTTTTAAAATAATTATAAGAATCAAACTGCTGGACCTCAGTCCTCTGCTGACCCGAAGGTGCAATCGAAGCACCTCATCCTGTCCGGCTTGATTGTGACGATGCCGGACACCCCCAGCTGAGTCTTGAACTGGTCGGTCATCGCCAGGGCCTTCTGTTCGCTCAACACCGCCTCTCTCTCGTGGTAGCGAGAGAACAGCACTATCACCCAGTGGACGTGGGAGGAGTGACGTTGCATGCAGGACCCGATGACCAGGTACCGTTCGCTCTCAGTAGCCAATATCAGTTGCTCCATTTCTGTGTGACAACCAATCAGTCAATCAATTGCAGATATTTTAGAACCCGGGAAGTATTGCTAAAAAGTTTTGCCGAGGTCAGGTTTGAACCCACGCCCCTTTTAGGTCTTATCCTTTTATTAAGAGAGGCGTCACTTTCTCTGTACTTTCAATAATTTTTTAAAAATAGTTTTCAGACTTAAAAAAATGTGAAAAAAATCAGGGTTAGATAACTTTGCACCTTCTATCCATTTCTGCAATAAAATTTTGAGGCCGATATTCCTCACCTGGGTTATCGGTCTCCGGCCACCGTCCCTTCTCGTCGGCCGTCACTCGGTGGCTCAAGGGCGAGATGTCTACGCTCCCCGGTTTGTAGATGTCCAGAGAACAGCTGACGTCATCTTCGGTAGAGTTCGGGAACACTCGGAGAATCATGCAGGCGTCCGAGTGGTCCGAGGAGGGCTGGGGAACCCCCGTCTCGAATTTCGTCACCGCTACGCTCAGCCAATCACCGTGTAGCTGCACAGTTTGAAATTTGACAATTTGCAACGTCGGAGGCTCAAAGCTTAAGGGTATGAAAAATGGGCTTAGTAGATGGTTTCTGTAATTTTCGGCAAACCTTCCTGGCACCATAAAATAATTTGTAATAGCAAAAATTAGACCAAATTCAGTGAAAATTTCGAGTTATTCAACATTGAAAACTAGCATTGCTTTAAATGGAAACTGCTGTAGTTTTGAGTCAAATCAGAATCTTTTTCAAACGGAAAAATTAATTTTTCAAAATCTACACCGAATTTTTAATTAGTTTTTTAAATCGGTAAACTAATAGTTATTTTGTCCCTCATTTTATGGATTTAATCCTTAATTAACATAGATTTTTTTTATAATGGCAACACTGTCCATGATAATGTCAGCTGATAACAAGAAAAGAACACGTTACATGCAGGACATTGTTGTGACATCTCAGTCTAGGCATTTTTAGAGCCCCCGAAGAAGATACAAATAAACTAAAAATTGCTTTCATAAAAATGAATGAGATTGCTTTCATTTTCCTCTGTTATTATTTGAAAATATTTTTTATAAAAAGCAACATACCCGAGTTGAAATAAATTTTATCTGTATTCTCTATGAAGCTTTCTCTTCGTCTAATTCCCTCTTATTTTGCACCATTTTAGAGGGAAAAAGACGAGATTACGTATTTTTTCCTCTTCTTGAACATAAAATGTTAGAAATATTGTCCTCATTTCATCCTCACTTTGAGCGAAGAGGAAATAAGATGTGTTTTAGAGGTAAATAGATTAGGTTTAGACGTGTAAAGGATGAGTTGAAGACGTAATTTTTCAACTAGGGTAGCCACGAAAGATAATATGAGAGAACCTGTTACCTTGGTTATGTTGAGGTCCTTGAGGGGCCTGAATTTCGAACAGCTGATCAACCCCTGAGGGTCGGCCCCATCAGCCAGGCCCACAGCGAGGCACAACAACAGCCAGCGGGAAAACATCGCGGAGACTGCGGTCTTATCAAGCAGAAGAAAATAAATAGATCATGCACTTTGTGATGTAATAAAGTGCATAAATAAAACGCATCCCTGACCTGGTGACTTTTGCACTTTTGTTTATTTCATAACTTGAGGATTAACGACATTGCTCAATGTTCTCTCCGATGATAAACTGAAAATACTTTTAGTACATAAATTAAAAGGCAAAATAACTGCATGTTGGTTTGCTGTTGCAAAAAAACTACGAATTCGGTCTAGATTTTGAGTGATTAATTTTGTATTTTTTTAATTTTCTTGTGAAAAAGATGCTGATTTGACTAAAAGTCACAGCAGTCCTCATTTAAATCAATGCTAATCTCGAAGAATATCTAAAAATGTTCACCAAATTTGGTATATTTTTTACATGCAAAATAATTATTTCATAGTGTCAGTAAAGGTTGCTGAAATTTTCAGAGTGGTTCACCATATACTAAGCCCACTGATATTAAATGTCATACTGTACATTGAAAAAAATATAAAAATAACAGCAGAATTTTCATTCATTTTTTTCTAAAATATCTCGTTAACAAATAGGCTGGAAGTTTTTTCTTAGAAATGTGGACAAATGTCCCTTTTTACAGTTAATTTTTGTTTTTTATTTATTTTAGAAAATTTTAAGGTAGAACTAAAACCAATTACACAAGTACTGTATGGTATTCAGTTTAAATAGTCATTATAATTATTTTTAAGGATTTTTTTTAATCTGTAGAAGTCCCACATTTTGCATTACTAAAATTCATCCCCTAGTTGAAAAATTACTTCTTCAACTCATCCTTTACACGTCTAAACCTAATCTTTTTACCTCCAAAACACATCTTATTTACTCTTCGTTCAAGAAGAGTAAAAAATACGTAATTTCGTCTTGTTCCTCTAAAATGGTGCAAAATAAGATGACATAAGACGAGAGGAGAGCTCAATCGCGAATAAAAGATGAAATTTATTTCAACTCGGATCAGTAAATGAAAATATATTATACAATGACTTGGTTCAAATTTAAATCATCGATGACCTCTGATGACCTTCAAATATTTCTGGCCGGCTAAAATTCCCCAGCTGTTCCGAGCGACAATTAGAACTTGTTTATGTACTTGCTGTACAGATGATAATAAGACGTCATGACGGTAATTGAGGGATAAATTTATAATATTGTGTTATTTTCATAATTGAATGATTTTTCTTCTTCATCAGCATTGTTAAGCTTTTGATTAAAACAATTCATCTCTCAATCAAGTTTTTATTTATTATTATAAACTTTACTAAATTGGTTTCGTGTGAATTGATGGTAAAATAAAACATAAAAATTAATTATAATATTGTTTTGTTTTTGTTTTTTTTTCAGTTGACATGAAGCCTCCATTGTTAGAAAAATTCTCTCTTTTTCATTCTTAAAGCGAGGAAGAAATAAAACGTGTTTTTGAGGACGTATTGAACTCACCGCTGTCTCTCTGATCCACAAATCGGCCGGTCTCCCCCTCAGTGACGTGGTAGACGAGAACCACGGGCACGGTGAAGAACCCCACGTGCATGTTCAAGTCACCTCTGACCTCCGTGGCGCTCGCCTTGAACCGGAGGTGCATGCACCTGGCGCCAGCGGGCTTGGAGGCGCCAGTCTCGGTGAACAGAGTGGAGCCGAGGACCAGCCAGTCACCATTTATCTGTTTAAATAAATTTCATCTTTTGTCTCATCTAATTTCATTTTATTTTGCACCATTTTAAAGGAAAAATAACGAGATTACGTCCTTTTTCTTAAGCATAAAATGTTAGAAATATTATCATTTTATCCTTCAACTTGAGCGAAGAGGAAAATAAGATGTGTTTTAAGGCGGATTCAGATGGCGACGCGATTTTGACGTAAAAGCTGTGAAATCCTATGCGGTGGTGAATTCGCAGGGAATCACGTTAATTACGATGCTCTTTTTCTTTTAATCACCAAATATATGGCCGCCAATGGATGTTACAGCAAATGCGCATTATTCACGTCGCAGCCTGGAAATCGCCATGTGAATCTGCCTTGCCTTCAGAGGTAAAAATATTAGACGTGTAAAAGAAAAGTTGAAGACGTAATTTTTCAACTAGGGTACAAAATTGCGACATTCATCAACGTACCTGTGTCACATTGAGATCCATCAGAGGCTTGATGTCAGAACAGCTGATCTGTTCTTGAGACGCGGGGTTGGCAGCGGCCTGAAGGACGAGCAGGACCGCCGGCAAACACAGGGCCAACATGACTGAATGAAGTTAGCTCAGGGAGGGTATATATGGAGGAAGATCAAACCAGTTTGGAAGTACTTGTTTCCGGGAGTGTATTTTATTTTATACTTTTCCTCGTGGGTTTAACAGTTAACATGTAACACTGTCCTATATAAACCATAACAAATAAATTCACGAATAGCATCCCTATTAAAACTTTTGAGACATAATTGTGATTTCAACACCATTTCTTGTTTGTTTGCATTTTTATTTTTATTTTGTACTGATTCTTTATATGTCTGTGTACCCTGCATGTTAGTTTGATTTTATATGTACACCATTTGTGTTTAATTAAAGATTAATAAATAAAAAAAAAGTAATGAAATTATAACAATGAAAACACACAAATTTTAAAAAGATAAAATTATAACGTGTGAAACACATTCAAAGTATTACAAGACGTTTGCTTATATTTTCTTCTCTCTCTCTCTCTATATTTTTTGTGGAATAACAATCTAATAATCATATTGTTATTCTGCAATGTAAGAGAAATCAGTAAGACTGTTAATTTGAATATTAATTAAAAAAATGCTTGAATTTTTATTTTTTATTTTAAAATAAATAATACAGTAACTATAATAAAAATTTAATTTTGTAAAAAATAAAAATTTTCATCGGTGTTAAAATGCATGGCATATTGTTGTTTATGTAAATAATATAATATTGGCTACTGTATCTTATAACAACACTAGGTATTAAAACACTAATTACTCTAGTTGGAAAATTACGTCTTCAACTCATCCTTTACACGTATTTTTACCTCTAAAACACATCTTATTTCCTCTTCATTTAGAGTGAGGATGAAATGAAAATAATATTTCTAACATTTCATGCTCAAGAAGAGGAAAAATTACGTAATCTCGTCTTTTTTTCTCTAAAATGGTGCAAAATATGAGGACAAAAGATGGAAGGAAACTAGTGACTAAATTATCAAATTTATTGCAACTCGGGTGACTTTATTTTGAATAAAAACAAAAAAAGGACGTATAGACTCGTTTATTTGGTTACAAAATTTCGCTGATGCAGGACGGGTCGATTTTCTTGAGTTCGAGGTCCGGTGCGCCGATGATCTGCGCAGCCTTCGAGCGCACCTCCTCGAGTTCCTCGACGGTCAGGGGGGCGTGGTCTCCATGTCCCTCGTGGTTGTGATCAGCGCCATCGCTCCCCTGGCGGCGGGTCATGATACTAAGATGCAGTGCCACGCGTTTCGTGACGTCATCCTGTCCTTTCTCAGGCTGGCAATGCAGCAGTGCCATGTACTTGGCGGGGTTAACGTCCAGGATTAGCATCTGGTGGTCTGTAACAAGGGGTGATTAGTATTTGACATTATAAAGTTGGCAGAGAACCTGGTGGGAATTAGCTGAACTACGTGCGGGGGTCCGTTACATGATTTAACATTAGAAAATTATGAAAATGCTATGACAGCAGTCACATCATTATTCTACAGATTTGACGACACCATAAAATTGTCCCATACCTTCATATAATATTTCAACTTTATAATTGATTTCTTTTATATAAATTTTGACATTTTTGTGATTCTCCCTATGCTATAGGTATTGCCATTTCCTGTATGCAAAGAACCAAAATTTCTGTGTCCAACGCCATCTATATTGGTTCTTTTTTTACTCAATTTACAAGGAGTATTTTGCTACCACCAAGATCTGAACCGACGGCAGCTCACGCCCAGACCCTTCAGCGCTCACCGTCGCAACCCTCCTACTCACCGGGGCTTCGCAGCGAGAGGCCGAAGCCACTCGCCTTCTGCCACCGGCGACAACGCTTCAATGTCATTCATTTTCAGGGTTAGTTTCCATAACAAAGTTGAACCTGCCTTATACCCTCACTCACTCTGCATGTTGGGGCTGTCTGTGATGATGTTCAGTCTACCCTGAGAGTCTCCCACCCTGACCAGCTCGGAGCTCCTCTCGACCTTCTCCTTGTCGGCGTGCAGGAAGGTCATCTTGAAGGTGAATCCTGACTCAGTCGTGTTCTCCAGCTTGGCAGTCATGCAGTGCACGTGTCTGCCGCTCGCTGGGGGCGGCGCCACTGTACCGGTACTCAGAACACCATCACGGAACCGAGTCCATTCTGACACCACCCATTGACCGCGGAGCTGAAATAAATTAATTCATTAATTTGGGATGTAGTCCAAATAAGGTTAAATTATATAATTATAGATTTTAATTTAGAGGTCAGACTATCACACATGATTTATTTTGTAGCATTTATAAATAGAGCATCCTATTTTTTAAAAATTCGCAAATTTGCTGGTATATTTGAAACGATGGAACGGGAGTCGATTATAAAAAAAAAAATACTAAACACATTTTTCTAGTATCTCAGATTTTATCAATAAAAAACAGGCATTAATATTTTTGAGAAATATGTGC
This sequence comes from Siphlonurus alternatus, assembly GCA_949825025.1. Taxonomy (NCBI): domain Eukaryota; kingdom Metazoa; phylum Arthropoda; class Insecta; order Ephemeroptera; family Siphlonuridae; genus Siphlonurus; species Siphlonurus alternatus. The sequence goes on along the minus strand of OX463785.1, from coordinate 25,011,352 downwards.
ATATAAAATTCCTCAGTAACACAAAATTTGAACATTACAAACCCACCCTTATTTAAACCAAAATCTGATTCAACCCCTCTCCCAATATTTCAACTGGTCACAACTTTTCTATTCCTTTTTACTTTATTTATTTATTTTTTTTTTTTACAAGAATACACCCCTAAGAGCTTGGAGCTCAAGGCTGGGTTATGGGTTAGGGATAATTAAAGAAGGAAAAGGATGGTGGCCACGGTCTGTTTTGCGTCTCACCATTCACTGAGGTGATACTGAGGGAACCGTGGAAACCTCAGTCAGGACGGACTTTTTATCAATGGACTGACTAATCACTGTACAATATGAAAAACAGTACTAAAAATTAGGTCTAAGTCTAATCTTTTACCTCAAAAACACATCTTATTTCCTCTTTGATCAATAATGCTGAATAAGAGGAAAAAATACGTAATCTCGTTTTTGTTTCCTATAATTTGCTATCGAATATTATATGAAATTTATTTCCCTTATTTTACCTGGTTGAAATCAACGCTGGCCACGGTAGGTATGTCGGTACAAGAGATCTTTGCCAGGCTGGGGGCAGCGAGCGCGAGCAGCAGGACACACAACTTCAACATCTTGGCCGCGAGTGTTCCCCAGACCACGAGAGTCACGTATATCACCAGGTCAGTTCATGTCACCAGGGAGCGCGCGTGGAGGCTGATAGCACGTCGCAGTGAGATTGGGGAAGCCACGGGATAATGAGCTTTATGTCAGAGAGACTTAGAGTCGTGTTTCCCGTCACAAAGTTGATGGGGTCATGATAGTTTGAAAGTCCAGCTTGCTTTGAGGTCAACAGATTTGTGTCTTGGAATTCATTATCTATATAGTTGTTATAGAAAATTAGAAACAATTGTTAATTTTCATCATTTTATACCAAATTTAAATAATGAACAGTAAAGAGGTCGCAAAAAGTTTAGACTCTAAGATATATTATATTATGTAAGCATATTTTTAGCTTCATTTCATTTCATTTTTTCAAAACATTTTCAAAATTTGAAAAATTATGCCCTAAAATTTGATATTTTTTGTAATGCTTCCTACATTTCACTTTTTATCTGGTATTGCAATCAGCGAACTTACCCTCTTTCTACGAGCAAATTATTGTGTACAAAAAATGCGTTGAAAATGCTTTCCTAGAATTCGTTTTCATGCATGCAGTTAGGAGAAATATTAATTTTATTCTGCTGTCTCTTTCATAGGCAATTAAATGCAATAATAATAATAATAATAGTAGTAATAATAGTAGTAATAAAAATGATATAACAAGAACTTTTAACTTATAATGGTTACAAGTCCGTGTCATAATAGCATGCAGGAACTAATTACTATCAATTATCAAAATTAAAAATTTGGCTAAATGATATTAATTAACTAGAACAGAACTAATATAGTAAAATTATTAATGTTCATGTCTGGAAATTGTTATGTTTTAATTAATACTTTTTAAAGTTTTTCCCTTTAATTTAATTAATAATAAATAATAAAATAAATGACACTGGGGTAATTCTTTTTATTTTTTTAATTTAATATTTATGATTTATTATTATTGAGTTTTTAAATCGCTCAATTAAGCACAATAACTACGGGAAAGTTAGAGTTGCTTTGGTAGCGTTTTATAAATAATAATATTTTATTTTACTGTAAAAGTAAATGGAAATATTTGACTAATTTAGCTGTAATGAAACAGGAAGAATTGTAATAAAATATAATTCAGAAGATTTAGATTTTTTTTAATGAATTGAAAGAGTATAAAATGAAAGAAAAATTGAAATATTATTGATTTTAAAGATTGTGTTGTAAATATTATATGACCCATCCATAACATAAATCAAAATTATAGTAAAAAGTTGGTAAATAAAATACCACGAATTCGTTGATAATTATTTATTTTTTCTCACATTAACAGATTTCGTTGATATTAACAGTCAGGGTTGAGTTTCTTCAGCCCCAGATCCTCCACCCCGAGGGTCAGGGCGACCTTGGTCCGCACCTCCGTCAACTCCTCGGCACTCATGCGACCCTGGCGGCGACTCAGCAAGTTAAGGTAGTGGGCCGCGCGCTTCGTGACGTCATCCTGGCCTTTCTCAGGGCGACAGAACAGCAGCGCCATTTGCTTGGAAGCGTCCACCTCGAGAACTAGCAGCTGGTGGTCTGCAAGGGTGGAAAATAGTCTCTTAAGACGGACTCAGATGGCGACAACGGCGATGCAACGCGATTTTGACGTAAAAGCTGTGAAATCCTATGTAGCGAGCGAATTCGCCAGTTTGCAGCAGCGAATATCACATTAATTAACGATGCTCTTTTTTTTAATCACCAAATATGGCCGCCAATGGATGTAACAGCAAGTGCGCATCGCATGATAAAAATGGCCATGTGAATCCACATTTATACGATATATAGATGGGCTGTGAAAGCTTTAGTTGCAACAAGGAACTATTGTCACATAAAAACTTTTAGCGTCAACAGAAACAAAAATAGTGTATCCATGATAATCATTTATAAAGAATCAGTAAGGCAGTAACGATGCTAAATTCATAATTCAGAAATTATACACTGAATAATACAAATATTATTTACAAAATATTCAATAAAAAAGTAATAAACTTTTAAATTTATAATCGAGTTTCGATGACGTATAAGTACTTTGAAACGTTATATATTAGTGCTTTTTCATATTGGTGTTCATATAATGTGAAATAAATCTGACGAAACAGTTTTATTAACGTTTCAAATCAAGTATCAAGGGTAAGATAACACGAAACATCGATTGTTGTAGTCCCATTTGATTAACATGTAAATCTTAGCAACCTAATAATAATTCTGATTTTTTTAGAGACAGTTCTTAGCACCAAAAAAATGTAGAAAAAAAATTCTAAACAATCGCTCGATACGATTTTTTTAAACTAATTTTTTAAAATTTCCAGTATAGGGCTTTCCCACGGAGACCTAAACTAATAAATTAATTTAAAAAAATCGGATCGAGCGATTGTTTTGAAATTTTTTCTACATTTTTTTGGTGCTAAGAACTTACTGTCTCTAAAAAAAATCAGATTTATTATAAGGTTTACATGTTAATCAAATGGGACTACAACAATCGATGTTTCGTGTTATCTTACCCTTAATAAATTTGAACAATGGAATTTTCACTCACTCTGCAGTTTGGGGTGGTCAGAGAGAATGTCAAACCTCCCCTGCAGGTCCCCGACCCTCTCCAGGCGGGAGCTCCTGGTCGAGGTCACCTTGTCCTGGTTCACGAAGGTCAGGTTCAGGATCAGTCCGTTCTCCGTGACGTCATCCACCTCGCCGGTGATGCAGTTCACCTCTTGGCTGCTAGCCGGCGCTGCGGGGCCGTATACGAACTTGGTCCACTCCTCAACAACCCACTGGCCCACCAGCTGTAAGGGTCAGAATGTAGGTGGAGAATTAGGATATTGGACCTTCCTTACTTGAATAAATTTTATAAGAAGATTATGCCAAGTGAAAATTGAACGAATTTAGTAAAAAAAAACTATGATAAAAGTTAGTATAATACCGTCTTAATAGGTTGGCAACACTGATTTGAATATGTTAATCTGCAAGTATAATTTTCTTGATTACATTTGCTAGGTTACATGAATAATTAGTTACATCATGCTCTGCAAAATAGTTTAGTAAGCCCTGATTTTAAAGAAACAAGGTAGTATATATATTCCACTGTAAAAAAAATATGCAAAACTTTATTAAAATTGTCAGAAATCAGGGTAAATTAAACCATTTTGAACCCTTATCCCGATATTCGTTTATAAATTTGGTAAATAATTCAAAATAATGATATGGAGTCAGCTGATTTTGCGGTGTTCCCACATAAAAAATCAAAATTGATTTTTTTGGCATTAAAGGAGTTTTTTTAAAGGAAAATAAGCCCTTGATTCATTATGAAAAGACCCCTAAATGGGGGGTAGGAGATGGTTTCAAATTAATAGTTACTGAGAAAAAATCAAATTTTCTAACATGGTACCTTATGGAGAGAAATACTTGAAGCATTTATTGGCAGATTAACATTGCAAAGACAGTGCAACCGATGCGATGCTCACCTGACTCAGGTCGACCCTGGGAGCTGTTGGCAGGTCGCTACACGAGATCTTGAGGGCCAGGGTTGGTGCGGCGAACGCGAGGAGAACACACAGCTTGAACATCTTGGAGGGAGATGGCTTTTGGTCCAGCCAGGCCCGCTTATATACCAGAGGACGGGATTCAAACTCCAACTGACAATGAGGGAAATTTGTACTTCTTTGAGAAGTGGGAAGTCCATAGAGGTCAAAAGGTTAACAGATGACATTTCTGTTCGCGCAACATGCGAGGGGAAATCCCAGTACAAGTTGAAAAAACAATTGTGAGTATACAGAAGATTATGAGCTTTATTCAAGGGGGTAAATAGACCAATTTACTGTGGCGTTGTTGATAGCGTGTTGTCCAAGAGAGGCCAAAGTTCACAAACTAAGCAGAAAATGAATTAAAAGTATTAAGACATGTTATAAAAACACATTCAAGAGAATGAAATTTGCAAAACAATTTCATACTTTTACTTTGGTAATAATATAATTTTTATATTATATTATATTCAAATTTTGTAATTGTTTGATTTTAGTTCGAAGATACAATAATTTTTGTAATTTAATTTGCTTATGACTTTACATTTAATGATAATATTATTTTAATTACTTGAATAAAATTTATGTTATCCATGCTGCAAGGCTTTTCAATGAGGATTTTAGTTTTAGTTGTTTTTATATTTTTGATCACAAACGATAACAAAAATCATTTTCTTTGAACGTGTAATTTATTGTAATAAACTAATAACATGCTAATATTTTTATTTTCTGTTTTTTTCACAAGTACAAATAAAGAAATAAATTTAAATTAAAAAAATATTATAATTGGAATAAAAATTATTTTAAGGCCGCCATCTTTAATTTACCGCCTGCAGTTTTGACAGCTATGCAACCCCTTCAGCTTTTGTGTTGTGCACGTTGCATCGAGGGTTGCGCAGGGGCAAAGTTGACCATTTTTGTTTCAACAATTTTTTTAGCAGATCTTGAATATCGTTTATGTGTAAAATAAATTAACTAAGTAGAAAAAACCGTTAAAGATAAATAAGACAATTGTTTTATGTTGCAAATACCTTTTTATTTGTTGCTGTATTATATTAGACAGCGACTTATTTTGCTATAAATGTAACAATCTGAGGAAATTGTAAATTAGACATATTTATTTGATCGCTAGGCAGTATACAGTGAATAAATCACAATACAAACATAGATCTTGTCAATACAATATATAAATATATAATAATTAATCCATTAAAGCCCAAACAAGTTTGTCATTTCCAGATTTTTAAATATATTTACATTATTTTATTTTTTAGTTAACAAGATCGTTTCTTAATTAAAATTCTGCATGTTACAGCAAATAATACCAGTGTTTGCCTAGTTTTAACTGAGGGATCCATGGAAATCTGAAACTGGTTAATAATTGATATTATAATATTTCTTCCAAAATTTGACAGTGAGCTACTAAATACCACTTACATAAAAACCGCCGATAACAAGGAAAGTAGGGCGACTAATTATTTAATTAATAATAATAAATCTGTTTTCATTAAGTTAAAATTTATAGTGTGATAATTGTGTGTTAAATTAATAATACGACGTGAACATATAAGAACCAAGAAAACGTTCAAACAAATAAAAGCTATAAAAAAAAATTGTTTTCTTGGTCCTAAGGTCAGATGAGATAAGTTGCTCGTCGACTCGCAATTTGAGCCAACTGAGAGACAAATTTCAAGACATTTGCAAGCGGTAAGTGAACGTTGTACTTCGTTTTGTATGTGTTGTAATGGTTTCTGTAACGTTGAAAAAAGTGGAAAAAATGTGAAAAAAAAAAAAAAATAAAAAATGAGGCTATTATTTTATTTTACAAAGTTAACAAATAATTCAAAAATTAATTCTTATAAAATTACAGTTAATTAATTAAAATTCAAATTAATTTAAATTAAATCCAAAATAACTATCGTAAAATTTATATTTGTCGTAAAATTCCAAGTCAATCTGCAGGCTAAAATGCATTGTAATTCATAACATGGATTTTCAATGTGGCTAATTTAAAGACTTCATTCAAATATAGTCAAATTAAATTTGTTACAAATTAATTTACCAGCTTCCTAAAAATGACTTAATTGAATCAATTCAATTTTAATTATTATTATTAACTATACATTTTTCTCCTTATTTTCTCTGTAACAAAAATCTAATTAATTCTAATATATTAATTATATCTAATTAACTACATGTTCAGACATGTCGACTCACGTGTTGCTGTTGGCTGCCTTGTTGATGTGTGACGTCACAGCTGCTCTACAGGTCAGTGAACTTGGTACGAAGACGTTTGGAGCAGCTTGTTGAAATTTATCATGTGTTCAGTTCATTACTTTTTCATGATACTGTGAGTCGAGTCTTATGAGGCGTTGTCAATTTAACATTGTCATGTGAACGTAGTTAATTGTAGTGTTATGGCTAAATATCAACCTAACTTGAATCTAGAAATTAAAAAAAAAGAGATTGTAATTGCAATTCATACATAAGTTGAAAAATTACATCTTCAACTGATCCTTACCACGTCGAAACTTAATGTAATTACGTCTTTTTACCTCAAAAATACATCTTATTTCTTCCTTGTTTAAAGAGAGGATAAAAAGAGAACTTTTTTCAAGCATTGTTTGTACAATAAGAGGAAAGAAAGCGTAATCTCGTTTTTTTTCTTCGGAATTGTTGGAGAAAAAAAAAGGAAAAAGATGACGAGAGACGTAAAAAGTAAATGGAAGATGAAATTTATTTTAAGTCGGGTATATTCCAATTTATGAACTACGATATTTAATTGTGCTTCGTATTATCATAATTAAACGAGACCAAATTTTACACGTATACGATTTATAGTCACTGTAGCTATTGTAAAAAATTAACTATAATTGTTGCTATCACTCCTAGCTAATCGTTCTGAGATGAAATAAATTTAATCTTTAATTCGCTATATAATTAATATATTAAGCTCTCTCCTCGCCTAATTTCCTCCTATTTTGCACCTTTTTAGAACGGGAAAAAAACGAAATTTCATCTTCTTTCCTCTTCTTGAGCACAAAATGTTAGAAGAATAATTATTATCCTCATTTCATCCTCACTTTGAGCGAAGAAGAAATAAAATGTGTTTTAGAGGTAAAAATATTAGGTTTAAATGTGTATAGAACTAAAGACTTAATATTTCAAGTAGGGTAATGTTTAAAATTCACTACTTTTGATATCACTCCTAGCTAATCCTGCCACTCTGATTGTTCACCAGGAAGGGACCTGGCAGTGGCGCCCCCTCTCTTGGGTTCAGGACCCTCAGCTTCTGTCCGGTCGAGTTTGTGACGAGCTGCTCTCTGTGGCGCAGCAACTTCGTGAGGAACATTTGGAGAACAAACAGTTGAGGGCTGAACACCGCGCGCAGGTCGACAAGTACGAGACAGAATTGAACAAGTTGAGACAAGATCTGGCGATGATGACCAAGGCAAAGTTCACTGACCTCCACGGCGAACTGACGAGTCAGAACCTGGAGTTGTTCCAGGAGAACGTTAAGTTGAAGTTCCAGAACGTGGGGCTGGAGAAGAGGTTGGAAGTTTGCACGGAGAGTTCGACCAGAGAGGAAACGGTCGCGAAGTTAAGACAGGAGGTCACAAATTGCACCAGTTTGAACGAGGGACTGGTGCACAGGACCTCCGAGTGTCAGATAGGGAGGTCTGTCCTTCAGTTGGAGGTCACGAGGCGCAGAGAGGAGGTCACCAAGTGCTCGAGTGTGAACGAGGGTCTGGTGCGCACGAGCTCAGAGTGTAGGACAGAGAAGGCAGATCTGCAGAGAGAAGTGCGGCGACTGATGACGGAGCTTCGGTCGGCGTGGCAGGAACATGAACAGTGCAGGGTGGGTTCATGTTTGTTTGTTTCAGTGCAGGGTGGGTTCATGTTTATACCAGCCAGTTTTGTATCGCAGCACCAAAGTCCTCTGCTCGATGCAACAATACTTTATTTTTTATAAACAAATTTATAACAAAGTATTGTTGTTAATGTCTGTCCTATCAGTGAAAAACATGGCACAGTTTACATGTTAACTAATGGAAAATGACCGTTAATTATAAAAGTTGTTGTGTCTACTAGCGCCAACAATGCCATTACGTTCTCTGCTCTGTTGGCAAAATCAGACACTACGTCGTCCCATGTTTAACAGTGAAAAAGGCTTCATGCGACAGACATTATGAACAATGTTTTGTTAGAAACAGCTGTTTAATCGAAAATTCACTACCAGGGTCATAAACAAAGTTATCTCAGTTATCAGGGTACAGTCAAAGCTCCACAAACAACCCTTCAATGACTGGAACATGAATTTTGACTCACTCGGTATAATGTGAGTGGTATGTAATAATGGTAAATGTGCTAATTGTATTTACAGAGTTCGTGCAAGGATCGAGAAAAAGAGTCGAACGCTACGACGGTCGAACTGATGAAAAATTTGGAGCACAAGGTATGGACTTTGGAAAATCTTGCATATATTTCATCATTTAGTTGTAACCAGTGTCAACAAATTTTAATTTATAATTAATATAACCACTCTTCCATAATTTTTTTAATGAGATGAAAAATTGCAGGGATTTAATTTGCATGAAACTATAAATATATACTTTTTATTAAATATATTTCAAATAATTTTATTTTAATTAAAATTTTGTATTTTTTTAGGACAAGCATTGCAGCAGTAAAAACATTACAGGTAACGTCATGAACAACTTGCATGGATAGATAATAATGTAAAATTCATTATTCTGAAGATTGTCAGGTATTTATTTATTTATTTATTTATTTATTTATTTATTTATTTATTTATTTATTTATTTATTTATTTATTTATTTATTTATTTATTTATTTATTTATTTATTTATTTATTTATTTATTTATTTATTTATTTATTTATTTATTTCCTCGTGTGGCTGTACATAATACAACATAGAGGTTCAAGGGTTTTTCTTATGATTAGTAAGTTAATAATTAATGAACAATAATACCAAACGTATTGTTGCAGCAACAAAGCTGGATATGGTTAATTTGGGGGGACGACTCTACCACGTCAGTGACATAAGCGTCAAGGTAAGTCCCAAAAATTGTCAAATTAGTCAAACCAGAATTAGATTAGAGTGAGTCGGGAGTTTCTGAAAATTGTTTATTTTCTTGTCATTTCAATTTAAATATTTCTAAAACGAGTTAAAGTTTTTTGTTGTGGTTATTAAAAAAATGAAGTTTCATTACTATTTTTAAATCATATTTTAAAATGGACAACCTGCATGAAATTTTTTTATTATAGAAATGAATAGAGGGTATCAAATTATGCTACTTTGAATGTTTTCAGATTATTTAAAGACCCAGAACTATTTTTAAATAATTATTGAAAGTGCGGCCATGCCCCCTGGAGACATCTATAGGCGTCTAGGCCCTATCCTTTTTATTAAGGATTCAGGGGTGCCAACCTATTTTTACAAAACTTTCAATAATTATTTAAAAATAGTTTCGGGACTCAAAAAATTCTGAAAAAATTCAGAGTAGCATAATTTTGTATTCTCTATTCATTTCTGGAATAAAAAAAAAATTCATGCAGGTTGCTCATTATATTAATGTACGTAAATATAAATCACCCTGACTAAAGGTCGTCGGTTCCTCAGATGAGCTGGCCTGAAGCCAGGTCGTTCTGTCAGGGTCACGGTCTAAAAATGGCCAGCGTCGAGACTGAAGAGGAGAACAACAGAATCATTCTGCACCTCAACCAAAGATTCGGTTAGTCATCGATCAATTTCAATTAATATCATTTATTATTGCTTATATAACGCTTGTCAACAATTAATTGTTTCCATAGCAACGTGGTTGTTTACAAACGTTATTATAGTCGATCGATATAAAATAAAAAAAATGTTGGAGTTCAAAATTTTTATTGCAGAAATGGATAGAGGGTGCAAAGTTATAAAACTACTCTGATATTTTTCAGACTTTTAGATCACGTGAATTTAATATTTTTACAAACTTATTGAAAATACAGCAATAAACGTCACTTTTTAATAAAAGGAAGTTTTGCTCAAATTTTAGCAATACCTTCCGGTCTTTAAAAAACCGAGCAGCATAATTCTTTGCCTCATATTAATTTCTGCAATAAAAAAATGATACTGATTGTCCATTGAAAAACAAATCTAACACTAGTTCCCTGCTCTAGTTGAAAAATTACGTCTTCAACTCATCCTTTACACGTCTAAACCTAATCTTTTCACCCCTAAAACACATCTTATTTTCTCCTCGCTTAAAGTGAGGTTGAAATGAAGAAAATATTTCTAACATTTTATACTCCAAAAGAGAAAAGACGTGATCTTGTCTGTAGACGAGAGGAGAGATTAAGCTAACAAAAGATGAAATTTTTTGTAACAGACAGCCAATGGGTTGCGTTTTTCCTGGGAGGCACTTGCGAGGTAAAGTACAAGAACTGGGTGTGGTCCGGTACTGGCAGGGCCTTCTCGTTCACCGCCTGGCTCTCCACACACCACAACCGAGGAGACACCTTCAAGTACATGGGGATTCACCGCTACAGCAGCAGCAGCGTCGGCTGGTTCGACTCGGGCGCCATTTTCGAGTGTGGGGTCATTTGTGAGGATGAATATGATGGGGAGTAGGCCCTTTTGGCACGAGGAGAAAAAATATCTTTCCTCGCAATAATGAGCTGTCTGCTATTTCAGTTGAGCGCAATTATGAGCTTTATTTTATACTGATATACAGCTCATAATTGCGCTCACCTGAAATAGCAGATAACTCATTATTGCAGACGAAGGACGACATATAATTATCCAAATACATGTGACAGTACACAATGCTATGTTAAATTAATAATTTAATATAATAATTGAGTTGTTTTCAACCCCCATAACTATATGTAGCTACTTTTTGTTTATGATTATAACAAATAATTGTTTATTATAATAATTAAATAGATTTATTAACTCAATAAACTTCTATACATAAAAGCTAAGTTATTAAATTTAACGTGCTTTATTCTTGCTTGCAAGTCCTATATATTATATCTCAATGAGTGCTATATATTTTAACATTTTGTTTTAAATGCCTAATGATTTTTTGATTGGCCAAAAAACGTGTTTTACATGCATTGTAATATTTCAGTGTTCTAGTTGTTTTATTTGGTTCAATTAAATAAGTTGAAAAACTAAATTTAAAGGGAGTATTGTTAAAAAAAGTTATATTTTTATTAAAATGTTAAAATGTAAACTTGGCATCAAATTATTGATATAACTAATGTTAAGCAGCAAAATGCGAAAAGATTTCAGAAATTGTGAATTCTTCCCCCCACAAAAAATTGTAAATTTTATTTGAGATTTCTTTCAACTTAATTAGAGGCATTACTTCTAGATATTGATAGCTGAATGTTTCACCTACTTTAATTATTGTTCTACCTCGTCATTCAAGATAAGGATCAGTACGCTAAATTTACTTGGGGAAACGTGGAAACTCAGTCAGGATGGTCAGTAAGCTCCTCTCCAGGTCTCCAGGGGTAAAAATACAGCACAGTCAGTAACTTCCAATTTAACTGGATATAATTTTAAATTAGCTGTAGGCCACGTACTAATTTTAACACGTAAGTTCAAGTTTAAACCAGAGGTAATATTGACTTAACTGTGTGATGTGTCAAGTTTAAAACAGAGATAATGTAGTGTGATAGTCACCACTTAGCACTGAGGACTCAATTACCGAGGCACGCTCAGTAAATGTCACATAAGGAAATAATAACACCATTCAACTCCGTGGCACGGTGGAGCAAATTGAAGGCAGGGAGTTCTAATTTGTCAATATTATTATATTATTTATTTCAATGAAAAAATTAAGAAAAAAATAACTGATGAATTTTGTGTTTTCAACTATTAATTGCATACCGTTATGATTAATAAATTTTATAATTTATCATATTAATAGTTAATAAAACGTAAAATATTAAAAAAAAAAAATTTCATATCTTGAAATGAATGATAATATATAAATTAAATTTAAAAAAATATATAAAAAATAAAATGAAATACTAAATAAATAAAAAAATATATAAAGCACATAAAAATATTAATTTTAAATATATAAGATTATTTACAAAATTAAATTAAAAGAATAAACTTCTCTCAATTCTAAGACCAACTTGAAGAGAAAAAAGTTAGCAACTCCCATTGATGCTGATCTTGATAAAAAACAAAACACGATCATAATTAATCTCTTTCATCTAACCATTAATATGCTACAGTTGTCGCATCACAAGATCCCCTCAGAGGAAGTTCCTCTATTCTCACCCACACACAATTCAAGCCCCTGACTGGACGATACACACATGTTAACAATGTTAACTTCCTGCCAGGATTGGTGAGTTCCATCTCAACATATAACATGAACTTCCGGAGAGATTCTCGCTCAGGTTCGACTGTATCTGACCTTGAAGGAACAGGTTTTTTCGCCATGTAAATAAATCACGGAGGTCGATGACCCGAAGTTGTGGAGATAAAAGGTGCGGGAGCGCTGTGCACCGTCCAGACCGACTACAGACGCCATGAAGTTCGCGTGCTCCTTGTTGCTCCTCGCCGTGGCCAGCAGCGCCGCGGCCCTCGACTGTAAGGATGTAAAGTCCCTGACCAACCTGAACATCACCCAGGTAACTTAGACACTGAAATTGACTTAAGGGTAAGATAACGCCACCAATGTGAAAAAAAAAAATTTTTCTCACAAATATTATGAAAAAAAAATTAAAATGTTCTCCAGTAGCTAAAATATCAGGTATACAAATACGATCTATGAATTTTTTAAAGTTGACTATATACTTTAGTATGCAGAAATGGAAATTCCATGTTAAATTAGTAAACTTTAAAAATTAATAACTCAAAAACTATCCCTAGATACCTGATATTTTAGGTACTGATAGGGGGTGTAGAGGAGAACATTTTAAATTTTTTAAATAATTTTTGTGTGAGGGATTTTTTTTTAACATTGGTAGCGTTATCTTACCCTTCAAATGGCTTATTCATCAAATTCCAATAAACTCCCTAGTTTGTAATAATTGTTTATACATGTAAATTATTTATTTAATTTCATTTATTAAAAATTTAAATATTTTTTGTCATGAGGAAAATATAATTTTAAAACAACTTTCTTTATTTGAAATTACGTCTTCAACGCATCCTGTACACTTCTAAACCTAATCTTTACCTCTAAAACACATCTTATTTCCTCCTCGCTCAAAATAAGGTTGAAATGGGGTCAACATTTCTAACATTTCATTTTAAATAAGATGAAAATGAACGTAATTTTGTCTTTTTCCTCTAAAATGGTGCAAAAAAGGAGAGAACTTTTTTTAGTGAATAAATATTTATTTCAATTACACGTAAAGGATTTTATTAACATTTGATTACAACGTAGCCAATCAATTACATTACCTGACAGAACATTGTTTAACCTTCCTTTGTCTTTCCCCCAGCTCCGCGGCAAGTGGAATGTGGTTGAGGTCCTGCAGTTCAAGGACGGGGCCCCGATCGACAAGCCTCTGTCGGTGGTGCCCATTTCCTCGGAGGGCCCCAAGGCCCCGCGGTGCATTAAGACCAAAGTGAAGGTCAACAACGAGACCAGCGTCTGCATGAAGGCCAAGTTCTTCTTGTCTGAGGATGAACGCATGACCAAGAGATCCACCTTCACCCTGGCCGCACCGGACAACGGTCGCTGGGAGCTGCAGTCCACCGTGCCTTACCGTCAGAGTGAGTACCTGATATTTATCATCTGGGGTACCTGACAATGTACTGGGAGGTTAGTTACAGTTAGGGAACACAATACTATGAAATAAGGAAAATTAGGTTAGCAAAAAAGTTGCTATTTCTCGTGTTTTTAAACTTAACACAAAACGGACGAACCTCATGGCATTATTATTGCTTATTTAGACAGAAAACTTATGTATTGTCAATTTTTTATATTTTTTGAACCCTCTAACACCCTTAAAATCGAGGGGAAAGACGCTGTGACGTCATAGTCATGCAACGTATTTCCCTATACTTGCGTGTTAAATATTTGCATGACTATGACGTCACAAAACTATGCAATACAATTTTGAAGGTGTTCGACGATTCTATAAAATATTGGGAAAAATATATTAAAAATACAAAACTTGAGATCCTTTTTTAAAGTATTTGCGAATAAAAAAATCATGTTCATTTTTCAATTTTTTTTTTATGTGTTACTCACATATTAAATTAACCAAATTTTGCAGACAACGAGGTTCTGGTGCTCGCCACGGACACTGACAAGTACCTGGTCCTCCTGATGTGCGCCCCTGAGGCCGGCCGCCCCTCCACCGATCGATCCCCCGTGAGGATCGCCTTCATGTCCCGCCAGCCCAAGCGAGAGGTCACCGACGCCACGCGCACCACCGAGGACCGTGATTTTGACGATGAAGATGACGAGGTCGCCACGTCAGAGGCACGAGGACTCGGAGACAAGCGAGCAAATGGAAACTACATTCCCGTTACCGAGGACGAGCTCAAGATCGTGCGCAGCGACGTGGCCAAGCTGATCGGGGTTCCCTCAATCAACCCTGGTAAGCTGGACATTGACTGTTTCTTCCACGACAAGAAGGGGGGAAAGAAAGACAAGGAGACGGTTCCTCAACCTTAAATTATGTAATGTTATTTAATAAATGTTTTTTTTAATTAAATGTTGTTTTTTTACAAATAAGTTAGAATATAGACGATTAACCGTGGCTTGTTAGAAAGTCATGGTTATCATGAATTACTATAATTAATTACATGCAAATTATAATTTATGATAATTTAACTAACTTTAATGTTGATTGTTCAATAAGTATAAATATTAATAATGCATTGTATTTTTTTTAAATTTAAAACAAAACCTGAAGCAATTTTCAATTGAATTTATAAAATATTTAAACATTATGTAAGGTTTCTGTATTTCAAATCTTTCATTCCACTTGCTAATAATTAAAATAATAAAATACGGTTAATGATTCTCCATAAATTTTATTATACAAAGTTACATTGTAACTCATTTCTGGTAAATTTTATTATTCAAAAAAACACCACAAATTTCCAATAATTACTCGATTGTCAAAAAAACACATCGATTTCCAATAATTACTCGATTGTTACCCTCTGAAACAATCGGTCTCCATCTTGATCGGTTTGACCTCCGTGACCTCTATGACCTGGACCACAAGGTCACGCAGCCTCTGTAGTTGGTCCTCGGTGTCTGCTGACCTCTGGTGGCGGGACAGGAAACTGACCCTGGCAGGCACCTCGGTGAATTCCCCAGGGACGCAGTACAAAAGAACCAGGTAGTTCTCAGGGTCCGCAGCGAGCACCAGCATCATATCATCTGTAATTAATTAATTATGTGAAGATTTTTAAAATTATTTTTATTTGCTGCCATTTTGTTCAAATAAAATTAAAATCAGCACTTTTTTTTATTATGTACACTCGTCACCTTGGAAAATTTCCTACTTGCAGCCTCGTTAATCACCATGTCCCGTAAGAATAACACAGAGCATGGTGATTAACTATGCTACAAGTAGGAAATTTTCCAAGGTGAAGAGTGTACGGGAGTTTATCATTTATAAATTTTGTGTTTCGAATACCTTCGTGTATTGGTAAAATATTAAAATAAACTAACAAGGGTTTAGTGCAAAATTCATCAAATTACAAATGGACAAAATTATGCTATTTAAAACATAAAAAGGAAAATCCTTGAATTCAATTATCCAATGGAGTATCAACCTCAAATTTTTTTATTTTAAAAATCGACAGAGGCTGCAAATTTATGCCACCCTGATTTTTTTCAGATTTTTTGGAGTCCGAGAATTATTTTTAAAAATTGTTGAAAGTACAGAGAAAGTGACGCCTCTCTTAATAAAAAGATAGGGCGTAAAAGGGGCGTGGGTTCAAACCCGACCTCGGCATAACTTTTTAGCAACGCTTCCCGAGCTCTAAAAAAAAAAAAAAAATCAAAGTGGCATAATTATGCACCCTTTATCCATTTCAATAATAAAAAAAAAAATGAGGTCGATACTCCATTAAAATTTAAAATCCATTTAAACGATTGAATATATAAATATATATTAACGACTGATTGATATTTAACATAACCCACTTACCGTTGATCTGTCCTGTCCACCGTCCGGGCTGGGTAACGGTGAACTGCGACCTTCTGATGACCTTGTCCCCCCCGTCCATGTGCATGGAGGCCTTGATACTCAGGGTGGTGTCGTTGGACTTCAGCTTGCAGGTGGCGCAGCGAGGCGAGAGGTTCACGGGGTCATCAGAGGTCACCTGACTGGAGGCCACGCCCCCCCACAGAGGCACCCACTCGAGCACCACCCACCGTCCAGACAGCTGTAACGAGGGTGGTTAAAATATCATAGCAAATACGTGCTAAAGTTGGTCTAGAAATTAATTTCTCCTAGCTTTTCTTAGAATTTTCTTTCATAAATAGTGACAAAAAGAACCAATGCTATTGAAAAAAAATATTTGGTAACCAAAACTATTATAAAAAAAAAGAGATGTTGTGAGTTACGTTAACTACATAGGATTTTAGGTTTTTCTGCCTAAAGATAATATTCGATAATATAATATAAGATATTCGGGCATCTCATATAAGATATTCGGGTATTCAAAACGTAAACATGAAATTCCCGTATAAGTTTATACATTTTATAAAAGAAAGGTGGGATTTTAAAGTTTATTTTTTATATTTATTTTTGTTCCATTATTGTTATTAATTTTGTTCAAAATTACTATGAATATATTATAGCCAATTCTCTACAAACAAGCCCCCCCCCCCCCTTACCTGGGTGACGTTCAGCTGTGTCACGGTCCTGACCTCACCACAGTCGAGGGCCACCGCCCTGACCACCACAAACATCAGCAACAAACAACACGTTCTCATTTCTAAGCCAGGACTGTGATATGCACAGTTAAACATATTTATCTTGCTGCAGTCTCAACACTGCAGCAAGATATCTGTTGACGGAGCTTGTTTACTATCAATATGATGACCAATCTACTTTTAAATTAAACATAAAGTCGTCTCTATTTATCTTTGGTTTGACGTCACGTGACCCTCCCATTGGAGGACAAAGGAAAAGGTTCGTGACGTCACACAAAAGATAAATGGGGACGACTATATTAAGTTTTTAAATATTTCAGTAAATAGTTACATAATATTGTACCAACCAGGGTACCCTATAGGCCGCTAAAAAAGTTATATATATATATATATATATATATATATATATATATATATATATATATATATATATATATATATATATATATATATATATATATATATTGTTATGCAAGGTTTTGATTAATTAGCAGTAATAATAAATAAAATTGAAGTAATTAAAAAATTATGAATTAATAAAATACACTTTGTTCTTATGACAATATATTGATTGTACAATCTCCATGCAATTTAGGGAAATTATGCTTTTTTAATCTTTGCCTTCAAAATCCTTGCCCTCCTGCAGAAATAGCTATTACATCAATCTATAGTTTACAGTGTTGCAATGTTCAGAAAAGCAAAATTTCTGCCTCCGTTGCTAACTTGATGTCGTTCGTCTTGAAAAGTCTCTTTGATAACCTCTGTATGTTCAGAGGTCGTAATTATACTGCTGAGTTGACACTTATTGTAAATAATTATAAACTGTGATAATTATTTGCATGTTTTCTAACTACGTTTTACCCAGTATTATTTTTTAATTATTAAAAGAGATGCTACTCGTAACTTATTTTATCTTTTTTTTTTTTTTTTAGTGTCACCTGTTATGGAAATAAATAAAAATGATTTCGTTTCTTTAGGGGGCATTCACAAAGTCTTATGGCCACATTTAAGGCTCGAAAATTTAAGACCAGAAATTTTGGGTCTAAAAAACAGGTCTAAAATCAAGCTTTAAATTATCGAGCCTTAAATGTGGCCTTAAGACTTTGTGAATGCCTCTTTTTATAAACTAGCAGATACATGATATTGAAACGATATAAATGTAAAAATTGCCGTCTATAATTATTTTTTATATTTTCTCCCTTACACGCTGCTGATGCAAATGGCGTGGCAAGCCCCTGTAAAGTATGCAATTTGCGTTGCAATGACGTCACGTGAGCCTGACTTATATTTGCTAAAATTTTTATAACTTTAAATAAAAAAAAAATAAGATTTTTTTTATAATTAATTTAATTGTTTTTATTTTTTATTTAATTTAAAAATTAAAATTAATTTTTTCATAGTTTGATTTTTATTAATAAAATACTATAAAAGTCAAAAGGTTTGTAATAGTTTTTATATTTTTTTTTGTATAAATAAAATGTTTTCTACCAGAGTAATGTTGTACAATTTACATAATAATTCCTGGTCTTATCTGATTAGTTCATGCAACTTCCTAAATTCCTATGAATTAAATTTTCATTATTAGAGGTAGGAAAGTTTAGCTTGTATTGGTAGTTACTTGGCTTGCTGTTTTCAAAATAGAAGAAAGAAAAGTTGTATAAAATCGCTGCTCAATTTATTTTCAGAATATTACAAATTTAAAATAATTAATAATGTCCTAAATAATGGCTTAAAAAAATTAAAATTTGCTTTTTAAAGAATGGCGTATATAAATATTTTATTATTAATTACTGTAAATAAATTAAGTTTTAATAAAAAAAAATCGTGTTAAAATGTGTTAATTGATTATCTTGCACATTAAAACTAAATAACAAAACTCAATTTGCAGATTCTTCCCAAGCCCTCCTTTCTTCATCTTGATTCAATTTTGAGAATAGACCTCTCAGCAATACACCCACTCACTAAGTTCTTCCTGCTAGTGACGTTGATGTCCACGGTATCCTCCCTTCTTCTTCTTCTTGTAGCACTCCACGTCGTGCTTGATAGTGTCCAGTTTGTCCACCCCCAGGGCCTGCGCCACCGTCGCCCTGACCGACTGTAGCTCGTCCTGAGTCATGGAGACGTAGTTGGGTCGTCGTCTGTACCCGCGAGCCTCGGGGAGTTCCTCGCTGTCGTCGGGCGCTCGTCGAACGTAGAAGTTGACCCTGGCAGGGAAGGAGGAGGACCCTGGCACGCACGTCAGGTCCACGAAGTACTTGGCAGGGTCGGCAGCAAGCACCAGCACCTCCGTGTCTGCAAAAATAGTTGGTGTCTAATCTTTTTACCTCTAAAATACATCTTAGTTCCTCTTCGCTTAAAGTGAGGATAAAATGAAGATAATATTTCTAACATTTTATGTTCAAGAAAAGGAAAAAAATAAGTAATCTCATATTTTTCCTCTAAAATGGTGCAAAATAAGAGGGGATTAGACGAGGAGAGAACTTAATAGCGCATAAAATATGAAATTTATTTTATCTTTGGATTCAGTGACGACTAATATAAGAAACAGTGACACTGTTCTCAACCTCTCCCCCTTCCGTAATGCAAATCTTTGTTTACGTTTAGATTCGACTACGCATGGCGATCGTCTTTTGATTTTTATCGCAGCCAGAATACGTTGGCGTCTGTCTTAATTTCTTAAAAGCTAGGCGTCATAGTGTCTAAGATCTGTTAGACTCACCAATCCTGCTGGGCACGTTGGTGTTCAGCGTCCATCGTCCCACCTCGGACACGTTGTACATTGATCGGACTGTCCTCATCTCGTCCTCGCTGATCAACATTTTCGACTTCACCGCCAGGTTCGTGTGGTTAGCCTTCACCTTGGCCGTGACACACTGAGGCTGGGGGGGAGCGCAAGAGTCCTTGGGGCCCTCGGAGGTCGGGACACCGTCCGAGAACAGGACGTACTCGAGCACCATCCACTTACCGTTCAACTGTGGACAAACAGGACAGTTGATAATTACCGTACACTCTCCATGGAAAACCGGACACTGCTGACGTTACATGGCTAGAGAGTTTTTCCTCTCAATAAAAAATATCAGACCAAATATAAATTTTGTAGGTCCTCCATCTAAATAGGATATATAAATTTATAAATATTTTCTATTCATTCAACCTCGTACGAAAATCTTAATCAGGCTATGCCTATTATAGATATAGGGTTTCATTATTTTTTATAAATATTACTAATAATATTATTATATATGTAAAAATAATATTTTAAATATATACATTTGTTAAAATTATTTTTTATCAAATATTTTTTTATAATTTAAATTAATAAATAATTTTAATGTAGAATATATTTCAAAAATTATAATTATATTATACACGTTACAATATTTTTACATTCTCTTTCCTCTTCTGCGCCTCATTATAGTGTGGGCTTTATTTGTTTATACGTATTAGTTTGTATTAATATAATATTTGTAAAAATAATATTTAATATTATAATTTATAATGCATTAGTATGAAAAAATAGTATTTAAATTATTATTAATTTAATATTTTTTTATTTAAATTAAAAAAAAAATCAGAAGATTACAAAAATAATAAAATTATAGTATATTACGTAATACTACACACATAACAATGTTTCAAAGTACCCTCCCCCCCCCCCCTTACCTGGGTGACGTTCAGCTGTGTCACGGTCCTGACCTCACCACAGTCGAGGGCCACCGCCCTGACCACCACAAACATCAGCAACAAACAACACGTCCTCGCCAACATTTCTGAATGAGCGGCCGCGGCCTTGCCCGCCTTATATCGTCCTGTCGCGTCCCGTTACGTGGTACAGTCCCCGGCATCATTGAATCAACGTCCAGGCTTGGCATCTTTACATTGTGTGTACACTACCCGGCATAACAGTCCAGGCCTGTCAGCAGTAATATATAAATGAGATTAGAACGGTATTATTTCTGAAAACTAATTCTTTTTATAATTTTTATCGAGAAATTATTTAGCATAATTAATTAACCATATATAAAAAAAAAGTGTTGGCTAGGACCTTATATAATAAATATTATAGCTATTCAAAATTTATAAAAACATTTTTTCGAGTAGTCTTTGATCTCTAAAATACAATGTATATTATGTTTTTATTATATAAATAGCCAAGTCTGAAAAAAATATAGTATAATGCATAACAAACATATAATTACGAATGGTAATAATTATTATTTTTGTATTCATGAGAGAAATATAATAATAAAAAAAATAATGCAATAATATAAAACTTGAAGGGCCATTCATCCAGCTACTGAGTCGCTTGACTTCGGTGATCTGGAGCGCTCAGTGATGTGCATGTAATTAAATGAATGTACACGTTAAGTAACACAAGAGTACTACAAGAACCTGTTACAGATGACGCGAATGCTCTTTATAAATACCGTTCATCGCAAAGTATGTCAGACTGAGCACACTGCCTCGTGATTATAAACTGAAGAAGTACTGAATGAGGAAACTAGTGGAAACCTGTGAATACGGGGTCGTCTGAATCTTTCCTTATCACTAGATTTCTGCAAGAGAAGGAGAGGACCCTGGTTGAAAAATTACTTTCTTTACACGTCTAAACCTAATCTTTTTAACTCTAAAACACATCTTATTTCCTCTTCACTCAAAGTGAGGATGAAATGGAGACTGTTTCCAACATTTTATTAAGAAAAAATATGCAATTTCGTTTTTTCCCCCCTCTAAAATGATGCAAAATAAAAGGAATTAAACGTAAGGAGAGCTTAAAAGCAAATAAAAGATGAAATTTATTTCAACTCGGGGAGAGAGAGAGAGAAAATAATAATACGCTTACATGCAGTTTTAACATCCATTCTAGATGCAGTTCATCGCACGAATCATCATATTAATATAATGCAACTAAGATATCAAACACAAAGATAATGTAGCAGTGACCCCGGACACGAGAGACTAAAACGAACACTAGACAATTTTCATACCCCAGTTTATGTTTGTTTCTCAATTCTAAATGGATATTGTAGTGATGCCATATTAACTATATTATTTAACACAAGAATTATTAAATTTTAAAATTAACTATTAACATGGAGCTATAATATTACCAAGCCTAATGGATTTAATAAATTTTTATTACAGGTTTTCTTCATTATTATTATAATAATTATTATTTCTTCATTGAATTATTTATAAACATTTCTGTAAAATATAATTTTTATAATTGCGTGTTTGTAAATTATTTAAAAATTACCATTCAATATTTTTCCACAAACAAGAAATAAAACATTTAATAAATAATAATTATATTTAATTAAGTAAACTTATTTTCTTATTTTTAAAGAGAAGCGATTCATAAAAAGTTATTACCTGGCCATTCTCTACAACAATATAAATTTAAATTAATGATAAGGAAAATTCATGAGGACTAATAAAACTCAAATTATTATGACAATATTTATTATCTGCAACAATGTTTCGATATAATTAAAACTCGATTTTCTATTATTGAAATAACTGCCTAGTTTCAGCAATCTACAGCTGCAACCAAGTTCATTAGCTTTGCTCGTAAATACACAATCAGATGGAATCGATTTTCATTGATGAACCTTCTGTACATAGGACATAAGGTTCATCAATTAAAATTGACTCTCTCTGATTGTGTATTTACGAACAGAGCTATTATTTCATCTTTTTATCATGAAAATGATCCTTGCTTAAAATGAAAATTGCAATTATTTAAAACTAGACAATTTAATTATCAGCTGTTCAGGGGCAATTCTTGCTCAGCTTGATGGGTTGCAGGGTCGACAGTCCCAGGGTCTTGGCCACGCCCTCTCTGACCTTCAGAAGCTCGTCCTGAGACAGGGGGCGTGGCGAGTCACGGCGGGTCATCAGGCTGAGTCGCAAGGGCAGGCTAGAAGAGAGGTCATTGCCCTCGGGGGCACACATTAGAAGGACCAGGTACCTGTCAGGGTTCGCGGCAAGTACCAGTATCTCGCTGTCTGAAACAATCAGGGTGGGGAGCGTGTCAGGGTACAATTAGAAGGTACTTTACTCCCGCTTTGTTTGTTGACGTCACCACGCAGTCTATGGAGGCGTGGTGAACAAAAACTTTTGATAGACTCTTACATCTCACATAATTACAATTCTGCATCTCTCTGTTGGAGCTGCAGCAAGTGAGGCAGGAGTAACGTTCGTGGTATCCAGAGGTGTAATTGAAATGGTTTAAAATACAATTTAAAAAATATGAGCTAAAACTCAATGTAAAAGAGGTTTAATTGTAAAGTGGGTCAATAGAACACAACACAAAATGCTTTATTTTAGATGTAGCTGAAACTTGATATTTATACTTCAACTGAAGAATTATGCATACTAATTTTTTTAGCATCTCAATTACATTCATTTTATCTAATTTTTAAAAAATATAATAATTAAGCATTAAAAGATACAATCTGTTGGGATTGAGTATATTAGTTACAAATATGGGTGTAGAAGTTTTGCTGTTGACTTTAGCCTATCAGTAAAATACCAAACACAATGGAAACAATTTAAGAAGGATAGTTTGTTAAGGGGTAGCATGGTTTTGATTTTTGAATGTTCGCCAAATTCCATCAATACATAACTGAATGATATTGTACCGGTACATACCTATACTATAGTTTGAATGTTCACCAAATTCCATCAATACATAACTGAATGATATTGTACCGGTACATACCTATACTATAGTTTGAATGTTCACCAAATTCCAGCAATACATAACTGAATGATATTGTACCGGTACATACCTATACTATAGTTTGAATGTTCACCAAATTCCATCAATACATAACTGAATGATATTGTACCGGTACATACCTATACTATAGTTTGAATGTTCACCAAATTCCAGCAATACATAACTGAATGATATTGTTCCGGTACATACCTATACTATAGTTTGAATGTTCGCCAAATTCCGTCAATACATAACTGAATGATATTGTTCGATGTCGGGGGAAAAGAGTGCGGGTATGAGGGCACGCGTGATAGTGAAATTGCAATTAGAGCTTTAATGTTTAGAAAACTTTGAGAGCTTTCCACGGAGAAATCAGATTAGCAGGCGAGAAAACATTGAAGCCAGGGATGATATAACAATTGACATTATTATAATTGACGTCCATTTTTGTTAAAATATAACGTTTCAACATTGCCTTCATTTGTCGTGAATTCGAATTTTGGCACCACTGGACTTAAATTAAATAAAGTGTTTAAATAAATAAAACACCCTCTCTCCCTTACAGACCTCCCTGATTGAGGTTTCCATGGTTCCCTTAGTCAAAATAAAGTAAGTTTTGTATCGACTCCTAAGCCATAGTCAACCTAACGCTCAAGATAGTGTTTCAGAAGGCTACCCTAGTTAAAAGATTTCTTCTTCAACTCATCCGTTACATTCGTAAACCTAACCTTATAATGTCATCAAAAAAACATATATTATGTCTTCCTCGCTAAAAGTGAAGATAAAACAGATACAATGTTTCAAACATTTCTTGTTGAAGAAGAGGTAAAAGTACGAAATCTCGTCTTTTTTCCTCTCTTTTTTTCTCTAAAATGGTGCAAAATAAGAGGCAATCAGCTGAGGAGAAACGAGATGTAACTCCCGACTGTGGTCCCGAGTTGAAAAAAATTTCAACACTCCTCGTCTATTTCTTTCCTATTTTGCACCATTTTTGAGAAAAAAGACGAGATTACGTCTTCTTTTCTCGAGCGTAAAATGTTGTCTTCATTTCATCCTCACTTTGAGCGAGGAATTACATGTGTTTTTGTGGTAGTTTAAGATTAGGTTTAGTAAAGGATGAGTTGAAGACGTAATTTTTCAACTGGTGGTTCAACACTCACTGTGCACGCGCAGGTCCGAAGCCTGGAGGCTCCATCGTCCCGCCTCGTCCCCACTGACGAGGAACGTGGCTGGTGGCACGATCTTCTGGTTCTCCAGGCCGTGGAAGGTCATCTTCAGGTGGACCTCAGAGGCATTGGCGCTCGTCACCTCGGCGCTGACACACTTCGCGGTCCCGCCACCGTGGGGCAGTGGCGCCTCGGTCGTGGGCCGCCCTCCAGAGAATAGAACCATCTCCTCTACCTCCCACTGGCCGCGTAGCTGGGGGGTCATTGTTAGGGTTAATTGTTGTTGTCAGGGGTGTATTTATCATTTAAATTTAGAGATTTGTTTATTATATTTCCCTAATTAATACATAAGAAAACAAGTCAGAGAGGCAGGAGACACCAAACAGTCCAATAAACTAAAGAGAACAACCAAGCTTAACATTTTTGGTACAATTACGAATGAAATATTGTTGCTTTCTAGACCCGATATAATAGGATTATTGTCACCAGGTAATACCAGATAATATATGATCTTTTCTCTGTTGTCACTATGATTATTATTTTTTATGGTAAAAAAAATATATAAAATTTAGATCAGAACATAGAGAACTGTTCACTTTCTGAAGTAAAAAAAGTAATTATTCAGTCCAGTTTTTGAGAAATTAATTTTTTACTTGAAAAGGATGTTGATTTTAATAATATGGCCGCCAGATTTCCAATGATATTCTCACTATTTTGTATCCTGTATATCTCAAAAACCAGATAAACTGAAGCTTCATTTTTTTCACTGAATAGCTATGTTATAATGTAAAGAAGGTTTACTGTAATTTTCAGACTATCCCCTAAAGCCGGTATTACACGATACAATTTTTCTAACTATTTTATACAATTTTTCCTTTCAAGAAAACTTGAACTCCATTTGTTTGCATGGAGATGAAATTTTCTTGCAAGGAAAAATTGTATGCAAAATTGTATGGTGTAATACCTGCTTAAGACTAGTGACAATAACACAAGTCAATTATATACCAAACATACTTTTTATATCATTACAGTAATAACTCTGAAAATAAATCTAGTAGTATTTGCTTCCTTTCAATTCATGAATCACCTTCATTTTGAAGTTCGTGATATTTAAAAATGTGAATATAAGTTTTTTAATTTGTATTTAAAAATTGAACAATTATATATCGATATGTACATCGATTATTTAATTATAAATTTATTATTTTAAATTAATTTTTTTATAAATTTAAAACCAATGCTAAATAATTACAGCATTATATTTTAAATATCTTAATTAGTAAATTTATATGGTGAAAAATTATTTATTATCATTTAATTAACAAATAATATATTATGAAAGTATAGTTTAGTAATTTTATTATGACATAAAAATAATTTTAAATTTAAAAAAAAAAAGAAAAAATATTTTTTTAAAAAAATAAATAATTTTTTTCATAAATTTTAATGTGTTTATTTTTTATCTATGCATTAGGAGTATTTTTATTATCGTTTTTAATTTAATTATTATTAATAATTTTATCTGCATACCACGAAACATATCTGATACATAACCAAATTTTTTGAAATAAAATTTGCAGACACCTTGATGCGAGGTTATTATTATTCAAACATTTACTGTGATATAAATGAAATGTACATACAATATAAATTAATATTACACGTTGTCGATTAATGAATTCTTATTTAACTCGACAATAAGTGTTACGTAAAACCTATAGTCAACTATTAAATTAATATTACACGTTGTCGATTTATGAATTCTTATTTAACTCGACAATAAGTGTTACATAAAACCTATAGTCAACTATGATCAGAAAATGCAAAACTGGTCAAAACAGAAATTAGAATTTAGACGATACTTGTTCGTTGCATGTTTTAGTGGGAAATTACACCCCAAATATTATACAATAGAGTTTTTTTCTTTGTTATTAATATCAATTTTAGCCTTGAAATTTAGAGCAGCTGCTAAATTTTACATAAAATGTTATACCAATTTCAGTATAAAGTAAATACCTTTAAACATTTCATGCCATATATTTTTACGTGAAATTGTAAATTTTTATGTTTATGGAAAATACAAATATTTCTTTCTTTTTTAAATTATACCACAAACTCTTAATCTAAGTTTTAAATTAACATGATAAATACCGTGATATAAAAACAAGTAGATTATGTAAGAATTGAGTATTGTGGAGGTCCCTTTGTGGAGTTAATAATGCTGCTGGCTTACCCCGTTAGTAATATGACGTCATGTTATGTATGTACAAATTTTAAGTCACACCTACCCCGAGTTAAATCTCATCTTCGGTATTAAGCTCTCTTCTCGTCTTTTCTCCTCTTATTTTGCACCATTTTAGAGGACAAAAGACGAAATTACGTCTTTTATCCTCTTCTTGAGCATAAAATATTAGAAATATTGTCTTCATTTCATCCTCACTTTGAGTGAAGAGGAAATAAGATGTGTTTAAGAGGTAAAAATATGAGGTTTAGACGTGTAAAAGATGAGTTGAAGATGTAATTTTTCAACTAGGGACATGGCATTATCTCACCAGTCCAACGTTCAGTGTCTTGAGCGTTCTGAGGTTTGCACACAAGATCTTGTCTCCTCTAGCCAGGGATGCTGCGAGGACCATCATCAGGACCATGGTGGTCATCAGGAGGCTTGGTGTGGAGAACATGGTGGAACGCTTGGTGTCTTCTGTGAGCCATCTCCGACCGCCAGAGCTTTTATATCGATCTTAACGTGCGTGTGACATGCGACGTCAATTATATCTTCACGAAACTGAGCCTTATGAAAAAGGATTTACGGTTGAAAATCCCATGTGATAATATAAAGATGATTACTATTGTCAAGTTTTGTGATAATTATATGTATTAAAATAATTCGTGTAAAACTGAGTTCTGTAAGTGTACAGTTTTTGTCTAGTAAGAAGTTACGCATCTAATAAAAAATACTTCCTGGAAATGTTGAGAAATAATAAGACTGAAAAAAATTGTTTTAATTTCTGTAATTTAAAAACCCTTGAAATTATGTAAGAGTACATAAATTCCAGCTTTTTTCAGCTTGAACATTATTATTAATTAATTAAAATATCTGCCGATACTTCGCATTCAATTTAATTATCGCGGCAATGTCTCCAAATTTAGAATGCTTTATTTTGAAATTTTATTTTTATTTATCAAATTATTATCTGAATAATTCTTTCATAGGTACGAAATTTTATCAGTTTATAAACTTAATTTTATAAATTATATAATTTATAAATTTAATCGAAATTTTAACCCATATAATTTTCCCCCACTGAGACTGGAATTTAACACGCTTAACTACGGAAGAACATACGTAAAAGCAGGACACTAGAAGTCTAATTGTCGCAATGATAATAATGATAGCTTTATTTTAAACTTATATACAGCTCTCAAATTGCGTTCACCTGAAATAGCAGACAGCTCATTATTGCATAAGAGATCGTGGCAGCAGATAGCTCATTTTGGAGTTTGGATTTTTTTCAAATCAAGCATTGACTTTTGACGTGCGAGTGACATAAATTAATAATAATATAAGGAGTACACACTTTAATTTTGAGAGATATTCCACAAAATGGACAACATACATGAAAAATTTTTATTGCAGAAATGAATAGAGGGTACCAAATTATGCTACTCTGAATTCTTTCAGATTTTTTTGAGACCCAGAACTATTTTTAAATAATTATTGAAAGTGCGGCCACGCCCCCTGGAGGCGTCAATAGGCGTCCAGTCTCTATCCTTTTTATTAAGGCTGCAGGGGTGCCAACTGAAATCACAGGACTTTCAATAATGGACAACATACATGAAAAAAATTTATTGCAGAAATGAATAGAGGGCACCAAATTATGCTACTCTGAATTTTTTCAGATTTTTTTGAGACCCGAAATTATTTTTAAATAATTAGTGAAAGTCCTGTGATTTCAGTTGGCACCCCTGCAGCCTTAATAAAAAGGATAGAGACTGGACGCCTATTGACGCCTCCAGGGGGCGTGGCCGCACTTTCAATAATTATTTAAAAATAGTTCCGGGTTTCAAAATAATCTGAAAAAATTCAGAGTAGCATAATTTGGTACCCTCTATTCATTTCTGCAATAAATTTTTTTTCATGTATGTTGTCCATTTGTTACTTGGGAGTTGTAGGACGCTCTTCTTAATTTAAGTCATTTAAATGATGATATAATTATTGTGTTATTGTGCAATATTTTTTTATTATTTTATTATATTTCCCTCATGAGTACATAAATAACAAGTCAGAGGCAGGAAATTCACAAACAGTCCAATAAGAACAAACCATTTCCCAAAGGTTGTGCAGTGAATCCCTGTAAACAAAATATATTAAATGAAAAATAATATAAAAACGCATCTTAATCAGAATTTACACCAAAATTGTAAATCCACTACAAATTTTATCGCATATTTTATTTAAATAGTAACTGATAATAATGGAGTATTGACCTCAATTTTTTTTATTGCAGAAATGGATAGAGGGTGCAAAGTTATGCTACACTGATTTTTTTCAGATTTTTTAGAGCCCGGGAAGTATTTTTAAAAAATAATTGAAAGTCCTTTTTGTGACGTCACGTGGCGTTGAGTCATATCTTTTTCTTAAGGAGCGGCGTCTCGTGACGTCACAAAAAGAACTTTCAATAATTTTTTAAAAATACTTCCCGGGCTCTAAAAAATCTGAAAAAAATCAGGGTAGCATAACTTTGCACCCTCTATCCATTTCTGCCATAAAAAAATTGAGGTCAATACTCTATTGAAAAGTAATACTTTCATTATAAAACATTATTACTGTAAATAAAAAACTGTGTTATTCTTACGGGGTATGGTGATTAACAAGGCTGCAAAGGTAAATTTTCCGAGGCGACGAGTGTACCTCGATTGTTTAAATTTGTCTTCATAAATTCCTCCAGAAAGGTCCACTTAAAATAAACAAGTAAATTAGTACACACATTCTTGTCCTAGTAAATTAAATACCCCCTAGTGTGATCCAAATGAATGAAAAGTGAAAATCTTTTCTACCGGCAGGTTAGTGGAAAGCAGTGTTGCAAGGTGGGCCCGTATGACAACATGGGGGTGGATGGAGGGAGTTGTACATATTAGTGGGCACGATCGCTCATCATTCATTCGACTGAGACACACAGTGTAGTGAACACCTTGCGAGAACTGGATATATCACATAAAGGTATGTGGACTCTATGATATTGTAATGAAAAATAGTTATATTCATAAAGGAGCATTCACAAAGTCTTAAGGCCACATTTAAGGCTCGATAATTTAAAGCTTGATTTTAGACGTGTTTTTTAGACCCAAAATTTCTGGTCTTAAATTATTGAGCCTTAATTGTGGCCTTAAGGCTTTGTGAATGCCCCTTATAATGTCTTTTATTTTCCTTGTTGCAAATATTACATGCATAAAATATAATGACTGTGCCAATATTGTTTTATAAATATGTTTTATATGTTCTATTACAGTATTATTCTATAATGTAATGTGTATATCTAATTATTCTATATGTACACTTTTGTGTTTAATAAAAGACATTAGTCTAATATGTCTTCTATTAAACACGAAAGTGTACATATAGAATAATATTAGATATACACATTATGGAATAATACTGTAATTGAAATTAAAAAGAAAAACATTTAAAACATATTCATAATACAATTTTATAATATTATTTTTAACAACTATAATTCTGTTCTACAAATATAATTGTAAATAAAAGTTTTTAAATATATAATTTTCAAATATTTTTTTAACAAATTTAAAAACAAATTAAATAATTAAAATTAATTTATAAATTATGCATCATAAAATTATAAAAATTTATAGTTTATAATTTAAAATAATTATTTCATATATATATATATATATATATAGATTTCAATTTATAATAAATAAAACTTCCTTATATAATTCCTAATTAGTTTTAATTGTTTTAATTAGGAAAATTGCATTATCTATTTCATTGCAATAATTCGGTGCACAATTTTTTGTTTCACCTAATTGGGTCAGTTTGGTGAATCTAATAATAATTTCGCTATTTAGATTCTTTAGAGTTTATTTGAAATAGTATTGAAATATCATTGCATGTCACAAAATATAGAAAATATGGAAAAAAATTTATTATTTTTTAATAAAAACTCCCTAAATCGTATGATATTACTTTATTTTAATTAAATAATTTGCCTGAATCAACTGGTATACTGTTCCCCCGCATAGTTTCTAATTTTATAATTTTTTAACTTCTTGTTGCACATTATGTTCACGTCAAGTAAAAAGTCTATGCATAATAAACCAGTATCTATTTTATT
Organism: Siphlonurus alternatus; assembly: GCA_949825025.1. NCBI lineage: Eukaryota > Metazoa > Arthropoda > Insecta > Ephemeroptera > Siphlonuridae > Siphlonurus > Siphlonurus alternatus. The sequence continues at coordinate 24,980,051 of OX463785.1, read as the reverse complement.
TTTTTACTGACATATATAAAATATATCAACAAACTATAAATTCACAATTAATTAAGTAATGTAATAAAAAAATTAGAAATAAACTATAAAACTATATAATATAATGATATAAAATATTAATTATTATAATCAAGTTTATAGAGAATTGAATTTTAAGTAATATTATTGTACTATATTGTCAGTGGTAAAAATAAACTCCCTATATAACACAAAAAAATAATAAAATATCCTTTAATATGCTGCCCCTCAAACAACTCATAATCATCCCCTCTAGCAGCCCCTAACCGTCCTCTCTACCCCCACAGCATGCGGTGCCCCCTCGCGCTCTCCCTTGCGCTTCTGGTTGTCTGCGCCCTGGCTAAGAAGGACGCAACCTCCGAGGATGATGATTTCGACATCGAGAACCTGAGGAACGCGGACTGGGTGCCGATATCTCTGGACCAGAAGACCGCGGCCACCAACGTCGACCCTGCCGCGGTCAAGAGCGCCATCCAGCAGTACCTCAAGCTGAAGACAGAGGCCAACCCTCTGGCTGTGACCAGGGACTCTTTCACCATCATCCCTACCACGCAACCCTCTGGGATCCAGCAAAACTTCCCTTCTGGGCAGAACTTCCCCTCAGGGGCCCAACAAAACATCCCGTCTTTCCAACAGAACCCTCAAACTCAATTCACAATCCAGCCGGCATCTGGCTTCCAACTGCAAAACCCTCCGTTCCAAAGCCAGTTTAATGGAGGAAATCAACAACAGAACCCAATAACAGCGTTCCCACTGAGTTCTCAATATCAACAGCCGTTGAATTATCAACAACAACAACCGTTGAATTATCAACAACAACAATCAGCTTTGCCGTTAAGTTCACAGTACCAAGTACCGCAACAACAAAACAACGCTGCTCCCGTGATAAAACTCGATGATTTCGTCTCTTTCCTACAATCCCAGGGGATGACTCCAGTTGACTCACCCCCTAGCACCGATCCACCCCCAACTACAGCAGCCCCACCTCCAGCCACCCCCGAACCTCCCACCCCCCCAACAGACCCCCATTCGGATGACTCATACTTACTTAAAGACAACAATGAGTTCAAAATTGCGAGGGACAGCAACGGAAAACCAATCCTGCTGTCCATGGTGTCTGGTGACGGACACATCCCAGCAACAATGGATTACAACCAGTACTCCCACGTGACCTCATCAGGGGGGTGGAGTTCTGAGCATCCCCAAGCCTTCTCAGAAAGCAAGAAAACAGAGCAAATCATCCCCACACAAAACGTTACTCAAATTCCGTTATCTACAAACGAATTCTCGTCGATTCAGAATTTTCCATTGGGGTTTGACAGCCAGGGTAACCAACCTGACTTCCTGAACTTTCAGGGTGACCCAAACTTCCTGAGACCTTCTCAAGGACAAAATATTCAACCTGAGAATTCTTTTTTAGCTGAGCGCCCGCCAGTCTCGTCCGACTTTTCCCCGACACAAAATGGTCAAAATTTCTTCTCCAACCTCCAAGAATCTACCCCAGACTTCACCAGGAACGGACCGTCACGCCCAAACTTTCTCTCCAGTAATTCTCCATCTGAGTTCCCAGGAAGCCAGGATGATAGAAGCAACTTTCCAACCACCCAAAATTTCCCCACAAGGCAGAATTTTTTAGCTAACGGCCCGTCCACTGCTTCTGTTGCATCAGATAATGGACAAAATGGGCCGAGTTTTTTTGACAGAGTTCAGGGTGAATCCCCGGAGAGACCAAATTTTTTATCAAGCCGTCCCTCTGAAAGCCAGCCTGATTTTTTAGAGAGAGGCCAGCCTGATTTTCCTGCAACTTCTCAAAACTTCCCCCAAAGGCAGAATTTTTTATCTGAGCGCCCGCTCGCCGCCTTTCCATCCTCGCCCGGCGGGCAAAAAGGGCAAATTAATTCGGAAGAAAACGCTCCTCCGACAACACACAACGTGAGGATCAGTCATAACTTTTTAGCTAACAAGTCTCCAGATTTCTCCAGTGACTTCGTTTATCCTGACACAACACCGATCGACAACCCTCCATCGAGCAAATACTTTGAGGAAAACTTGAGACCGACAACAGGCAAACAATACCAGAGTTCTCCCCAGTTTTTATCAAATGTAGGGGGTTTCCCCACCACTCAACATGACTATGTAGGTCCGACCAATGGTCCCACCACCAACACTAATTTCGACACCTACCCCACCAGTTTTGGTACTGAGAACCAGAATCTCCGTCCTGATGATTCGAAATACTACACGTCCCCAGTTTTGGTTCAGGACGATCCACTACAGAGGCAAGAGAACACGGGGGGTACCACCTTCACTACCGAGGTCACCACCACCCCCATCAAAACCACCCCTATGAAAACTACTTCAGTCTCAACAACGAAAACCACCCTGGGAACGACGTTAAAATCATCGCCTACCACCATCCAGATGCCAAAAACGACGCCAATGGCGTTCGCCCCTACCACTCAACCCCCTACTACAGTATCCTTGTTTGATAGTACTGTACCCACCCTTAGTCCCTACCCCACCCCTGCTACGTTCACAGGGGATGGAGAAACCAACCTACCGGAGTACACCCCCTACCCTAATCAGCCTCCTAGTTCATACCTACCCCCACAAAACTCGGGCTATCAACCAAGCCAGAGCAATCAACCAGGCCCGAGCTACAACCAACTAAGCTCGTACGGTCAGAACAAGTTCAAACCACCCACGAACATAATTTACACGCAGCCGCACAAAGAGCCAACTTACAACAATGACTGGATGGCCAACAATTACTTGTCAAATCCAAATTATGCTCCGAATTCTTTCTACCAGCCTAGCCCATCAAGTAATCAAATTAACACACAAAACGTGTACAGTAAAATCCCAAGTAACTCGTACCAGCCTGTTCAAAGTTCGTACCCACAGAAACCTTCAAGTCAGTCTGGCTTTGCTCCAAGCCAAAACTCTTACGGACAACCGCTGAGTTCATCAGAGCAAAGCAGCAAGCCGGCAGAGGGAGTGAAATACAATGCTCAGTTTTCAGTTAGTGTTTACCCTGGCTCGAGCGATTCGTTCAAACCACCTAACTCTTATCAGAATAACCCACCCTCTAATTATCAAAACCCAGCATCGTCATCTTATCAAAATTCGCCCTCTAATTCATATCAGCAATTATCATCTTCTTATCAGAACCCACCCCCTAATTCTTATCAAAATCCGCCCTCTAATTATCAAAACGTGCCCTCTAATTCTTATCAGAACCCACCCTCTAATTCATATCAAAATTCGCCCTCTAATTCTTATCAAAATCCGCCCTCTAATTATCAAAACGCGCCCCCTAATTCTTATGAAAATCCACCCTCTAATTATCAAAACGCACCCCCTAATTCGTATCAAAATCCGCCCTCTAACGTTTATCAGAGTTCCAATTCGTACCCAAATCATCCCCCAAGTAGACAACAGGGTGGACCATATCCCGGTGATTTTGTACCAAACCAGCCCCCACAGAGTTCATACCCCAGCCCCAATCTAAACGACCCTCCCACCCAACCAAATCAACCCCAAAACTCCCACCCCAGTCCAGTTTCCAATGACCCTCAACAGCCCGCAAACTCGTACCCAAACCTCCCACCACTACCCTTGTACGACAACCAGCAACCCCCCAAGGTGGTGGATCGCCAGGACGACCCTGAGTTCACCCCCCTGAGTCCGCAAGGGGCTGTCAACCCTCCGAATCAGAACGCTGTGGTGCCGATCAGTGAAGGTGAGTTTTAATAAATTAAGTAAATAATATGATCATTTTTTTATTTACACATTTTAAGATATAAAAAATAATGTTATATTTTTTTATAATATAATGTGTTATTTTGAAAAATCGAGTAAAATCATAAAACCAAATAAACAAATTAAGAATACATTGCATTTAAAGTAATTAATAAAAATATATATTTTATGTATTTGTTAAATAGTTAAAAATGTACACAATAAAAAATTAATTATTTTAATAATTTTTTATTTTATTTAAATTTTATTCAAGAAAATAAAATTATTATATTTCATAATTACTTTTATTAAATTCTGCCTTCTATGTTTTGTAACTATTATTCTTAAATATATTATATAATATTATAATATATGGAGCAAGGAATATATATTGTGCAAAATAAATCTTTCGCTAAGAGATTATACAGAGTTAAATTTTATTTACATGCACATTATAATTAGAAATGCATTGTTGATACTGTCAATAACAATTAATAATAATAATTGCGTTCATAATAATTACTGACATATTTTACAAATGTTTTCAAATAATTTAATCCGTAAGCATTAAAAGCAATGATTAAAAGATTAGTTAATGTTATTTAACACCTTTTTTTTATTATATAAAATATTAAATTAAACTATTTATTAATTACTCTAATTAAATTCTGCTTTTTGTTTCAATGTCTAGTAATTAACTTCGTTAATTTATTAAATATAATAAAATAATACGTGTAATGGTGTGCTATTTATTTTATAAAGTCAAATTATTTGGTGCTACTTGCAGGCAACTTACAAATTTAATTTAATACATAATTATTTATTGTTTTTTTTTTAATTTGTTACATTGGTCAATTTCTGCGCACCGTTGTGAGATATTTGAATTTCTAGACGAGCTGCAGCCGATCTCGCTCCCCGGTGACAACTGCAGCACCACGTTTATGGTACGAGAGGACCGTCAGAGCGTGCTTGGAGTCAAGGCCATGCCGGGGGCCGCTGAGTGCGCCCTCACGTTCTTGTCCCCGCGACCTGCGCGTCTCGCCATCCAGGTTCTAGGCTTGGACCTTCCGGAGGGCCGTGACGCGTGTGGGTCCGCCTCAGTTAGTGTCTTCAGTCAACAGGATGGTCGAAACCTCCTCATGAGCCAGTGAGTACCAACTAAAATATTGTAACTCTAATTAAAATTATATTTTATGGTTTACAAATTATTAAATTTTACAGAATAATTAATAACACTATTTCTAATGAAACAGATACTCGCTTTAAACGATCGATTCCGATTTGAAATAAATTTTATCTTAATTTTATAAGCGAGGTGTCCGTCCTAACTGAGGTTTCCACGGTTCCCTCAGTTTCACCTCAGCAACAGGGACTCGTAACAGGCCGTGTCTACCATCTTTTCCCTCCCTTATCCCCCTACCCACTCCCCCTCCTCGAGCTTCAAGCTCCAAGGGATGTTACCCTATAAATAAAATGTTATAAATGACAGATCACCCCACATCAGTCACCCATCTATTCCCCACATTACAAATTTTTCTTTACAGGTTCTGCGGCTCGGTGCAAGCCAGCCCCGTGCTGTTGACAGAAGGCTCCTCGGCGCTCGTCACCGTGACGTCACGAGACGGAGCTCCGAGGGCTGGCTTTACCATCGTGGCCTTCCTCTGGTGACCTGAGAACCATCAGAACCGTCGACCGTAGCGATGCGAACTGTCAGAACAATTGACAGTAGCAGCGCGAACCGTGTTAAACGACAGTTGAAGATTATGGTTCCATCTTAACCTGCATATTGTACATATTGAATTAAAATTTAGCTATAATATCATGGCAGTGCCTTATAATACCTTGCATGTGCTTGAATAACCACTCCATTCGCCCGTTTTCAAGCTTTGACTGTTATTATACAAATTAGCAAATTAAATTTACAAATTATTAATATAAAATATAATATAGTTTCAATTAAATTGTTTTAATTAAATTAAAATCAAGTTATCATATTGTGAATTATACTTCTCCTACTGTTACTGTACAAATTAAAACAAATTTTTAATAATTAGTTTCACAAGCTCTCTTCCGGCTTATGTATTTTTGTTACAAAAATTGTAATTATTTTGACATCCCAGCATAATTGTTAAAATCATGTAACACAAATTCGATAAAGAGAAACTCGGTGTGCTGCAACTGCCCCGATAAGAAATCATTGGGTCATACCGCCCGCATTACCTCACTGCAGGTTATGTATTATGTGACGTCACGATGCGGGCGGTGAAAACTGCTCTCCAAAGTTACAATTAAAACAATACTTTTTAGTTATCGGTGTATTATAACTAACTGTATTTTAGTGTTTATAATAAAATTTTTTTAATTAAAATTTTTTATTTTATTTCTTAGGTAATTTTTTGTATAGCATTTTTTTCTAACTCATGCGATAAATAAAAAAAAAAACAGTTTATAATGTCAGGTATAAATGGAGTTTTATTATCACATAATATAAAATACAAAATCGATTTTCCTTGAGCAAAATTACAAGATAAGACAACTAGTTAACATTAAAATGGGAGTTGCGATATTTTATTTATAGTTGTAAGTTTATGTAATCTGATCCTAATTATACAAGAAATGTGGCTGAAATCTATAAATTAAAAATTTATTCAGAAAATCATATTCAATATTACATAATGTTCAAACTAAATAGTGCATTTGAACTCAGAATTAGTTCTCGATAAAAAAAACATGGTCACTTGAAATCGACTTGCTCAAACATCACATAATACATTACATAAAATAATGTACCAATGAAACAATCCATTCAAAAACCTACAGGATAACTAGATGTAATGCTAGAGTATAATGTTAATTTTATGTTGAGTTTCTAGACGTCACAAATCGACATAATAGGCACTTGATTGATTCTACTTAAAATTATTTAATAATTACATACATTAAAACACACACATCACTATAAAACAATTATTCACATGTTTTAATTTTATAAGCAATATCAAAATTTAAATTAGAAATTATTAATTAAATAAAATAAAAATAAAACACTATTTATTATGTATTGTCCCGAGTTGAAATAAATTTCACATTTTCTTCGCTGTTAAACTCTCCTCTCGTCTTTTCTCCTCTAATTTTACACCATTTTAGAGGGAAAAAAAGAGGTGAAAAAGACGAGATAAAGTATTTTTTCCTCTTCTTGAACATAAAATGTTGAAAACATTGTCTTCATTTTATCCTCACTTTGAGCGAAGAGGAAATAAGATGTGTTTTGGAGGTAAAAAGATTAGGTTTAGACTTTAGACGTGTAAAAGATGAGTTGATGACGTAATTTTTCAACTAGGGATCATTTTCTACGTCTCGTGCTGTTTCGGTTACTCAAAATTATTTGCTCCAAATGCTCCATTTCCTTGAGCAGCCAGTCCAGCTCCACCCTGGTAAGAGCCAAGCTTGCTTCATCCTCTCTCCTTCTTCTCTCTTCTGCCCTCTCCCGCTGCCTTTGTTTCTTCAATGAATTCAAACTCGGAACTTTACCGGCGTACGATATCACGTAAGCAGGGTAGAAAGTATGATCATCATATTTCACCACCACTTTCTTGGTGTCGCTCTCGGTGGTGTCGTAGCCCTCTGGTGGTAATTTGGTGAACTGATCTCCCACACATTTCTTGGTGATCAAAACTTTCGCAAGTATCAACTTGTTTCCTCCGTAGATATTTTCTGCAGTGTAGTGTGAAGCGTAGGAGGCGAGGGGGGAGAAAGAGACACCCTGACCGAACCTGTGACCTTTGTTCTCTCCGTGTTTCCGCCAGTCAAAGTTGTTGTTGATTATTTCTGTCATGTTGACCATGCTGGTACCGTGGAACAGAGAAACCTCTTTGCAATCACCGTGTAATTTGGTCAATTCTTCTTTTTTTAACTGATATTGCAGCAAGAGGAAGTCGTTCTCTATTCTATGAATTGTCTGTATTTGTAAATGGTCCTGCGTTGATTTCTTGATCATGTTAACAATGTTCTCATGTTCTGGATGGGTTGTGGGTATTTCACTGACCTTGCTGTTACCATAGGCATTCCAATTTTGAGGTGTAAATTGGTCAATGTCTCTTTTGTTTATTTCCTTTGTTGGGTTTATTTGAAATATTTTCAAACCATCAAAAAGTGATCGGTATGTAGGAGAGCCGTAAGATGGGACTGCCTTTGGGGGTTCTCTATAGCTTGGTTGCTGGTTGTAAGATGGGACTGTCTTTGGGGGTTCTCTATAGCTTGGTTGCTGGTTGTAAGATGGGACTGCCCTTGGGGGTTCTGTGTAAGTCGAGCCACGATATACCAGCTCGGGAGATACGTTGCTTTCAACAGGGTCTGGTGTCGGGTCCGGTTTTGAACTGAAAAGTCCTCCCATATTTGGTCCAGTGAGAGGTTTTCAACTACCTGAAAACGAAAATACAATTTTAATATATTATTTACCATCCCGAGTTGAAATAAATTTTATTTTTTAATCGCTATTAAAGCCGGTATTCCACGATAAAATTTTCTGATTATTGTATACAATTTTTCCTTACAAGAAGAAAACTTATTCTCCATTTGTTTGTATGGAGAGGAAATTTTCTTGCAAGGAAAAATTGTATACAATAATCAGAAAAATTTTATCGTGTAAAATAGTCTTAAGGTCTTCTCTCGTCTAATTCCCTCCTATTTTACACCATTTTAGAAGAAGAAAAGAAGGAAAAAGACGAGATTGCTTGAGCATAAAATATTAAAAATGTTGTCTTCATTCCATCCTCACTTTGAGCTAAGAGGAAATAACTTGTGTTTTAGCCTTATAAAGATTAGGTTTAGAAGTGTAAAGGATGAGTTGAAGACGAAATTTTTCAACTAGAGTTCGTTATTATAAAAATGAGATTAGTAAAATTTTCATAAATAAAGTATTATAATTTTACATAATTTTATGGTTTTGTTAAAAATGTTATATTATTTCACTTGTGTTGTAACAAAAATCTTTCTTCTTGGAATTGACAGCGGTAATTAATCAATAATACATCAGGTTTAATAACACAACGCGTCACAATATGACTGATATGAACTCGGCGTGAGGTGCAGTCTGATAAGAGTGATAAGGTGAAAACCACGCACTGCAGCTGAAAAGGATAATATTTTATTCCCCCACGTAATGTTAAAAAATCAATTTTTTGTTGTAAAATTTTAAATTACATGAGTTATAATAAACATATATTTTACATTATTTTATTTATCATATTTCACATATATTATTTGAAATAAAATATCTCTGCCGTTTAAAGAAAAAAGCAAAGTTTCAAATACAATCTAGTACGGTAGAGGGGTCGACGAATTGAATTGAATTGCAAAATATTTGTGATTGATGAACATTATTGACGTGCTTATATTGTTGTATGCAATCGAAAGGCAATAAAAGATTATGAATTATGAAATATCTGGGGAGAGGAGAAGCAATACCGAATAATTTTAAAAATAACACCTCCCAGAAATGACGCAGGTGTAACGAAAGATTTGTCCGGACGTGCATCTCGTAAACCGGTTTACGCCAGTTAACATATATGGTCACTTTTAAACCAAGACATTTATTTTTGGACCAAATTATATCAGGAAAAAGTCTTGGCAACATACTTTTGTCAATCATTATACTATTTATTATTTAATTTTTATAAGTATAATATTCTGTAAATGTAATAGCTTGAACTAAATTCATAGAGAAGTTGACACAGTTTTTAAATCTTTAAAATATGATAGGAAAAGTTTTCCAGCAAAAAGAGGATACTAATATTTTCTGGGCCTATATGTCACAAACCCTTTTGTGAATAACCCCTTGATGTGTTCTATAGGGTCTTTCATAAATCATAAATAATTTCTCTGTACTTAGTCAATCTGCCCTCTGCTATATACGGCAATGTATATTATTATAAACTATTGTTGCAATTGATGTTACAGATCTATAGTTTTTCAATTACAACACAGTATCGTGCAGCTTATTCACAAAGCAAGGTCACAAAACGCCCCCAAACAAACAAGCAAATTAATCTCATCGGTTTGCTCTTCTCACCTGAGTTACGACGGTTCCCTCAACATCCACGTATGTCCACCACTCTGTTGCGTCTGACCGTGGGAGGTCTCATCTCAAATTTAACTTTTTGGTTCGATACCAGAAGGACAACAATCAGGGAAAGTACCAAATTTGTGACGTCATCTCGTCTTTGTTGTAATTAATTGATAAGATGTCAATTATCAGAAATTTTATAAGAAATTATGAATTAAGATGTCACAAATGTATTTATAATCAATTTATTATTTATAATATAATCATATAGTTAAACCATTTTACAATAACATGCTAATTGAATTTAAAAAAAATAATAATGTACCTTATCCTTACATACAGGTAGCTGACGCGCTCTGTTGGGTAAAAATTGAACTATTTTAACATCATTCAGTCTTCACTTAATTTAAAAATTATTAATAATTATTGTGATAGAGTCACGCGCATCATTGCTGATTTAATACCCAACACAAAATTCAGCCACTTTATGGGAGTTCATCACATCATCACATAAAGTTATAGCGTATAATAGTAGGGAATAAATGTATAATTTATTATAATAATAACGCATTTTAATTCAAATTGCTTCAGTATAAGAAATTCTTCAAAAAACAGACTAATATATTTCAATAGACGGTATTGAATATTATTAATTTTAATGTCGGTAACATATTAAATAATAAAATGCAGTACATTTTATATTTTTGCATTTTATAGAAAAGAAATGAAATTATACGTTTCAAAGCAAAGGCAAATTATTTCAAATAAATTATTTCAATTTTAGCAATTTATTCCTTGTCTAAATAAATTAATTATTAATAATAATTACACAAAAATTTAATGATTAAATTGCTTTGTAATACTTATGATTAGTTTAATTGAATAATAACTTAATACAATTTTTTATTACACATAATATTTAACGATACATTTTTCGTAAAACTAAATTATAAAATGAAACAAAATACTCAGAATAATTTAGAAAATATAATTAAAATCGTAACTTTTTGCACTGATTTGATTATAATTTGTAGCATCTTTATTATATTTCATAAACAATTTTTTTTATATTAAATTTATTCTAACATGAGAAGTAAAAAAAATAAAATCATTTTATAAATGTAAGAAAACTTTATTGCCACCAAATTTATTGAATTATACGTAATAATATAATTATTAATTTATAATAACATAATTGAAAAAAATAGCTGTCATGATATACTTTAAATAAACAAATATCCATATAAACTTAATTAATTATAGCAGAAATTTATCAGGTTTTTATGTCATAAAGAGATCAATTTCTTCAGAAAGTTATATATGTAATAGATAATTATATTAATAGACACTTAAAAGCATTGAATTCAAATTCAGTTCTGGTTATAATAAGAAATTGTCGATTGATATTGGCGTGCCTGATCAAAGATAAATTCTTTAAAATACCCGTACTACAAATTATTAAATTAATGTACCATCCATGTGAAACAATGAAGCACCATCATCCAATCAAACACATAGGATAGATACTAGAATATATTTATACATTATAGTTAATTTCAAATCGATCATTGCAGATGATCAAAACAACATAACAGGCACTTAATCAGCTTAATATTAATTAACATTAAACACACATGTATCAGTATAGCAATTTTAAAAATAAAAATTTAAAGTCAAACTTAAAGTTAAAGCTTTCGGAAAAATTAGTGCTCCTCCAAGTCCAAAGCTAATCGACCTCAAATTTTTTTATTGCAGAAATGGATAGAAGGTGCAAAGTTATGCTACCCTGATTTTTTTTCAGATTTTTTACAGACCGGGAAATATTTTTAAAAATTATTGAAAGTTCTTTTTGTGACGTCACGAGACGTCGCTCCTTAAAAAAATAATAGGAATTGCTGCCTCGTGACGTCACAAAAAGAACTTTTAATAATTTTTTAAAAATACTTCCAGGGCTGCAAAAAATCTGAAAAAAATCAGGGTAGCATAACTTTGCACCCTCTATCTATTTCTTCAATAAAAAAAATTGAGGTTGATACTCCAAAGGTACTTTTTCTTGTCTTCAGGTCAAGAAAGATTCCTCCTCGCCTCTAGCAAAGTCTTTGTCAAACGCAGAGTTCAATTCCTCCTCCTGTTGCCTCCTCAACTGACTCGTCCTCTGTTTCTTCAGCGAGGTTATACCAATCTGGACAGTTTACCTGCATAGGTGATGACGTAAGCGGGGTAGAAAGTGTGATCATCGAATTTCACCACCACCTTTCCAGTGTCGCTCTCGGTGGTGTCGTAGCCCTCTGGCGGTAGTTTGGTGAACTGATCTCCCACACATTTCTTGGTGACCAAAACTTTCGCAAGTATCAACTTGTTTCCTCCGTAGATATTTTCTGCAGTGTAGTGTGAAGCGTAGGAGGCGAGGGGGGTGAAGGACACACCCTGACCGAACTTGTGTCCCACGTTTTCTCCGTGTCGCCTCCAGTCAAAGTTGTTGGCGATTATTTCTGCCATGTTGACCATGCTGGTACCGTGGAACAGTAAAACTTCTTCACAACGGCCGTAAATTTTCCTTAACTCTTCCTTTCTTAGCTGATATTGTAGCCAAAGAAAATCGTTCTCAATTCTATGAATTTTGTGTATTTCTAATTCATCCTTAGTTGTTCTCTTGACCATGTTAGCAATTTTAACATAGTCTGGATGAGTTGTGGGTATTTCACTGACCGTGCTGTTTCCATTGACATTCATTTTGTGTGGAGTCAACTGGGAGATATCTCTTTCGCTAATTTTGTTTGTTTAGTATGCTTGAAATATTTTCAAATAATCAAAACGTGATTGGTATTTAGGCGAGCCGTAAGATGGAACTGCCGTTGGGGGTTCTCTGTTACCTGGTTGCTGGTTTGAAGATAAAACTGCCCTTGGGGCTTCTCTATAACTTGGTTGGTGGTTGGAAGATGGAACTGCCCTTGGGGGTTCTCTATAACTTGGTTGGTGGTTGGAAGATGGAACTGCCCTTGGGGGTTCTCTATAACTTGGCTGGTAGTTGGAAGATAAAACTGCCCTTGGGGGTTCTCTGTAACTTGGTTGCTGGTTTGAGAAACCAAAAGATGGAAACGCCCACGAGTGTTCTGTGTAAGTCAAGCTCGGATATACCACCTCATTTGATACAACGTTGCTTACAGCAGGGGCTGGTGTCGGGTCTGCTCTTGAACTAAACAGGCCCCCCATATTTGGTCCAGTTCGGTAGAAGTGTGGAACTACCTGAAAACGAGAAGGCACTTATTACATTTCATTATTTACCATCGTTATTATTACACATACCGACGAGAACACAAAAATGCCTATTTGTTTACATGCAGGTATCGACAGCAATTTGTATTACTGTATCTGTAAAGTTGATTCATTCGACACTGCCTTCTCATTTATCGTCTTTTATGACGTCACCAAAAAGGTCTGTGTATAGGCATTTTTTGTGCGGTATATTTTCTTTACTTTTCTATGTTATGATCATTTAATAATTATCTTTCCTCAATGTTTCAGCATTAATGTATGTCAGTTCACCCATGGTGAACTATTGGGTGGGAGTCACGAAGAGTTAAGGAGCGTTTTAGGGAAAGATATTTTAAGAAGCGTTTTTTTATACCAGGTAACAGGTAAGAAAAAAGCTTCTTAAAATATCTCTCCTTAAAATGCTCCTTAACTCTTCGTGAAACCACCCTTTATATATAAAGGACCAAGAGTTGGCAAGATGATCAACCAAATTTCCTGATTTTCACATTTGTTATAGTCCTAACCCAAGCTTAGAAATGAAGGTTTGGATATTCATTTTACTGAAATTTAAATAAAACTAAATATAAAGATTTTTTTTTTTTTATTTTATAGTTAAATGAATGTCCAAACCCTCATTAATTGGGTAAGGACTATAACATATGTGGAAATCAGGAAATATGGTTGACCTTGTTAATTTTTGGTCCTTTGCACATAATCCATACTCCATTTAGTTTTAAAATTCATTATAAAATTATAATGCATTCCATGCATATTAGTAAAAATTTAAAGAACAGTGACGAATTAAAAAAAAAAAAATCAATTTTATAAAATATTGATGTTCAAATTTATTACGATGTGTTTAGCGATCGAGTGCAACTTATTACTATACAATTTTCGTAATTAAAATGTTGTACTTTTAATTGCACAATGTATAAGCAATGATAATAATTTCACATCATTTGTGTTGTAATAATTAATCAAAAAATAAAATGTTATTTTGCATTCTGACCGCGATCGATATCTAAACGTTAATTTAACTATAGCAATACCAAGGGGGGTCGATATACGACACGTAAATCTTTAAAGAGGAAAAAAAGTGTAAAATATTTCCCCAATATTAAAAAAAAAATTGTTATACTTAATTAGTTAGACACCCACCCAAAAAAAAAAAAAAAAAAAAAAAAAAAAAAAAAAAAAAAAAAAAAAAGAGATTTTTTTTAACATGTGATTTGAATTTTAAATAGCGGGTCGATTCGACCCCCCCCCCCTTGGTATAGCGTGTGTGACAAAAAAAGTAACTCGGTAATGCTAGGGTTAAAGCAATATTGAATTTGTAATAAATTATTGAACTATATAATAATTTAACATGGAGTTCGGTGTTATGGCATCAGGATTGTCGTTGGTCAGGGTTCATTTTGCCACTATAGCGAATACCCATCCTTCTATTCCTTCTACTTATCCAACTGTCATGCAAATCAAGGTCACAACGCCGTCCACGCCCCCCAAACATGTAAATTAAACTCGGTTGTTCTCACCTGAGTTACGACGGTTCCCTCAACATCCGCGTGTGTCCTTCACCCTCTCACATCTGCCCGTGGGAGGTCTCATCAGAAGGGACTCAAAATTAACTTTTTGGTTCGATACACCAGAATGACAATTAACAATCACAAAAATAAGTAGCGGTGAACATCAATAACGTTTATAGTAACGCCATCTCGTCTTTGTTGTTAATTAGTTGATAAGAAAGTGTCAGTTATATCCGAAATGTGATAAGAAATTATGAATCAAGATGACACAAATATATTTTGTTCCTAATTTAATAAAATTATTATAAAAACATGCTAATTGAATTATCAAAATAATACTTTATATACAGGTAGCTAACGCGCTCTATCGGATAAAATATGAACTACTTTAACATCATTGAAGTCTTCATTCAGTTTAAAAATAATGATCGATGAATATAATTACGACATATAATATATATAGTGTGGAATAAATCTGTATTTTATTAAAATATAGCAACATATTTTAATTTAAATTGCTTCAGTTATAGGAATTCATAATTTTAATCTTTAGAGCCAGACAAAAATATGTGTCAATTGACCGTGGAATAACGATGTAGGTAATTAAGTTCATTAAACAATTTTTTTTTAATTTTATAATAATAATGATATTTTTAATTGAATTATAAATTAATTCAATTTTTATTAATATTTTGAATATAATTAAATAATAAAAAAATACTTATTAAAACTTTTTACTTTTTTTAAATATTATTAAAAATAATGAACATTAAAAAATATAAAGTAAAAATGAAATCTATTACGTTTTTTGTTTATATTCAGTATTTATAATGTAAAAATAATATTTTTAATAAATATTTTTATTTCATTTTTATATTTATTCTTAGAAACACATGATAAAAAGGAAAAAGCTCTTAATTTCTTTTGGGAAATTTTATTGTCATTTGTTATAACAATTATTCATATTAATTAATTGACACGTAATAATTAAATTAAAATTTAAAAAGTAGCTGCGACAGTGACATTGCTTTTTAAAATACAATTAAAAACTTAATTAATCATTATATTAACTTCAAGATATCAATAAAGAAAGTTATATTACAATACAATAATAGTATATTAATAGAATGCACTTAAAAAGAAGATATAAAAGTCAGATCCAGTTCTCAAATTGTCTCAAATATTTCTGATCAAAGAAATATTTTCTAAAATACCCGTATTACAAATTAATAATATACAGTCACCATATCGGAAAATTTCCCATTGCAGCCTTGTTAATCACCATGCCCCGCTTGGGCATGGAGATTGACAAGGCTGCAATGGGAAATTTTACAAAGTGACGAGTGAAACAATGAGGTCAAATCGAACACCTAAAGATAACTAGTACAGGGTACAAAATTAATTTTAGGTCCATCTTTGCGAATGTTGTTATAAATTACATAACAGGCACTTCAGCTTAATATTAATTAAAATTAACAAACATTAAAAACATCTCAGTATAAAAATATTTTTTGACTTAATAAAAAATGTTGCACAGTAAATTGCGATCTAAAATTAAGTTTCACTCATAAATGAGCGAGACTAAATGTTAGTACTAACATTATAAACTATTGATTTAGTTTGAAATAAATCTAAAACCGATACAAGCATACTCAAATCTTTAATTGTATAAAAATATTCTTATTTCGAGCAATGCACTTTTATTTTTTTTTTATGACTTACAACAGCGTTCCCGATTGCAATATTTCAATTATTTTTTATAAATTTTAAAATAAAAACTCTTGCACTGAATAATTATTTTGCATTATAGCGTAATTTTAATTAATTTGTCATTTTTATTTATTTTCGTTTTGCAGTGACTGAGGTTCATTAGTTTTCCGAATTTGCAAGTATATTGATTATTTTTTCAACGTGAGACTGTTTCTTTCTTTTTTTTTAATTATGAAATTTATAGTAAAAATAATAATTTTTTATTTATTTCTGGTATCGCAGAGAGAAAAATGTTGATGGAAACTTCAGCAAACGTACTCGGGGTTGAATTTTTATAAACTGCAAAATGGACAACTCACATAATTTTTTTTATTAAATTACAGCAAATTTATTCTAATATCTGATTTAAAAAAAAAAAAAAAATCGCGGAAACTTTTTTAAGGGTAAGGTAACGCCACCAATGCTAAAAAAAATCCCTCTCACAAAAATTCTGAAAAAAATTTAAAATGTTCTCCTCTATACCCCCTATCAGTACCTAAAATATCAGGTATACAAACACGATCTAGTTTTTGAGTTATAAAATTTTAAAGTTGACTACTTTAACATGGAGAAATGAAACTCCCATGTTAAATTGGTCAACTTTAAAAATTCATAACTCAAAAACTAGATCGTATTTGTATACCTGATATTTTAGCTACTGATAGGGGGTGTAGAGGAGAACATTTTAAATTTTTTTCAGAATTTTTGTGAGAGGGATTTTTTTTAACATTGGTGGCGTTACCTTACCCTTAAAAAAATATTACAAAGCCGTCGTTTCTTAATAAATGAAGGGTAGATTACTATCTATCCTTTATTCAGGGTATTTGGTTCGAATCCAAACTTTGCCCAATTTTTAAGAAAGACATTTTCCTCATTCTGTTGAACCGGCGAGGTTAATTAGCTTGTACGTGACCTAATTTTGTAAAGTACGTTTAATTCCAACTGCAAGGTCTATTAATTTCGACTGTAACCGTTCCATCTCCCTGATTTCCTCCTGAGTCGCCTCCCTCCTCTCTTCCTCTTGCTGCAGAGAAAGTACGCCGGGCATTTTACCTCCATAGGTGATGACGTAAGCAGGGTAGAAAGTATGATCATCGAATTTCACCACCGCCTTCTTGGTGTCGCTCTCGGTGGTGTCGTAGCCCTTTGGCGGTAGTTTGGTGAACTGATCTCCCACACATTTCTTGGTGACCAAAACTCGTGCAAGTATCAACTTGTTTCCTCCGTGGATATTTTCTGCAGTGTAGTGTGAAGCGTAGGAGGCGAGGGGGGAGAAAGAGACACCCTGACCGAACCTGTGACCTTTGTTTTCACCATGTTTCCGCCAGTCAAAGTTGTTGTTGATTATTTCTGTCATGTTGTCCATGCTGGTACCGTGGAACAGTAAAACTTCTTCACAATCACCGTGCAGTTTCGTCAATTCTTCCTTTCTTAGCTGATATTGCAGCCAGAGAATCTCATTTTCAATTCTATGAATTGCCTGAATTTGTAAATTGTCCTTAGTTGTTTTTCTGATCATGCTAACAATGTTCACATGTTCTGGATGATTTCTGGGTATGACAATCTTCGTGATGTTTCCATGGGCGTGCCAATTGTGAGGAGTCAATTGAGAGATGTCTCTTTTGCTAATTTCGTTCGTTGGGAACAGTTGAAATATTTTCAAATCTTCACAGGAACCAAGAGAAAGAACATCAGCCCGCGGGGGTTCTTCATTAGATGGTCCATGGTTAGAGCGACCAAAAAATGGAACGTGCGTTTTTGAGAGTCGTATGAACAATGGTTGTCCACATACTGACGAGCTAGTCGGAGTGTTTGCCCTCAAGGGTCTGTAACTAGGAGGACGATAAGAGGGGACGTTTGGGATCGGGGGTCTGAAGGGGTGGCTAGGACTGTGGAATGGAACGTTTGGGATCGGAGGTCTGTAGGGGTAGCTGGGTCGATTGAATGGAATGTTTGGGTTCAAGGGTCTGAAGGGGTAGCTAGGACTATAGGGTGGAAAATTTGCAGTCGGGGGTCTGTAGGGGTGGCTAGGACTGTGGAATGGAACATTTGGGATCAGAGGTCTGAAGGGGTGGATAGGACTGTGAAATGGAACGTTTGGGATCGGAGGTCTGAAGGGGTGGATAGGACTGTGAAATGGAACGTTTGGGATCGGAGGTCTGTAGGGGTAGCTAGGTCGATTGAATGGAATGTTTGGGTTCAAGGGTCTGAAGGGGTAGCTAGGACTATAGGGTGGAAAATTTGCAGTCGGGGGTCTGTAGGGGAGGTTAGGACTATGGAATGGAACGTTTGGAATCGGTGGTCTGTAGGGGAGGTTAGTAGAGCTAGAAGATGGAACGTTTGGGATCGGAGGTCTGTAGGGGTAGCTGGGTCGATTTAATGGGACATTTGAGCTCAAGGGTCTGTAGGGGTAGCTAGGACTATAGGGTGGAAAATTTGCAGTCGGGGGTCTGTAGGGGTAGATAGTAGAGCTAGAGGATGGTAAATTTGCAGTCGGAGGTCTGAAGGGGTGACTAGGACTGTGGAATGGAACGTTTGGGATCGGAGGTCTAAAGGGGTGGCTAAGACTGTGAAATGGAACGTTTGGGATCGGAGGTCTGTAGGGGTAGCTGGGTCGATTGAATGGAATGTTTGGGTTCA
This sequence comes from Siphlonurus alternatus, assembly GCA_949825025.1. Lineage (NCBI taxonomy): Eukaryota > Metazoa > Arthropoda > Insecta > Ephemeroptera > Siphlonuridae > Siphlonurus > Siphlonurus alternatus. The sequence goes on along the minus strand of OX463785.1, from coordinate 24,961,058 downwards.
AGGGTCTGAAGGGGTAGCTAGGACTATAGGGTGGAAAATTTGCAGTCGGGGGTCTGTAGGGGTAGATAGTAGAGCTAGAGGATGGTAAATTTGCAGTCGGGGGTCTGAAGGGGTGACTAGGACTATGGAATGAAACGTTTGGGATCGGAGGTCTGAAGGGGTTGTTAGGAGAACGATAGGATTGACTGTTTGTACTCAAGGTTCTGTAAGGGTACCTAGGACTGTTAGATGGGCTCAGGGGGTTTCCGTTGGATGGTTGGTAGGTAGTCGAACTATAAGATGAAACGTCAGCCCTCGGGGGTTCTCCATTAGTTGGTTGCTGGTTCGAGGGAACGGAAGATAGAACACCTGTCTTTTCGGTGTAGTAAGAGTAACCACTAGAACTGTAAGAGAGAAATTGTGTGTTTGCAGGTTCCGATGTCAAGTGGTAGCTAGCAGAGCTGTAAAATGGAACGTTTGGGCTCACGGGTTCTCTTATATAAATTGATTGATAGCAGGTAGGACTATATGAAGGATCGTTCGCACTAGAGGGTTCTTCGTTAGATGGTTCATAGCTAGCAGAAGTGTAGGCTGGAACGTTCACGGGTGTGTAGCTGGTAGGAATGTAGGATAAATCATAGCTAGGAGAAGTACGGGACGAATCGTCTGCCCCGTTAGATGGACCATTTGATTCAACATTTGAGCTGACGGGATACATAGATTGGGAGCTGGTAGGACTATAGGACCTCTCTTTGTTAGATGCTTGTTGATTGGAACAACCAGAACAAGGAACGTGGTTAGCAGGACTGTATGACGGAACGGCTCGTTGGAACAACGGTTGACCATACAAAGAGCGATGTGTAGAACTGTAAGAACAAACTTCTCTGTTGGCCGAACTCGAATATTCCACCTCGCTGTTTTCGACAGTGGCTGGTGTCGGGTTTGAAGTGAACCATCCTTCCATGTTAGGTCAAGTTGAATTTGTGGGGCTTTCAGATATCTGAAAATGAAAAAATAATTCTTAGTTTCTTTAATAATAACGACATCGAGTATTTATTATAGAGTTGGGAGTTTCTTTTATCTATCGTATAAAATAAATATATTTATAATTTTAATTGCAAATTTGGCATACTGTTAAAAATTTCATGTAGTTATAATTAAATGAGAATTAACACTTTTTAATAATCTTAAATTAATTGCATTAATCAATATTCGGATAATATCTCTAGAAGGTGAATCAGAGTGCATCGCAGCAAAGAATTAAAATCTAATTTCTATATTTTAATTCTTAGATCGCAGTATGACAGTTCGCAAGTTATTTATTTAATTAACAGACTCGATGAGTAGAAATAATTTTCATTTTTACTCTTAAATTCTCTCCTCTTTTTTCCTCCTATTTTGCACCATTTTAGAGGAAAAAAGAGGGAAAAAGACGAGATTACATCTTTCTTTTCTCTTACTGAGCTCAAATGTTTGAAATTTCGTTTCCATTTTGTCCTCACTTTGAATGGGAGAAGAAAAAATGTTTTGTTTTGTTTTTTTTTTTCTGAAAAAAGACGAAAAAGATTAGGTTTAAACGTGTATAGGATGAGTTGAAGACGTTATTTGTTCAACTAGGGTCGGCTCGACTTTCGACTTGGGATTGTGAGTGTGGGTAAACTAAATATTTATTTCCTGAAAAAACGTAGAGTTAAAAAAACAATACATTTAAATATATTATTATATAGTTTGTGAAGTGTCAGTTATAAAAATAATTAACCATATTCATGAGTTTTATTAATTTACAATGTTTGAAGTGAAAAAAAGCTCTGCCATTTAAAAAACAAACAACAAATTTGCATCTGGGAAGAATACAGCTATCCTCTGTAGTTTTGTATATATTTATATTATTTTTTTTTTTTAATTTTTAATCAAACCCTATTGGGTACTTCTATATTTATATTATAATGGCGCTACAGCTACGACTTTCCCAGTGACACGAGGTGTATTTTGAAAAATGGTCAATTTTATTAAAAATGAAAACTTTTAATTTTTGGAGCAAATAACTTTTCATCGTGAGAGGCTTCAAGTTTTCTCCGTCGGGAAAATTTCTCCATAAGCCATGCAGTATGCTAAAAAATTATTTTTTTTTCTCAGTAATGGACAACATATATGAAAAAAAATTATTGCAGAAATGAAAAGATGGTACCAAATTATGCTACTCTGAATTTTTTCAGATTTTTTTGAGACCTGGAATTATATTTAAATAATTAGTGAAAGTCCTGTGATTTCAGTTGGCACCCCTGCAGCCTTAATAAAAAGGATAGAGACTGGACGCCTATTGACGCCTCCAGGGGGCGTGGCCGCACTTTCAATAATTATTTAAAAATAGTTCTGGGTTTCAAAAAAATCTGAAAAAATTCAGAGTAGCATAATTTGGTACCCTCTTATTCATTTCTGCAATAAAAAATGTTCATGTATGTTGCATTAATTTGCAAGCATCTCCTATACCCCACTTAGAGGTCCTCTAATAATAAATCAAGAACTTATTTTCCTCTAAAAAATTTCTTTAAAGTCAAAACAGCTATTTCAGCAATGAGTTTTTTTTTACATGGTTTAGATAGGACGGTGGGAACACCGCAAAATCAGCTGACTTGAAGCCCTAGGATCTGGGCAGTATTAATCTAATTAGATTAATTATTAATAATTTTAATAATAGACATAGGTTTCTTAATTAATTTGCTTAAAAGAAACCTAGTATCATTTTATTAATTATTTAGTAAATAACTTTCAAATATATTTAATTTCTTGTTAAATTTCTTTTTAAATTATTTCTACATTTATTTATCGGCCCCAGAATAAATCAATATTTCAAAATTCAATTGTATCAACAAAGCTGAAACTTGGTTGGTCTATTTAAATGGCTAATTAAAGAACATCATTGCAGATGAAATGATCACCCTCCTGCCCATATAATTCCAATGATAAAAACATAATTTATCACACCTGCATCAACATTGTTATTGTGTACGTATCTTCAAACTCCCTTCAAAATAATAAATTATCGTATTTTTATCGTAAAATTTTATAATTTAGGGATGTCCATTTCGTAGTAAAAAATAATCAATAAAAATCTTTCGCCTCATTCTCATTAAGGTAGAGATAATACGGATCAGCTGGCTCAATGCTAAAAAAATCCCATTCATAAAAATTATGAAAAAAATTCAAAATGTTCTCCTCTACATTCCCTATCAGTAGGTAAAATATCAGGTATAAAAAACGAGCTAGTTTTCGAGTTATTAATTTTTTAAGATGACTAATTTAACATGGAGAAATGGAACTTCCATGTTAAATTAGTCAACTTTAAAAATTAATAACTCGAAAACTAGCTCGTTTTTGTACACCTGATATTTTACCTACTGATAGGGGATGTAGAGGAGAACATTTTAAATTTTTTTCATGATTTTTATGAATGGGATTTTTTTAGCATCGGGCCAGCTGATCCGTATTATCTCTACCTTAAGGGAAAATATTTCTTTCGGATTATATTTGAAAAATGTTTTCTAAAAACAATATAATTTATATTATTTTATTTAAAAATATTAACAAAAAAAGTTTTTAATTTAAAATTTAAAAGTAAATATATTAAATTAATATTTATATTTTATAACATTTTATTTTAATTTTTATTTTTTATTAAAATTATTTTTAAATTTTTATTTATTATATTCACGTGTATTTATTTTAAGATTGCTAAATAAATAATAATGATAATAATTTTTTAATTTGTATAGTTGATAAAAGTATATACTATGAAGTGTTATTATGAATTAAAAATAATTTTAAAATATTTCAAATAAAAAAAATATAGTAATAATTTATATTATATGATGTATTAATTTTATTGTTTGTTTTTTTAAATGTTAATTATTTAAACACTTGTTTGTTACTAATATTTTAAAATTAAATATTATAAATAATATAATATCTGGACAGAATTGATGAAGCCTCAGTGAAGCATTATAGCTTGTGTGTAAATCAGCCTTGTGTGTGAATATAAATCACAAAACGATTCAGGAATTAATTTTATGTGGAAAATATTATCTAGGTTGAAATGATAAAATTATTAAAGATAACATATTGAATGTACATAATAAAATTGTCGGAATTTTAATTTTCGTTAGTCACATAATTAACACATTTGTAAATTCCAACTGGCAAAACTGACAATATAAAGACAGACATATTATAACCAGGTTTGCAATGCACGGTTTCCATCACCGTGTTTGTACGAAATTTGTATGCCATGAAAGAGATGACAACTGTGTTTGTAAATTTTGTGGTAAAAAATGTGAAACATAATATCATGCCCTGTTTTGTCCAAAACGAATATATTCTTTAGCATATTTAGCTAATAATGTATGATTTATACGGGTTAATTTATTATTATTATTATTATTTCCAAGTAATAATTTTAATTGTGTTTTTTAATATTTTTTATGTTCCTAGCTCAATAATTTTTAATGTCATATCATTTATATGTGTATAAGTTATTATTTATTAATTTGTCATGTGTGTATAATATAAGATTTTATGTTTTTTATGTAATATATAATATGTACACTGTAAGAGTGTTCCATAAAAATTTTAATTAATAATTAACACAATATTGTTTATATGTCGTTCAAAATTTTCATATTTATTGTTTTTTTTTTGTTTTTTGTTTTCTCATTCCAAAATTTCAGCAGCAATACAAGTGAATGGATTTGATGGCAGTGGACAGCCATCAATATAATGTATATTTTGACTTGAAAATCTTAAAATATTTTTCTGTTGAAATAATTATTAAAAAAAAACGTTACGGCTTCCATTAATTCTAAATTGTTAAAAATTAAATCAATTTGCCTAATTGACATGCCACATTTTTTTTTTTAATATATTCAAATTTGGTTTAAAATTTTCAAATTTACAATTGCATTTTTATTCTTTAATATATATATAGCTATTGTTAGGAATATACTAGAGTGTAGGATACCTGCCTATGGTGCAAGAGGTCTATAGTTCAAATCGAAATGGATCAAATTTTTAATTAAAATTTACAATTTTAAATCTTATTATTATCTTTTTTACTTCATTTTTTTATTAATATATGCAACACAGGCTCGTGTGTCAATTGATTTTGATTAATTAATTTTTTTTTAATTATTAGTTAAATTAAAATTATTTACATTAAATTTTAAATTTGTGATGGCAGGCCTGTGCTGGCCCCAGCCCCAATGCATTGCAGACAATGCAGACCGCGGTCTCTGCGGGTGCAAGGAAAGCGCAGAGCTCGCCGCTACTAGTAGCCAGTTCTCCTCACGCACGACTGCTGTGCGTGCCATAATATACGCTCTCAACTGTACCGAAGATGGTTTAAAAAATGCCTTGTTGTTTACATCGTATCATGGCAACGATGTTTCTTAAATTTGTTAAAGTCAATCGATGCTAGTTTTATATCATTTATTCCAAACGTGTTTATGACGTCAGCTATAAGCCCTGACGCTAATTCGACACTAACCATAGACAACCGGCCGTCTTCAGTACGAAATTAGGTCACATGGTTACACATAAACAAAATATGTTTTCCTCTCCTTACCTGAATTTCGACGAGTTCATCAACAGCCACAGGTGTCCATCCGTCTCTCCCACACGTGTGTAGCCTCCCGCAGTCCAATCAGCACAGGCTCAGGTTTAATTAATTAACTTGGACACCATGCGATGCAGAATGTCAACAACAAGGGAAAATGTCAACAGGTATATCGTCCGAAATTCGTGACGTCATCAAAACTCGCTTTTGTTAATTTTTCAATTTAATTAATTGAAAAGGTGTGGTAGTTATCAAAAATATATTAAAAAAATTATGAATCATAATGCTGCAAATATATTTTTATTATATTAAAATTAAAAGCGATAATTGAATAATAAATAAAAAACTACCCTTAAATCAGGTAACTGTCACCCTCTATCGGGTAAAAAGTGAACTATTTTAATACTGCAGCCCTCTCCGCTCAATTTAAAAACATCCACTAAATTCAGCTTCTTTTATGGCACAAAATATTTATATTATCACCCATTGAAATAATTTAATTTACTTATAGTTTCAAAAAACATCAGCACTTTCTCACTTTGAAATACTTTCTCTGAAGCATCAAAATGTCCATCATAAAGTTATGGCATACAATGTACATTGAATATTTATTTTATTGTAAAATAAAATAGTTTTTGTGTATTTGTCATGTCCTTGTATATAGTTATGTGTTTATTTAATATTAGTTTTATATTTTATAATAAGTGTTGACTTGATCAATGTTTGTCTCTGTACAAGCCAAATGATTTAAAATAAAAAAAAAAAAAAAAAAAAAAAAAAATAGCAATCTATTGGATTTAATTTATTAATTATGGTACTCAAATTTAAAAACATCAGCTCTCTCTCATTTTTCATGGATAATTAAATAAATAAAACATTGCTTCTTTACATATTGAAAATTTTTATTCTTGAAAACCCATATACCTCAATAACATAAAAAGCCAGTAATGGAAATTGAGTGCAAAGTTTAGTGTCAAATTAAAAAATATTTGATTATATTTTCAATAATATTAGAAAATTATATCGTGTAAATTCTTATTATTTTAAAAGATGTAATTATTTAGATTTTGATTTTTTTAATAGAAATATTCAAAAATTAACAAAAAATATAATTAATATTTAATAAAAATTAAATATCGATATATTTTTATAATATATCATATGAATTTTTTTATATCAATATAATTATATAATAATAAAATAATCAAAATAATTTTTATTGCAATACTTTTAGTATAATAAAATCAAATCATGAAATTAATGAGAAAATAAAAATTAAACAATAATTAAAATTGCCATGCTAATATTAAAAGTGAATTTAATTTATTACCTCGGATCTGTGGCCCAATCAGTCACTGCCCGTGAATTTTAAAATTAAAAGGAAAATTTCTTAATTGTATTAATTTGAGCACCAAAATGGCGTCCCACTGCATGGAAATCAGATTAAAAGTTATTGTTAGTGGTAAGAGAAATAGTCTTAGTAGATGGTGAGCCGCTCTGGAATTTTCAGCAAACTTCACAAAATAATTATCTATGAAAGAAAATTAGACCAAAATCGTTGAAATTTCAGTAAGATTAGCATTATTTTAAATGGGGGACTGCTATGGCTTTTAGTCAAATCAGCATAAGGGGCATTCACAAAGTCTTAAGGTCACATTTAAGGCTCAATAATTTAAGACTTGATTTTAGACGTGTTTTTAAGATCCAAAATTTCTGGTCTTAAATTATTGAGCCTTAATTGTGGCCTTAAGGCTTTGTGAATGCCCCTTCATATTTTTTCAAATGAAAAATATTTTTTATGGAAAATTTCTTCACTGAACTTCGGTCAAAACCAAAAAATACAGTAGATAATTGAAGAATTAGATTTTTTACGTTACTTATAACCGAGAAAAGTTAAAAAATAACACTTTGTTTTATTTTCAAATGCAAGATGGACCTTAGCGACACAAATGAGCATCGCGAGGCGCACTCACTTGAAGCCACTATGACCGCCGCGGTGACTTTAATCCTTCACTGCGGGAACCACCTCTCCAACCTGTGGTAGGTACCTGCGAAGGTGATCAAATACTCAGGGTAAAAGGTATGCTCCTCGTACTTGACAACCACCCTGCCGCTCGGACTCAGGGTTGTATCATACCCTGAGGGAGGGACCCTGAAGTCATAGTGACCCTGACAGGCTCTAGCTATCAGGACGCGAGCCAGGATCATTGTGTTACCGGACCCTGAGAGCTGGTCAGTGTAGTGAGAGGCGTACGAAGCCATGGGAGTGAAACAGACACCCTGACCGAACCTGTGACCGCAGTTCTGACCTGAGAGACGGGGGTCAAAGTTAAACCTGGCGATCGAAGGTATGTTGCGAGATTTGGTACCGTGGAATAGAAAATTCTCTCTGAATTCTGTAGGATGTGCTTTTTTCATTTCTTCCCTCTTTGAATTGTACTTCAACCAAATGGTATTGTTTTTAATGTTGTGTATTGTTTCAATTTGCAGATATCTTGAAGTTAGATTGTAAAATCGAGCGATAATTTCTTCGTATGTGCTCGATTTCGGGTATAATTCTTGGAAAATGACTTGATCGCGATCCGAAATGAATTGTTCAGGTTGCAGTTCGTCCTGACTCGGATTGTTGCTGTGCAGCCAGGACGCTGGCCAGGTGTCCTGGACGTACTCAGGGTAAGTTAGTTCCCGCCAGTCCGTGCGTGTCGCCACTGTCGCAGTTTCTGTCTCGACTCTGGAAAATTCATTGCTTTTAAGGACTACAATGTTTAATTATGTTTCAGTAAATACATTTTTTACATAGAAATTGTTATACAGTAGAATAAAAAATTAAATTATGTACTAATTATTTTTTTATGAAATAAAATATGTAATAAATAATCATTTATTTTAAATTTCTTTCAAATCACTAATAATTTGTAATAGTAAAAGTGCATTTACCACATTACTGCAAATTCTTTACCATGATCAACCAGTAACAAAAAGTCTGTAGTATTTTGTTTCTATACAAAAATTTAATTGAAAGTGTATCATTTACCTGACACAATTATTTCTTATTTATTTGCATGTTTTTCATAAAGATGAGATGCCGTCGAACAAAAAGTATATCTCACCTTTCTTGTCTTGCCTTGCCCTTCTTCAACACGACTTTGAACGGCTCCTCGTCGATTTTTTCCTCGCGCTTGATGTTCTCCGAATCACGAACCTCCTCGAAGATTGCTAAGTCACGGAATTTCTCGAATTTCTCCGAATCACGAACCTCCTCGAAGTTCTTGGAGTCATTGACCTTCTCGAAATTCTTCGAGTCATTTACCTTCTCGAAAACCTTCGAGTCATGGACCTTCTCGAAGTTCTTGGAGTGATTGACCTTCTCGAAATTCTTCGAGTCATTGACCTTCTCCAAATTCTTCGAGTCATTGACCTTCTCGAAGATTTCTAAGTCACGAACTTTTTCGATGAGCTCTGACAATGATTCATCCACTTCCTCGTAGTTTTCTTCGTCATGCACTTGCTCGAAGTTCTCTTCCTCATCGAAATCCTCGAAGTCATGCCCTTCCTCGAAGTACCCTAAGTCCTCGTAATACTGCCTCATCCACTCCTCTTCGATCAGTGAGTCATTGAGGGCCTCGAGCTCGAGTTCCTCACAGGCACGAAGGTACTGTACGTCGTCCTCGAAATTTCCCTCCTCCTCCTCGACGAGGCTCCGACACATTTCTTCGTACTCGTCCCAGTCCTCCTTAGTGAGCTGGCTGCTGATGTAATTGAGTCGCTCGACCAGGGTCATGATGCTCAGGGTCTCTTGCTCGTTCTCCACCTGAGGAAGACTGGGGGTTAGTGGAGAACATCCGAGTTGAAATAAATTTCATCAAGCTCTCTCCTTGTCTAATCCGCTCCTATTTTGCATCATTTTAGAGGAAGAAATACGAGATTACGTTTCCTCTTCTTGAGCATAAAATGTTAGAAATATTGTCTTCATTTCGTCCTCACTTTAAACAAAAATAAGATATGTTTTAGAAGTAAAAATATCAGGTTTAGACGTGTAAAGAATGAGACTAAAGTTTCAAATAGAACATGCTTTAAAATTTTGTTGGACTTCTAGTTATGTAATTTTGTCCACAATTTTGAAATCTCGGGCACCCTTGCTTCAAAAATTTAAAACTGTATGAGATCGAGATGCCGTTAAAACTATAAAAATTATGGTCCCCCTTTTCCCTGCTTTGCCAGCCTACTTTTCAACCATGCTGTCCTCCTCGGCCCCGTAGCTTAATCTGCATATGTGATATATATTACGCTGTTATGCCTGTTATTCCTACTCCTTTAATGGACAATTAGCATCAATTTTTTTATTAGCTCAGTCGAAAGAGGAGGTCGAAAAATACACATGTGAATTTTATGATATTTTTATTTTTACTGCATCATGGCTAAAATAGAGATGTAAAGAGATCACGTGAACTGGAGGTGGCGCCTGTGACGTCATTGAACTCTCCGGTCAAACAAACGATCGACTATATAACGCTTCTAAACAACCATGTTGCTATGGAAACAAGCAACAGTTAATTTATTGTTTACATGCGTTATATAGTCAATCGTTTGTTTGACCAGACAGTTCAATGACGTCACGGGCGCCGCCTCCAGTTCACGTGATCTCTTTATGTCTCTATTTTAGCCATGATGCAGTAAAAATAAAAATCTCAAAAAATTCACAGGTGTATTTTTCGACCTCCTCTTTCGACTGAGCTAATAAAATAAATTGATGCTAATTGTCCATTCTGTATTATAAATGTCCATTAATTAATTTTTCGAAGATCGGGTTGATTTGCTACTTGATTTCTAAGATAATATTTCGAAACATATTATAATAAAAAAACAAAAAATATAATCTAATTTTTTATTTTAATTACTCAAAGAAATTCAGACGTCATCGCATTAACAGTCTATATGCCTGTGTGCCATGCCAAGGGCCTTCGGCCCCACTATTGGGGTCACGCCTCTTTTGCGAACGGGCCCCTATTGCCTCGGTAGGTCCCCGGGCCCGGGGGCAGTGCCCCCTTTGCCCCCCTGGTAGTTACGCCCCTGAAATCATTTACAAAAATAATATTTGTAAAAATTTAATTATCAATATTATATTGCACCTAAAACAGTCATAATTCATCTTCAAAATATGTAATTTTGATCTTGTTATTTTACAAATTAAATTTAATCGATTGCCACAAACATTTCTATTTTAGTTTTCAGTTGAAAGTGGTGTCCTAAATTTCTTATTTAGATATTTGAGAGTTCACACGAAAGGTCGCTGTAATTCCAACAATGCAAACCTGTCAACAAAAGGTTAATTTCGAAATTTTTGACCCACCTTTTGACCTTCCGTGACCTTGCCCTGCTGGTGACCTCCGCAGTCCTGCAGACATACCTTCTTCCTGAAAAATAAAGGTCACTCAATCAAATTGGAACATTTGAGCTAACTTTGTGAGAATTTAGCCGTCGTAATTTAGATTTCACATCAAGCATGTTAATAATTGTGTCTGGATTGCTTTGTGATCGTGGTCTTGGCAAGTTCTTATTAATTTTACACACACCATTTTGTCTTCATTTGATTTGACGTGCTTATATTGTCATGTACAATCGAAAAGCAATGAATGAATTATTATGATGAACAATCTCCACGTGTAGAATGAATTCAAATTTATAAGAAAATAAAACAAAACATTCAAAATAATTATAAATAAATCGCAATAAATGAAAATGAAATTTAATTTTTAAATAAAATGTTTTATGTAAGAAAAGATAGATTTACATTTTCCCCCGTTTCTTTTAATTAATTAACTTATAATTTGTAATATTTCCGTTACCTATTTACTCGAAGTTCAATAATAATAATAAACTTTTACTTTGCGAGGTGGGAGTTTCTACACGTTATTCAGTAAATAAATTTCTTTTTAGAGGTAAGATAACACGAAACATCGATTGTAGTAGTCTCATTTGATTAACATGTAAACCTTAGCAACCTAACAAAAATCCTGAAAAAAAAATTGGAAAGAAAAGCAATAGAAAAATAAAAAAATTTCAAGACCATTATTAGAGCCGATTTTTTTTTAAGTTTTTAGTTTGGCACTCCATGGGAAATTCCTATGCTGAAAATTAAAAAATCGGCTCGAATAATGGTCTTGAAATTTTTTCAATGACAGGTACTAAAATCTGTCTCATTTTTTTTTTCTGTGAATTTACCATGTTAATCAAATGGGACTAAAAAATCAGCTTCTTCACGTTACTTTCAACGTCTCCAGGTTGCCACTCACCGTGCTCCCCCGCTCCTTCTCCGCCCGGCCCGCTTGCCACTCCTCTGCGCCCCCTCGATGAACGACAGCAGAGAGTCGAGGTCCTCGGAGTCGCCCTTGTAGCCGTCTATCTCGTGGCTGAGGACGCCTGTCGAGTGCTCCGGAGGAAAAATAAGGTCAGAGAAATTTTGTATGACCGAGTTGAAATAAATTGCATCTTTTAGTCTCCTCGTCTAATTCTCTCTCCTATTTTGTACCATTAGAGGGAAAAGACGAGATTACGTCTTTTTTCCTCTTCTTGAACATAAAATGTTAGAAATATTGTCTTCATTTCATCCTCACTTTGAGCGAAGAGAAAATAAGATGTGTTTTAGAGGTAAAAACGATTAGGTTTAGACGTGTAAAGGATGAGTTGAAGACGTAATTTTTTAAATTATAGGGTAGAGAGATTTTTTTTATTTATAATCAACTGAAAAATATTCTGTATTAAAATAATTTTATATGCACACAGAAGTATTAACGTCATCATTTAAATAAAGGTAAATGTAAATATCACAACTTTTAAATTAAAGAATATTTCACTTTCTCGAATTTATTTTGTCTCTTATTTTATTATATAAAAATGAACAATCTTAAAAATTGAGGAATTTAAATAACAGTAAAATAAAAAGATCTTGTTAGGAAAATGTAGCCGATGAAATAATTACTATTCTAAATGGTTTTTGTTTAATTAAATTTTTTTTCTTAATAATTCGTTCCTGGATAAAAAATATTCTGCGAGTGAAAATATTCCCTAGTTGAAAAATTACGTCTTCAACTCATCCTTTACACGTCTAAACTTTATCTTATTACCTCTAAAACACATCTTATTTCCTCTTCGCTCAAAGTGAGGATGAAATGAAGACAATATTTCTAACATTTTATGTTCAAGAAAAGGAAAAAATACGTAATCTCGTCTTTTCTTCTCTTTTTTCCTCTAAAATGGTGCAAAATAAGAGGACAAAAGACTAGAGGAGAGAGCTTAATATGTGAGTGGAGTATTGTCCTCAATTTTTTTTATTGCAGAAATGGATAGAGCGTGCAAAGTTATGCTACCCTGATTTTTTTCAGATTTTTTAGAGCCCGGAAACTATTTTTAAAGAATTATTGAAAGTTCTTTTTGTGACGTCACGAGACGCCGCTCCTTAAGAAAAAGATAGGACTTGACGCCGCGTGACGTCACAAATAGGACTTTCAATAATTTTTTAAAAATACTTCCCGGGCTCTAAAAAATCTGAAAAAAATCAGGGTAGCATAACTTGTCACCCTCTATCCATTTCTGCAATAAAAAAAAATTGAGGACAATACTTCATAATTATTTTCAACTCGGATTTTGTAACTCACGACAATTCATTTTCACCAACCTTTGTGTTCACCAAATTAAGTGACCTGACCCACCTTTCTATGCCAGCTCCTCCGCACCCTGGGGGCCGGTGGTGTCTCCTTGTCCCTCTGCTCGCTGCCATCCTCCAGCTTCGAGATCAACGCCTGCCGGATGCGCGGGGACTTCACCTGAACGTAAACAACTTCTGCATTAAGATAGAGATAACGCCGATCAGCTGTTCGACATACTCTCCTTTGATTAACATGTAAACCTTAGCAAATTCACAAAAATTCTGAAATTTTTGTGAGACGGATATTAGTGCCTAAAAGCCAAAGAAAAAATTTCAAAACAATTTTACGAGCCGATTTTTTTTTTTTTTTTTTTTTTTTTTTTTTTTTTTAATTTTCAGCATAGGGCTTTCCCATGGGGAGGCAAACTAAAAACTTAATTAAAAAAAAATTGACTCGTTAAATTGTTTTGAAATTTTTTCTATCATGGCTTTTAGGTATTAATATCTGCCTCAAAAAAAAATTCAGAATATTTGTGAATTTGCTAAGTTTTACATGTTAATCAAATGGAGCTAAAAAAAAACAGCTGATTGACATTATCTCCACCTTAAAAGGTGCATTTCCATGGAGCGGGGAATGCGAGAAAATCGCAGCCAATGGGGGGGGGGGGAAGCTTGCCCCCCCCCCCACCCGAAATATTTAACATGGACAATATAGGCATTTCGCCTATTTATTTTGCAGCCCCTCCGAATTTTTTTCTGGATCCGCGCCCAGCTGATTGTATTTCGAGACGTATTCTTGTATTTGACAGATTGATATACTCACTTCATTCAAGTCCGCGCCCTTCGCCCACACAAAATATGACATCTCGTAGCTGAAATAAACAAAAAATTATCATTTCTGCGGCTATGGGCTCAATTAATTACAATTAAATCGCAATTGTTTTTCTTGTGTCGCTGCAATTTCAGTTCCTTGCACTCTATTGTAAAAATTGTGCAGTATATTAATAGTTGCACACAACCTTATACCTTCATATCATTACGGACATGTTATCCTCTATAATATATGTATGGCCCATACAATGATATTATTTTTTGTTAACTGACATGACATCATTGGTAGGCACTGTTGTCAAATTTAATGCAATTTAATTAGTTTTTTCAAGAGAAGTATAATGCGAATATTCAAGCTTAATTTGAATAACACTATACCAATATAATCAATGCTAATGTATTGTATAAAAAAATGCATAACAATGGATAATTTATATATTATGCAGCATTTAAAATTTTCGTAAAACCAACAAAACAACATGCATGCAAAATTAACAGTGCTTGTCAAAATTAAACAGAATTATTAATAATTGATTATTATTAATTAATAAACGTAATTAGTTGTACATTTTGTAATGACTGTACCGTTATCCGCTCTTGGTATGCGGCTCGGTGGTGCCGATTTAAACACTGCCAAGTCTATAACTACAGTACACACTGAACTATATACTAGTACTGCAACGTTAAAATGCTGACCCACCCCAGTATGTGTCAAACCTGCTTTGTACTTTCTCTTTCTGCGCATCGAAAAATAATATGCCAAAAAAAAGTTCTACTTTCAAGGCTGTAGACAGAAGAGAACATTTTCCATGTATAAGTAACATACGTTTTGTCGTGTAAACTGAACATGCTGAACACACTAAAAACTGAAATTAAAATAGTAATATTGTAGTTATATAAACGATAATTATCGAGTGGTAATTAATACAAATTATTTTCTATTATACTCTAGTGCTTCATAATTACTTATTACAGTATATAGTTTTATTAAGATTGGCTTCAGTTTACTTCTATATAAATATTTATTTTAAAATTTTAATAATATTCATCTTATTTTTATTTTTAATTAAATTATTAATAAAATAACAAGTGTGTGCATGTGCATGTTAATATTAAATACAATATTAAGTTAATAATATTAAATATATAATGATAATTTTTAATAACAATGTTCTTTTTAATATTAATTGTTTTTAACCAAAAATTAAATTATATTAAAAGTAAACAATCAACTCACCTCACTAAGATTTGAAACGTTGATGCGTCCTACGTGCACTCTAACTGTATGTACTCGTACCAAGATTACTCTACATAAGGTTTGACGCTCCGCCATCTTGGCGCAGCTTTTGTTGGAGCCTGTGACGTCACGACCAATCACTGACTGCCACGAAATGGGCTCGAGAGTAACAGCTCTCTCTGATTGGTCCTGCGCGAACTGGACGAAAATGTGAACCTAAGCGTCCAACCTTATGTAGAGGGACCTTGTGTATGTACAGTACTGTGCAGAGCGAACTTGAGTAGAAGGCCACAACACGACCGCGCCCACTTTTCAATAGCCGTCCTACTGAGCAGCAGGTTTGCGTGTAATCAAATGGGAGAGGACTTCACTTTGGTCGCGGTTTACGACAATTACGCTGTATGCTAGAGTTTTCAAAATGAAACAAGTTTAACTCTAATATAGTTTAATCTTACTGGACAACCTTTTTTTTCACGCAAAAACAATATTAATACACTTAAATTAAACTTTTATGAACCTGACTTCTGCTACTTCTGTTACATCTGCGCATGCGCCGGCATGCGCGAAGTAATAAAAGTCAGTTTACTGGCGATGACGTCATATGAACATTGAAAGCCTTTCTTCATAGCGAGTGACTTTCACTTTGCTTAATTGCATTTTCTATACTTTGTATATATCAAGTAAAGTTATTTACTACATCGAAAATAATGTACGTATGAAATTTGATTCAAGTACTTTTGTAATTTCAATATTTCGTGACGTCATGATACATTACTAAAGCTTGGAAGATAGAACCAAGTTCCCGCCCTAACTTTACCGTCTTATTTCTCAAGAAGTATGATATTTGATGAACTAAATAAAATAATTAGCCAACGGGAGACTACATTGAAGTATTATCGCACTACAAGACACCTTCATTAATATCAAGTAAATATTTAAAAAAAAATATTTCCTCCCGATTACATTGCATGTTATTTTTTAAATTCCGGACGGCTAATGTCTCGACAGATGACGATCGCGCCGGCTGGGTTTTGGCCTCCTACTCAAGTACGCTCTGTACTGTGGCTAGCACAACATTATCCAGACAGAGGGGGGTTATTTATTTATTTGACCTTCACTCTCTTTCAAGGTCAATCTGTTGCTGAATTACTTGTTACATTTTTAGTCCTGCAAGAGCAACACTTTGGATTGGTGATAAATTTAATTTATGATAAATATATTATCGCTACTATAAAAGAAAATTAAATTAAAATAATTCAGCAAAATCCTAGGTAGACGTGTCCATGATGGCTCTTTGAGAGACGAATCAAATTAAAAAAAAAAAAAATAGAAATAAAAAATACGTCTAATAAAACTACTTAAAAAATTAAATAATCTCGAACAACATATGTAATTTTTTTTAACTAATTCTGAAAACATAATCAGGGGTGGGTGGGATAATTCCCCTTCCCCCGTCTGCGCCCAACTATAGAGGTCGACATACAACACACAACAAAAATTTGAAATTTAATTTTGTCTACAATGTTAGATTACTATTGGATATAAAATGTAATTTTCTTGCAATTCGTTCCACCTGAATTTCTTTTACCGGATTGGCGGCGTTCCGGACCGTTCCGCCACACTTTTATCACTGCATATTATTTAAATATAATATATTTAGGAACACTGGGTGCAGTGTTTACAAAATCGTTGAGAAATCTAATTGCAAGTCAGTGAAATCAGCGAGAAGACCGCAAAGACTTTAGTTAGCTAATAATTTTTTATTTTATACTATACTGGCATATTGCTAAATATTTATCGTTTTCAAATTTTGTTTCATTTTTTATTATTTCTAAACTCCCTTAATTTGGTTATACTGTAATAAGTTAAGTAAATACTAAAGGTGTGTTTTGCTAAAGAACACCCACTCGTGCATCCGGGAGGATTTATTATTTCTAAACTCCCTTAATTTGGTTATACTGTAATAAGTTAAGTAAATACTAAAAGTGTGTTTTGCTAAAGAACACCCACTCGTGCATCCGGGAGGTGATTGATAGCATCCTCTATTAATTGCCGACCATCCTGACTGAGGTTTCCTCAGTTACAACCAGGCGAATGCTGAGATGGATTGCTTAATAGGCCATGGCCGCCCCGGTTTGGAAGAGCCGGGAGGTTAAATTCAGTTATTTGTGGCTAGTACCCTACACAATTAAAAAGCTTAAAATGAGTATTTTTCCAATCATACATATTATTGTAAACTATTTTAAAATAATAATTATCAACTTAAATTTTAAGACACTTTCATGTTTTAATTATTTATAAAAAATGTTTTAAATAAAAATTAAACTCTACATTTATTATAATTTTATATTTAACAATCTTTAGAAAAAATTCAACTTCAAAATGATTGCATTTCTTTAAATAATAAAAATAAACAGTATGATTTAATTATACTAATAGATATGAAACATAATTAAAATAATAACTCATAATAATATTTTGCATCAAGTTTTATCCCAAAAAAGCAATAATCTTTAATTTTAAAAAGTTATTTGCGACTCCCTATGCTGTGTTATTGAAATCTGGGGCTGCGAAGAATAACATTTTTAATTGCTCGAGCATTGTTTAATTTTGATATTTACTTTTTCGTACAAAATTAGAATGTGCTGATGAATTTTTAAGTTAAAATGAATCAAACGGGTTTCTGTAGTAATAAAATATATTTATTCCGTTTTATTATGACACGGTCCATAAGAATGATAAAATCCTTACCTTGAGCCGAATTTTTGGATGTTAATTTTAAAATTTAGCGGAGAGGTAAAAATAGTTCACTTTTCCCCCGATAGAGGGTGAAAGTAGCCTGATTTAAGGGTTGTTTTTATTTATAATTCAATTAGTATTTTCAATTTAATACAATCAAAACATATTTTCAGCATTATAATTTAATTATTATTTTTATTTCTGATAAATGCCACACCTACAATTAATTAAATTACAGAATTAACCAGGGCCGTCCCATGCGCACGGTGCATACGTTTAATTTTTTCTGCTCTATTATAGAGTTTTCCGTAAATTAATAGCCACGGCTTAGAAAAGCTGCGCAGAAACGAGTTTTAAATGTTAGTAGTCTACTGCGCATGGCTCTGCGAAGTGTGCATGATAAAAAAGCTTGAATCCAAATGAAGCTGCGCAAACGCTAGGTGACTAATCTGCGCACAGCCAATAGCAACTTTGTATGCTTTATGAACAAAGATACGAACTTCTACCCCAGATTGCTTGCGAATTGCAGTGTTTAAAAATTCTTTTAATACGTTACTGCAACCGGTTTGGCTTGTAGTATTGCAAATAAATATCAAATTTGAGATGAGATAAAAAGCAACGTTCTCGCTAATGTTGAACAAAAATTCTGCTCCGGTAGGGGCCCCTCGTGCAGCAAAACAGCTGTTTTGAGCTCACTACGTGACGTCACCTTGGGTGTTTTTGGCCAAAATGCGCAGGATCAGTCCAAATTCGTAGGGCTGACGGACCTATCTATTATAGTTGTATCATGGAATTAACAAAGACGAGATGACGTCACGAATTTTGGATGATGAAACGACCTGCTGTTGTTGATTGTTGCTTCTTCCATGGATTGTTGTCATTCTGGTGTCAAATTTATTGAACTTCTGCTGACTGCGGTAGGTCAGAAACGCGAGTGAGGCTGTTGGGGAAACCATCGTAATTCAGGTAAGGGGCGACCATATGTGACCTTGGAATGTATAGAGTAAACAGAGTTTTAAAAATGTCTAATTGGCGTCTCACTGGTCTAGCTCATATAACATATAATGACCAAAATTCAGACAAAAATTGTAATTTTTAGTTAGCCACCCAGCAATGTATTTCCGCAAGAAAAAAATATATAGTGAGAGAAAAAAAAAACTTTTTTTTTAAAAACCCTCTTCCTTCACTAGCAGAGCTACAAATTATGGGGCCCGGGGACCGAATGCAGTGCCCAATCGTACCTCTTTACCGCGAAGTGGTGGCATGGGGGGGGGGGGGGGGGGGGGCAACCTCGACGGAGCCGAAATTTGTTATAATTATTTTTGCAATATTTATAAATGTTTTATTATTTTTTCTGCAGTTCTTAAATATTTTGCATTATATGATTTTTTTTTTATAATAATATATTAAGGGGCATTCACAAAACCTTAAGGTCTGTCGCTATGAAAATATGCAAGTGGAATGAAAAGAGATGTCATGCACTACCAGTCTTTAGTAAATGATGTCCGAGATTGGGTGATTTTAATTCCAACATTTCAAAGGAATAAATAATAAGATTAATCGTTTTTAAATGAGCAACAGTCATTATAATTATGTTTATCTATTTCCTAGTCTGATTAATTTGTGAATACAATAATTATATGTTAAGTTATTGCAGTTAAAAAAATGCCCCTATAACTCAGAGAGCAAAAGCTCAAGGCAAAGAAAGAAATATGAAGGGCAGCCGTGCCGTGATGAATGCTCCTTCTCTACCGTTGCGAGTGCGCCTCAACATTCCATTGTATTTTAAATTGAATAGAAGGGAGAGTAACGGTAAATAAACAAATATGTATTATTTTGAAAGAATTAATATTATGATTTTTAGGATATAAGTAAGCATCGAAACTTTTTTTTTTTTCGATAAAAAAATAAAATATATTATTGTATTTTTTAATTCCTTTTGTTATATATAATGAATCTAACTCGAATCTAAGTAATAATCCTAATAATTACGTAATTTTATATATTAAAATTTACTATCTCAATTAAGTAAAACGAAAACGTATGCAGCCGCTGCACAATCAAAGCAAGCATAGCATATACAAAAATCGTTTGTTTGTGGCACAATTTTGAGTATGTGTTGGTATAATAAAATTAATGACGCAATTTGAGATCTTGATACGGCATTAACTATAAATATACTTTGAATATTACATAATATATATTTGTTGTGAAAAATGGCGTTACTAACTTCCTTCTTTAATACGACGCGCGTGACGTCAGACAAACGACAGAAAAACAGACTTTATAAATAAAGTCAACTTCCCCTCCCGCGTCGGTCACCCGCCCCTCTCCACTTACAAGGGGGTATTTCGTCCGGGGGTATTTCATCCGGGAGTATTTCGTCCGGGGGTATTTCGTCCGGGAGTATTTCGTCCGGGGGTATTTCGTCCGGTCCGGGCGGGGATATTTGGTCCGGGGGTATTTGGTCCGTGATTCCCCTTAGAATCCCTTAAACTGTGCATATAATCCACTGACTGGTTACAACTTTATTAATAAAATATTAGTAATGTTTTTTAATATACATAATTATAATAACTACGTTTTTATGAACATTTTAAAACTGCGAAATTAGAATTAAAACATTAAACTAAGAAAAAGAAATAAAAAGATAATATTAGGGCTTATAATTTTATTTTGCACTTTTTTTATTTAAATTATAATTTTTATTAAACACGTTTATAAATTTGTAAAAATAGAATTTTGTGAATTTCGAGTGATTGATCCTTATTTTATATTTAATTTCATAAAATATTAATTTAAAATAAATCTGAAGAGAAAGATTATTTTTTGAATGCCGAAATAAGAGAGGAGAGCCAGTAACTATACTGACTGTTGAACACGCTAAACTAGATAAATATTTGTCAGATAAATACTAGATAAAACAAACGAGCAAAAAAGTTCTATTTATAATAAAGATAGTACTCTGCAACTGTACTATATTTAAAAAATATACAAATTTTCTTCTTATTTTCAGAGCTGAGAATCCCGGGAACCAAACTGGACCAAATATGGCAGCACTATTCAGTTCAAATGTGGACCCAGACGTGGCATCTACCGAGAAAGTGTATCCGAGATCAACCAGCGGAGAAACCCCAAGGGCGAGTGGAGCCGCAGGTTCTTCTGATGATGATTTGAAAATATTTCAAGTATACCCAACAAACAAAAAAAGCAAACTAGATATCTCTCGATATACACCTGATAGTTGGTATGGTTATGGGGACAATACGATGCATGTATACAGTACATTGAACTACCCACAGATCATCCAGATTACGTCTATCTTGTTAAAAAGATCAAAAGATCAACTCAGGACAATCTACAAATACAGGAAATTCACAGAATCGAGGACGAATTTCTTTGGCTACAATATCAGTTAAAAAAAGAAGAATTGACCAAACTGCACGGCGATTGCAAAGAAGTTTCTCTGTTCCACGGTACCAGCATGACCAACATAGAGAATATCATCGACAACAACTTTGACTGGCGGAAACATGGTGAGAACAAAGGTCACAAGTTCGGTCAGGGTGTGTCCTTCACCCCCCTCGCCTCCTACGCTTCACACTACACTGCAGAAAATATCCACGGAGGAAACAAGTTGATACTTGCACGAGTTTTGGTCACCAAGAAATGTGTGGGAGACCAGTTCACCAAACTACCGCCAAAGGGCTACGACACCACCGAGAGCGACAATGGAAAGGTGGTGGTGAAGTTCGACGATCACACCTTCTACCCCGCTTACGTCATCACCTATGCAGGTAAAGTTCCGAGTTTGAATTCACTGAAGGGACGGGCGCAGTTGAGGTTGCAGGAGGAATTCGAATCGAGTAGCGACGAAGAAGAGAACTATTTACGTATTTACGAATATTTAAAGTATCAAGATTGGCTCGACTCGACTATTTAAAATCTAAACTGAAATTAGTACTAATTAGCAAGGAATTTTATTCTACTAAGATGTTTTTTGCAAATAAATTACCAGAAAAAATTATTGTTTCACATAATATAACATTGGTAACTAGAAGAAAATTCATTTATTACATATTTATATGTTAACATTCATCTTTAATCTTTGTAATCTTTGCGGGTATTTTTAAAGACTGTAGCACTACCCATTCCATCAAGGCCTGCGCACTGCGAACTAAAATGGTAGTTCACCTCATTTGCTACATCATTGTAAAATTCAAATTAAGGGTAAGGTAACGCCACCAATGTTAAAAAAAAATCCCTCTCACAAAAATTCTGAAAAAAATTTAAAATGTTCTCCTCTACACCCCCTATCAGTAGCTAAAATATCAGGTATACAAATACGATCTAGTTTTTGAGTTATAAATTTTTAGAGTTGACTACTTTAACATGGAGAAATGAAACTCCCATGTTAAATTCGTCAACTTTAAAAATTCATAACTCAAAAACTAGATCGTATTTGTATACCTGATATTTTATTTATAGCTACTGATAGGGGGTGTAGAGGAGAACATTTTAAATTTTTTTCAGAATTTTTGTGAGAGGGATTTTTTTTTAACATTGGTGGCGTTACCTTACCCTTAAATCCAATAGAAATAATTTTTTGTTGTATTTTCACACCCCAGACATAATTTCTAAACCCCTTATCTTGTGTAATGTTTCAAAATTTTAGAATCACTCCTTGCATGAAAATTTTGGGGTCAACGATGATGGAAAATTGAAAATCTAATTCAAAAAACAATCGAGATCGATATTATAGTGCGCAGGCCTTGATAAAGTGACTGTATATTTGATCAGGTAATGTCAATTTCAAGCCATCATATGATATAATATTGAGAACTGAATCTCAGTTTAATTTATTCTTATTAAGTGCCTTCTCTTTAATATATATAATTAAATTGTAACGTCTATAATTTTATGGATAAATTGATCTTTTGAATCTTGATAAAAGTTTTTATGATATTTAATTCAGTTTTTAATAAATAGCCTGCATATATGATATATTGTCTCGCAGCTATTTTGTAATTAATTATTAATTTTAATTCTACGTATGAATTGATTGGATCTAATTGTAACGAATGACAATAAAAATCAATTAACATTTACAATGCATTAATTTTTTATTTCTCATGGAGGCGGAACTCTTCCATCCTAGCTACTTAATTGTTATATTTATATGCAGAGTAAATTGAAAGGTGATAAAAGTATTTAAATAAAAATAACTTTAAAAATAAAAAACATTTAATACTGTATATTAAATTTTATTATAATATAATTATACATTAAAACAAGATTTTTAGATTACTGATGCAGGCTGTGAGTAATATTTTTTTACAGGTTTCAAAAGATGAAAATTTTCAGCTAGGGTCCAGGTATACTCGTTTGCTTTTGTCTTAAGGGTAAGGTGTAATAAGCCCACAGTGTTAAAAAAAAAATCCCACACATGAAAATTATGAAACGTATATTTTTTTTTATTTAGAATACAATAGCTTCCAGCCAGGATAAATCCCATTGGCCGGTTAGCAATACATTATAATATAGTAGTTGTACATTATATAAATTCAATAATTATGATAATTAAAAAAGAAAATTTAAATTTTATAATGTGACAGTTTTTAAAATGTTCTCCTCTACATCCCTTATCAGTAGCTAAAATATCAACAAATATGTCTAGTTTTTGAGTTACTCATTTTTAAATTTTTGACTATAATTTAACATGAAAGTTCCATTTCTTTATGTTAAATTAGTCAATTTTAAAAATTGTAACAACTCAAAAAACTAGATAGAATTTGTACACCTGATATTTTAGGTATTGATAGGGGGTGTAGAGGCGAACATTTTAATATATATTTCATAGTTGAGGGAAATAAAAATAAATAGTTTTCACATGAGGTAATTTTTTTAACATTGGCGTGTTACCTTAATACCCTTAACATGATGAAACTGCATGCATGTTTTACTAACTAACATGGAGGAAATAGAATTTATCCATGCTAAATATAGCTCGTCTATCTGTTACCAGTTTAAAATAGGAATGTCCACCTCTGGACCATGGAGAAAATAATTTGTCCATGCTCTGGACATCACGAACGTTACTCCTGCCTCACTTGCTGCAGCTTCAATATAAAAAGAGTCCATGACGCCTACAAACAAAGCAGGAGTAAAGTTCTTGCATGGTGTGTCCACAGGTGTATAATTTTATTATGAAAGGTATAAAGTCATCGGTATTTATCTTTGTTATGACGTCACGCGACCCTCCCATTAGAATTTTATTCGAGGACAAAGGTTCGTGATGTCATACAAAAGATTTGTTGAGATGACTATAGTACATTTTAATATACAGGTGCTTATGATGACGTCACCGCCGCTTGTTGCGCATGACGTCACGCAACCAGGGCTGGAACTTGGTGAGGTCCGTGAACACGACGTACTCCTTCAGGTTGCATTCTTTGGTGGTTTTGTTGAGCAGCGAGCGACTCACGAGGCCTCTCAGCATCCAGCGAGTTTGTCCCCCTGGCGTCGTGAATGGGAAGTACATCCCGCTGCCACTGTCCCCGTTACACGGTCCCGAGCCTGCAACCACAACGACGTTATAAAAAACCAACACCCTGCACTTCCCTGTCCTTTATTACTAAAGTCTTCCTCATTTATCGTTGTTATGACGTCACGCGACCCTCTCATTAGAATTGTATTGGAGGATAAAGGTTCGTGACGTCACAACAAAGGTAAATGGAGATGACTTTACCGCCAAGATCTGCACCGACGGCGGCTCCAGGCCCACGAACTGAAGGGTCTGGCTCACGACTAGCAGACCCTTCAGCGCTCACCGTTGCAACCCTCCTACTCACCGAGGCTTATTCAAATCGAGCAGCCGAAGTCACCCGCCGCCATCAGTATAAGCACGACGCTTCAGGGCCACCCTCAGGACTTACCGTTTCTGTCGCCGGCACAGAAAGTGTTGTCCGTGGTTATGTTGGCGAACTTGCGGTGGCTGTTTCTGCACTCCTCCGTGCTCACCAGGGGCAGGCGTACCAACTTGGGCACGTCGCTGATCGGGTTGCCAAGCTCATCACTGCCCCAACCTACCACCTGCCGGAGGAAAATTAAAATTAAAAAAGTAAAAAGTTATGTAAAAATTTATTAGGGCATATTATTTAATTTTCTTTCTATTTTTTTATTTATTTTCATATTAAATACCATGCAGTAACTAAATATTGTAATATAATATATATTTAGAGTAAGTTGAATAAAAGAACAAATAATATATATAATATAGTGATAGAGAGAAAAGATGCATTCAATTAAAAAAATAATTTTAAAAACTTAAATTTGGGAATAAATTAATTACAATAAAATTATCACAAATATTAATTTTAAATTATTTATTAAAAATATTCATATATAATTAACGAATGTGCCAAATAAAAAAAAATGTATTTGCAAGCCATTCATCAAAAATAAGAGCTCAAAAACTAGCTAACATTGCTAATACTATAATGTAAGTTTGACAAAGGTTTTATCCATGGATAATTTATCCATGGTTTTATCTTTTTTATTTTCAGTCGAAAATATACATGATATTTAAATAAACAAAATTATGCTCACGCTGCCGCGGGTCTCCGCCACTTCATTGCGGGGGTTCCAAGGACACACAGGGTGCACGCTGGGGTTCAAGGACACCGAGAAGCTGAGCACCAGGACGGCAAGGTCACTGTCCCTCCGACCTGACTTGGAGAACCCTTCATGAATCACGATCTCAGCCACCTGGAGGTCAAAAGGTCAATCAAATGAGCACCTGGAGGTCAAAAGGTCAATGAAATGAGCACCAGAAGGTCACTGTCCCTCCGACCTGACTTGGAGAACCCTTCATGAATCACGATCTCAGCCACCTGGAGGTCAAAAGGTCAATCAAATCACCTGGTCAATTTTACTAACTTTTCCGTGAAATTAATTCCATAAAATACAACACAATACTATAGGCTACAGTATGTAAATATACAGTGAACACACAAGAAATGTTTCTCCTGGTAATCACATTTTTATGAAGAACACGGTCAACTCACGTCTCTGGGCTGTGCGAGCGGCTCGGTCCAACTGCGCAGGTTGAACTTGCCAGGAATCACGATCAGCTCGCGACGGTTCAGCGGCCGGCCGTGAGGAGGCGCCACGCAATGGGCGGCTGTGAGATAGTGTGTGTCAAGGAGGGTTGTTTTACATTTTTCATACATGAAAATTTTTATTGCAGAAATGAATAGAGGGTACCAAATTATGCTACTCTGAATTTTTTCAGATTTTTTTGAAGCCCATAACTATTATTTCTAAATAATTATTGAAAGTGCGGCCACACCCCCTGGAGGCGTCAAAAGACGTCTTGGCCCTATCCTTTTTGTTAAGGATTCAGGGGTGCCAAATTAACTTACAGAAATGTCAATAATTATTTTAATTAATTTACTCTTAAAATAGTTCTGGGTCTCAAAAAAAATCTGAAAAAAAAACAGAGTAGCATAATAATTTGGTACCCTCTATTCATTACTGCAATAAAAAATTTCAAGCAGGGTATCCATTATTAATATAAATTATTATTAACCCTTTTAGTATTAATTAAAAAAAAAATCCTTCGATATAGATTTTAATATAACTTCGTACTTAATAATTTTACGTAAATATAAATAAAGCTAAATAAAGATTATTTCATTTCATTTCAAAAAAAAAATTAACAAAATGCAATGAAAATTTTGATGACCAATCCTATGTTACAATAGTTTTGATAATTTTGAATTTACACAGAGTATTGCATTGCAAATTATAATAACTAATGATAATTAATATAATTAATAATCATATAAATATATAATAAATTATTATTTATATTTACTTCTAGCTTCAAGATCATACTCCAATACGTCAAACAAATAAAAAAAAATCTTTCGGCACAGTGAAATAAGTAACAGATTAACACACCCTGTATTAGAGAACCCAAATTTTGTAGCTGCTGCTTGAGTTGAAATAAAGTTCATATTCTATTTGATATTAAGCTCTCCTCTCGTCTAATTCCCTCTTATTTTGCACCATTTTAGAGGAAAATAACGAGATTACGTCTATTTTCCTCTTCTTGAGCATAAAATGCTATAAATATTGTCTCCATTTCATCCTTACTTTGAGTGCATGAAGAGGAAATAAGATGTGTTTTAGAGGTAAAAAGATTTAGACGTAAGAAGGACGTAATTTTTCAACTAGGGTAATTACCTGTGACCACGTGTGTCTTGGTGATTAGGGTCCCCCCACACTGAAAGTCGAGGCCCAGGTCCACCGTGTCGTCCTTGACCAGGATCGCCACCACCCAGGGCCAGTCCCCTGGCTTGGTGTCACTACCGTGGTGAACCAGGAACGTGGAATCCTCGCTGGCACCGCACTCAGGATCCTCAGGGTCTGGGAAAAGGGTGGATATCTTAGGTGTTTTTCCATGTTGGGCGAGGCGACAAAAGCGAGCTTGCTTTAATGTTATATGGTGGCCATGTTGGCGTGAAAAAATCGTTTTCTTGTAGCGATTAAATCCTTCCGCGATTTTTTCACGCCAACATGGCCACCATGTGACGTTAAAGCAAATGCGCCTTTCTCGCCTCACCCAATAATGCTCCACGGAAGTTAATGCACCTTATAGCGGATAATTTCAACTTGCATTAATTAGTGTGGGGTGTTGAGGTATGCAGTGGAGAGGTAAAGGGCAAAACAGCTGACAAATACCTTGCATTACAATCTTTCCTCTTTTAATATTAGGCATATAATACGTGTTGTGAGATAGTAAATTCTAAATAGAAAATTAATTTTTTCTACACCATGTTGTCAGGTAATTTTACCGTCAGGGAAGATGACCTGATGTAGCCAGGTGGCGTGTTGGTTCACATCGGTGAAGGCGAAGTACTGTCCATGGTCGCAGTAGTCCCCAGGGGCCCTCAGGACGGTGCTCAGGACCCCGCGGAGGACCCAGCGAGTGTCGCCACCTGGCGTCTTTTCGTCGAAGTACAAACTGTCTCCGTTCTGGTTACAGGGGCCGCCGAAGGACTCTGAAAATACAACAATAGAGGCTTCAAGTCAGCTGATTTTGTGGTGTTCCCCCAAGTATTTTGTATTTATATATACAAAATCCTTGTGTTTTGTCCTATGGTTGTCACACAATGGGTACTACAAGAATTCTCACCGTTTCTGTGGCCCGCACAGAGATGCTTGTCGGTAACTCTCCTGGCGTGAGAGTTGTGCGAGGCTCGGCACTGCGCGCGGCTCACGGCGGGGAGCGACCACGACTCAATAACCCGCTTGTCGTTCGCGTCCCACTGCCAGCCAATACCCTGGGAATTTAATTAATTAAGCTTAACTTCCGAGTTGAAATAATTTATATCTTTTATTCACATTCAACGTCTTTTCTTCTTTTTTTTTCTCTAAATTTGCACTCTTCCGAGCAAAAGAAAATACGAAATTACAAACTTTTTCCTCTTATTGAGCATAAGAATTTGAAAATGTCTCAATTTCATTCTCACTTTTGAGTGAGGAAGAAATAAAATGTGTTTTGAGGTAAAAAAAAACAAAAAACAAACAAAAAAAAATATTAATTTTAGACGTACGTGAAATGGACGAGTTGAATGTGATTTATTTATTTATTTATTTATTCACATTAAATACCAGTTGGTACATTGTGACTACATTATACAGTTATTTAATATCTGAAAACACAAAAAGAAATTAGTAAAACAATACATACATACAATTTATAATATACAAATAATTCCAATATATATAAAACAAAGATTATCAGAAATAAGAATTGACACGTTCATTATTAATATTTTTCTTGTGAATAGAATAGAATAGAATAATTAAGGTAACTTGACCAAATAACGAAACTCACCGAGCCGGTCCTGCCGACGACCGAGTCTCCTCGCGGGCTCCATGCGCAGACCGGCCTCACTTTCGCAGTGAACTGCGCAGGACTGGCGAGCACCAGCACTGCTAGGTTGTTGACCTTCTTGTTGTTGGCGTGGTCGTAGTCGGGCGGTACCACCACCTGTAGTACCTGAAGTATCGGGTCATCTCAGATGTGTTTACTGGGGGGAGGCCTGATTTAGCGGTGTTCCCACCGTCCTATCCAAAACTATGTAAAAAGAACTCAAAATTGTTGGGTTATTTTTTGACAATAAAGAAACTTTTAGAGGAAAATAAGTTCTTTTTTATTCATTAATTTACCAGAAGACCTCTAAATGGGAGGACGTAAGAGACGGTTTGAAATTGATAGTTACAGAGAAGACATTCAAATTTCCAACATATAATGGTGGCTTTTGGAGAACATTTTCCCGCCGAAGAACACTTGAAAGTTTTGAATCGTAAAATTAAATTTTCATGTCATGAATAATATTATTTCCCTCCAACTAACTAAATACTGTCAATGCTCACGCTGGCACCACGGACACTATACCTTGATGAGCTGCACGGCAGGGTCTTCCTTGTAGTTGTAAACGTCCTTGGTCCCTAGAAGAACGGTCAGTCGGTCCGCGCTGATCATCGAATGGTCCGAGTAGAAGAATCGGTCAGCCGCTGCGATAATAAGGTTAGTTCAACAAAGATTATTTGTTTTTATTTGAGAGACCTACTGGAGATGACGTGTTTCTGCGTGACGAGGCTGCCTCCCCTCGTGCTCTCCACGTTCTCCTCGATATTGTATACCACGGCAACGAACCAAGGCATCTCGGAGCTTGTGAGGCGACCGCAGATGTCTGCAAACCAAACTTGAGTTGAAATAAATTTCTTCTTAACTTATCTCCTCTTGTCTTTGGTCTTCTTATTTTGCATCATTTTAGAGAAGAAAAAAAAGACGAGATTACGTCTTTTTTCCTCTTCTTGAAAATAAAATGTTAGAAATATTATCTTCATTTCATCCTCACTTTGAGCGAGGAGGAAATAAGATGTGTTTTAGAGGTAAAAAGATTAGGTTTAGACGTGTAAAGGATGAGTTGAAGACGTAATTTTTCAACTAGAGTAAACTCAATGGAGTTGCAAGGGTTGCCTACTTAATTTCAGGGTACGTGAGTTGAAATTATTATTTTTTATTCATATCTCCTCGTCTTATTTCCTCCTATTTTGTACCATTTAGGAGGAAAAAAGACGAAATTACCTCTTCATTCCTTTCACTGAGATCAGAATATTCGTTTTCTATTTCATCCTCAATTTTAGCAAAGAAGAAATAAGCTATATTATTATGTTATTTATTATATATTTATATTTATTCAAAAAAACAGACTTCAGATTAGGTATAATCCGATTATAAAGAATACAATAGTTCATTTTTTAGGAAATAAGATGTATTAGGTTTAGACGTTTCGTAATTTTTCTTCTAGGGTACGTACCGGCGTTCGGCAGGTTCGGGGGAGGAGGTGGCGTGTCCACATTTCGAGTCATCCTGCTGGACCTGGGAGGCTGTAGGTCGTCATGGAGACCTGGGAAATAAAGATGTCACTAATTTACATAAATTGATATCATACAATATAATCAGAAGTAATTAATTATTAAAAAATATAACAACAAAATTGAATTAATTTATTGCAATTATTTTTTATACAAGTTTTCAGAAAAATAAAATTCACAGTCTTTTAAGGGTAAGGTATAACGCCACCAATGTTAAAAAAAAATCCCTCTCACAAAAATTCTGGAAAAAATTTAAAATGTTCTCCTCTATACCCCCTATCAGTACCTAAAATATCAGGTATACAAATACGATCTAGTTTTTGAGTTATAAATTTTTAAAGTTGACTTCTTTAACATGGAGAAATGAAACTCCCATGTTAAATTGTTCAACTTTAAAAATTCATAACTCAAAAACTAGATCGTATTTGTATACCTGATATTTTAGCTACTGATAGGGGGTGTAGAGGAGAACATTTTAAATTTTTTTCAGAATTTTTGTGAGAGGGATTTTTTTTAACATTGGTGCAGTGGCGTTACCTTACCCTTAAATTTCGGAATGATTGCTATATAAAGTCCTAATTAAATAATACATTATAACGATCGATGCTCTAGCTAATTTTATAGTGAATTATGAGAGAAAATTATTACACAGATTTAATCTTATCAATACATATGACGTATCTTATAGACAGAAAAGGAGAGTGCAGTTGAAATATTTTATTGTTATTCATATTGAAAAATATTTACTTTGTTGCACTAATTGAAATAATAAATGCAATAAGATCGTCCTCTAACTGAAAACTAATACAACATTGAACCTTATGGAAATGATTTTTATACACTTAATGGTTAAGAACTGCAGTGACATATACAACAACATGCAGCTCATCCCTCTACACTCTTGGGGTGGTTTGGTATATAGGAGATATTTCATGGCCGCGTTATAAAAGGTCGGAATCGATATACAAACAACTATCATTATTTAATATAATTCAATTATATATTCCTTGTTCATATTTCACTTCATTTTTGTTATATTTGCCAAGATTTAATTGATTTTCAGAAAATTTACATTTATTTCATTTAAGAATTATTATAAACTTAAATTTTTCAATTACTTTTTTTAGAAGGCTATTAATATTTAATTTGCTAATTACCTGCGGTCGTCAGGATTCCATTACGCGACCTGAGAGCGGCAAGGTCAGTTCGCCACCTGCCACCTTGCACCTGAGCTAGACCAAGCAGCAGCCACGCCAACAGCAGCATCACAAACTGTTCCAAAACGAGATCGCTTAATTGACCTAAACTATCTGTTCAAATGATCTACGTAAACAAAGATACCGTCGTCCTCTCGTCTACAAACCGGTTGTTGATGTACTTTCCCAGACGGGAGGAAGCAAAATCAAATGTCAACTCTGTCTTGGAATCAGAGAGCAAACGAGATGTAAAAAAATCTCGTCTTAAATTCCGATATTACATTATAAATATAAGACCCTCGATACGCCATCATCGGAGAAAATAAGAACTTTTAGGAACTGACTCAGTATTTTATAAAACTCCTCATATATCACAGCAATTATTAATATACATGTATATATATATAATATATCTTACAAGGTGTTTAAGGGCATTGGGTGTAGCACCGGTAGTTGGCAGCACTGACGTATCTTCACCATGCTAATTTTTGGTCATTGCTCCTCGGAGTAATTTTTATGCTAGAGAGCTAAGCTGATTGCTGTAGTATCAAGATAATTAGTAGCCCAATTAAGTGCACAATTTGGCTAAATAAAGCCTGATTTAAAGAAAAGTATTTTTTAGTAATTTTTTTAATTTAATTTACATGCATTTTTCTAAAATATAAAAAAAAATACTTTTCTTTAAATCAGGCTTTATTTAGCCAAATTGTGCACTTGGGCTACTAATTATCTTGATACTACAGCAATCAGCTTAGCTCTAGCATAAAAATTACTCCGAGGAGCAATGATAAAAAATTAGCATGGTGAAGATACGTCAGTGTTGCCAACTATACCGGTGCTACACCCAATGCCCTTAATTGGTCTATATATATATTATGACGTAGAACATATGGAGGGGGGCTGAAGGAGGGGAGGGGGAATTAAAGGGCCTCAATCAAGAAATATAATAATTCGTTGATTATAAAATTTAGTTTTAAATTTTCTCCTTATATGAAAACAAATGGAATGAAAAGAAAAATAATTTTCTATATAAAACTATCACACTTCAATAAAGTAAATTTCCTCGTCTTTTTTTAGTAAATAGAATTTCATACCATCATTTAATTTACTATGTAATTATTTTTATTTTAGCTCTTGAATTTTTTTTTTTTTTTTTCCCCTGCGAAATGGCCGGGCCTTCAGAAACAATTTTGCGACTTTAATTTTAAATTTTACCACTATTTTACTTCAATTCATGTCACTAATGACACCTGTCGGCAAAATTTTAAAATATTTCACTCGGATTGCTATGTGCTGCGCTCTATAGCGAAGATTTTTAACTATTACAATTTGCTGGGAAAATTTTAAAAGTTTTTGAACTAATTTCTCCGTACCTAAATATAGTTCATATTTCACCCAATGGTGGCGCTGACTGGTGCAGAAGTTTGTCAAATTTAATTTAGTAAATAGACTAAATAGCATGGACACATTTAATTATGCTAGTTCAAATGAGGCAAATTAAAAGAATTAAAAGAAAACGTCATTTCATTGAATAGTAGAGTCAGCGAGTTGAGTGCGCAGTGCATGACGGGAATGACGTCACGCACTATATATGTGCATACGAAAAAGTTACGTCGGCTCCTCAAAAGCTGCGCAGTAGAAATTTATGCAAGTTGCGCAATACGAGCATCTGCTGAAGTTATATAGTGTTGTTGATCCCGTTGATCCAGTCAGCTGTTAACCCGTAGACCGCAACATTTGAAATGAAAATTTTCCTCGGATTTTGGTATTGTATCAGAATTTTCTCAAAATTTTTATGAAGGGCTAATAAAAGTTATGACACTTTCTGATTCACCATAATATGTTCTATCTTAGAATATTTTTTAAACACATTTTACGGGAGATTGCGAAAGAAATTAAAGTTCGAATAAAAAAGAAGCCACGTTTTTCGAGCGTTAGCATGGAGTAGATGGACGAAGTCATCGACTTTTAGACCCAAATGCTCAGAATTTTTACGAAGGACGGTCTCAACTGATTTCAGATGCTTATTTATGGTGCTCCAAAGTAACTTTTTACATGCAAGAGAATGAGCTTTACCATCGGTCAATTTTTCGCTCACTCTACTTTAAATAAAAATAGTATGTGCGTATATTATATATATATAAATAATTAATGTACTGCTCATTATTTAGAATGAATTGACAATGGTAAAAAGAGACTATATATAGTATACAGTGTATAAATATAGTAAAACCTGCTGCCGTTTCTTCATGATTCATATTATTAAAACTAATGGAGCCTTAAAATTACCCCTACGATAATAATATATCAGGCTGATATCAGGGGGTATCAGGCTGATATCAGGGGGTATCAGGCTGATATCAGGGGGTATCAGGCTGATATCAGGGGGACATCAGGGCTATATCAGCCTGATATCAGGGGGTATCAGGGGAGTGTCAGGCTCCATTAGTTATAAGTTTTAACGCTAGGCGGCACCATAATTAAATTGTTGCATCAAAGGAGAAAGGTTTGTTGATAGAAAAATGGCAGCTACTTCAGGAGAGGAGAAAATCAACAAATAATGGTAATTTAACTATAATTCTTTAGCTTATAAGTTGTTTTGGGGGTAATATACTATGTGGGGTGTCTTTTGCTGCAGGTATTTTAGGACTCTGAGGCCTGAAATATTAGAAAATCCACCGTCTTGCTGCCTATAGCTGTGGACCATGGGACAACAGTCGAGCCAGCTAGAATAAAGGCCACCTAGCTCCTAGCTGCACAACATCGCATTTGTGTTTAAATTTTCTTCAATTTGTTTTATTGGTTCTTTATTTAGTGTTAATGATGATGGTGTTATTTATTTAATTTAATTCTAATAATAAAATGTGTTTTTATCTATTATAGTCCAAAATGGTAGCCATCAGGCGTTATAGTCAGGAAACCATCAGGGAACTATCAGGTGGAGACGTCAGGGAAACATCAGGCCAGCCTGATGTCAGGTTTCTTCTGTCCACTTCCTGATATCAGGCTGATATCAGGCTGCCCTGACATCAGCCTGATATCAGGCCTGATATATTATTATCGTAGGGGTATTTGAGTTGTATATTATATGCACATCAGAAACTATAATATAGCTGCTATAATGAAGTTACGAACCCATAATTTTTTTATTATATTTTTTTAGAAAATTCAAGAATTGGAATATGTACTATACAGTAGTTTAAGCTTGAAAATTTATCTGCTTATTCTAATAATCTTTCTACATGCTATACTGCAATACATTTAATAATTAGAATTTAAACTTTCATACATTATAATTATATATGAAAAATTATATTTGTTTTTTTTTTTCATTTTTAGGGAAAATTAGATTAAAATCAGGTATATATATAATTACTATAATATAATATTTGTCTGGAATAAATGACAGCTAGAGGATATCATAAAAGAAATAAATAGAAGAGCATTAATTTAATTATAAAATTCAAAATGCTTTATTGAATTGTCAAAAATAGAACAATTTGTATAATTAATACAAGTGAATTCAGCCTGTAATTGAAACGCATTATACAAAAATTTACAAAAAAAAAAAAACTTGAGCATTGACAATAATTTTAATACCCTCAAAGTGGGTAAGAACATTTTAGCATTGACTTTTAAATTAACTTGGCAACTTCATAAAAATCATTATTAATAAGATTTCTGTGTTACGTTAATGAACACAGAGAAAATAATTTAGCAACAACATTCTTAATTTTTCATTATAATACTTTCGTTGCTGGCAAAGATATCATTGATACAATTAACTTTATAATTATAAGCTGCCACAATGTATTTGTACAATGTCATTAGTGGACACTTTAAATATATATATAAGGTAACACGCCCAATGTTAAAAAAATTCCCACACAAGAAACATATACTTAAAATAATGTTCTCCTCTACATCCTTTATCAGTAATAGCTATAATGTATAAAATATCAGGTATAATATACAAATTCAAACTAATTTTTGAGTTATGAATTTTTAAATTTGGTCAAAATTTAACATGGAAGTTCCGAATCTCCATGTTAAATTAGTCAACTTTAAAAATTAATAACTCAAAAATTAGTTTGAATTTGTACACCTGATATTTTAGCTACTGATAGGGGATGTAGAGGAGAACATTTTAAGATACGTTTCATAATTTTCATGTGTGGGAATTTTTATAACATTGGGCATGTTACCTTACCCTTAATTAAATTATTTACAAGGGTATTTTGTATTAACTTGCAGCTATTTAGCTGCAAGTTAATACAAAATAATAAGTCTCTTACAAATATAGCAGTACAACAATATTACAGCCAAACTTACGTTAGTTTTAGCTGCACTTGAAATTAACTTTAATACTTAATTAGCAAAACCTCATTATCATTATCAAAGCTTTGAATCATTAATTTCAAAATCTATTCATCAAAAGGCATTATACTTAAATTTTATAACACCTAATTTCTAAATAATTATAAAAATAATAGAGGCAAAAAATTCAAAATAGTGAGCAATAGTTGTTTTTGAGTCAATTCTTATACTTTTAAAAAATTATTTTCTAAGATTTGAGACTCAAAATACCCGTAATATCAAATTGAAATCACTGATTTAATTGTAAAATATAAACATAATTAAATAAAGAACCATGATTATCAGGTAAAATAAAAAAATAATAAAGGAATTATTAACTACCTGAGCAACCTGATGAAGGTACTGTGACAAAAGTACTTAGACCAGGCAAAGTTAACCTGTTTTATACCCTGAATTTATTGTACTTTGTTTCTAGAGTGCATTCTTGTAACAATGTCACTTGTTTAAATATAGCAGCACAATAATATAATTGCACTGTATTTTGATTTTCCTGCGTCAAGAGAAATGCAGCCTCTTTTATTTTTTAATACAATTTACTGTACTTTAATAATTTAAATTGTTTGGCACAGGTTTTAATTCTGAATGTGAAAATATATTATTATTTAATAGGGTAAGGTAAAATGTCCAATGTTGAAAATAAAATCCCACATATGAAAATTATGAAAAAAAAAAAATATAATAAAAAATAAAATGTTTTCCTCTACATCCCCTATCAGTAGCTAAAATATCAGACCGTATCCAAATTTGAGCTAGTTTTCTAGTTATGAATTTTTAAAGTCGACTAATTTAACATGGAGAAATGGAACTTCCATGTTAAATTAGTCAACTTTAAAAATTCATAACTCAAAAACTAGCTCGAATTTTTATACCTGATATTTTAACCACTGATAGGGGATGTAGAGGAGAACATTTCAAATTTTTTTCATAATTTTCATGTGTGGGATTTGTTTTTTTTTAACATTGGGCGTGTTATCCTTACCCTTAACTAAAAATAAAATGACACAGTATTATTCTTTACTGTTCAAAATTACTAAACTGCAATAATTAAAATTAAGAAGAAACTAAAAATAATTTGAAATGTGTAGCAGAATTTAGTTATTAATAATCTTTGAAATAAAGGTGATAATACATTGATTCAAATTAATAAGCATGGAGCGGCTGCTTAACCCAAATACCTGCTACTTTTTCTGACCTTTCCACCAGTAGTTCAAATTGTTTCCCTGTGTTTTATTGCACTTTGCTTTTTCTTGGCGCCGCCTCATTTTCCTCTGATTCTTGCGCTGTCTGTTTGTCTTTCTCGTTTGTTGGATGTTCTGCTCTTGTTTTCGGATGTTCTGCTCTTGTTTTCGGGGACCACAAAGTGGAGGGTCTATGTCAAATCTCGGAAGTCCGTGGAAGACGAACGGAACATTACCCTGAGGCGGTCTAACTTGCAGTTCCAGCTCGTTCATTCTTTCCTGCAGGATTCTGTTTCGTTCCACTTGCATCTGGTGTTCCCTCATTTCTCTATCCATTAAGAACTGGTTGTGGTTGTGTTCCACTTGCATCTGGCGTTCCCTCATTTCTCTCTCCATTAAGAATTGGTTGTGGTTGTGTTCCACTTGTATCTGGCGTTCCCTCATTTCTCTATACATTAAGAATTGGTCGTGGTTTTGATGAATCAAGAAAGGTCCGTTCCTTGGGATTTGAACGTTGAGACAATGAGGGAACTCAGGAAACTTTTCTCGTCTGGCTAGAACATTGTCCCAGACTTGTTGAGACCTCATCATCTCCAAATTCTGCCTGTTTAGTTCTTGCTCCTGTTCCCGTCTCTGCTGTCTCAAGAACTCCACCTCTCTCTGTACAGCAAGCTGGGCCATCTGCTGCTCGAACACCTGTTGTTGCTGTTGAAGAACTCCTTGCATGGGGAAGTTTTCAATGAAGAATTCGTCTTGGTTCTTGTTGCCTTGTTTCATCGGAGGCAGCTTCCCGGAGTAGGTTATGATGTACTCTGGGTAGAACGTGTTGTCGTCAAACTTGCAGATGACTTTGTTGTTGAATTTCTTGGTGGTGTCACAGTCTCCAGGAGGGAGGTGGATTCCTGGACGTCCGAGACAGTCCTTGCCCACCAAGACTTTGGTGAGAATCATCTTGTTTCCGGGACCATCAAAGTCGTTGGTGTAGTGTGTAGCATAGGAGGAGAGCGGAGTGAAGTTTATCCCGCGACCGAACTGATTCCCTTTAATTTTCTTGCCAGTGTTGGCACCATTCAACCTCCAGTTGTAATTGTTTCTACAAATGGAATGTACAAATTTAGATTTAGTGCCGTGAAATAAATTGATTTCTTTAAAACATCCATATAACTTACTCAATTCTTCTCTTTTTAACCTATACATTAGCCATAAGTAATGATTTTCAATTCGTTCAATTGATTCAATGCGAATATTGCTACTTGGAGATTTGTTGAATTGAGCAGCTACCTCTAAATAAAGTTTATCAGATTGGTTTAACTTTTGGAGAACGTACTTTCCGCTGCAGTAATTCCACGATTTAGGAGCCAGGTCTGTGAAGTCTCTCGAGTTAAGAAGAGCAGTGGGCGCAAACTCGAAGATTGATTGTGGACCGTCCCTCGTTGATTCAAGAATGGTAGTTGGCGCAAACTCAAGGATTGATTGTGAACAGTCTCCTGTTGATTCAAGAACGGCAGTGGGCGCAAAATGCAGAATTGATTGTGAACCTTCCGCCATTGGTTCAAGAATTCTAGACTGACTTTCCAAGGCTACAAGGTTGACAATTTTAGGCTCGGCTTGAGTTCTTTGCTCAATATTAGGAATTTCCACACTTAAATTCAGCCTGATAGAAATTGCACCAGAGTTACTTTCTTGGAGTATGTCTGTCTCTTTGAATTTTGCCTCACATCCCGTGATTTTGTCTGGCCCCTCCGTTTCTTTGCAGAAAGACAGAGACGGGAGGTTAGCATTGCACGAGCACTCAACGCTGGAGTTTTGTTGGACTACCGGACTTGACATAAGTCCGATATTGTTGGGAAATTCCAGCTTGAGTACATTTGGAGGTCTAAAATCATTGTTCAAACAGATTCGTTTCAGAGGAGGTTCACTGGAGTTTTGTTGGACTAGCGAACTTGACATAAGTCCGATATTGTTGGGAAATTCCAGCTTGAGTACATTTGGAGGTCTAAAATCATTGTTCAAACAGATTCGTTTTAAAGGAGGTTCTTCATTTGGGTCACTATCAATTTTACGTTTCAGTCCTACATTTTTTTCAATGTATTGTTCAATTTTTATTGGCGTGATAATTTCTTGTTTCACTAGATCTTCGTTCTGGTTTTTATATTCTAAAATATTAACTCCTGAAGGTCCAACTTTTAGTTTGTGGGGAGAGACGAACGTGCCGAGATATTCAACGTCATCAGACTTGAGGGACGACCCAGGACGACTTTCTTGCAGACCAGGATGTTCAAACTCAGGGCTGTGCGGCCTCTTCAGTCCCTGCTTGGAAATGTCCTGGGCCGCAGGGCTGTGCGTCCTCTTCAAGCCCTGTGTGTGAATGTCCTGGTCAAGCCCCTGTAACTCCTCCAGAAGTTTCGTCAACGACTGCTCATAGTTGCTGTTGTCATCGTCAACAGAGGGGAGGTGTTGACCACCTGTCCACTCTTGTTGATCTTCACCATCAAAACTACTCATCTGTTTCGAAGGTGACTCAAATTCTCCCAACTCGTCTATCAATTTGCTCACTGATTCATCAAAATTAGATTCTGCGTTGGAATTTTCATTGATTGTTCCCAAGTATTCGACGTCAGAGTCAGGGGTGGGAATTTCTTCTTTTTTCTGCTCATCTGTTTTGTCCATGACGTCAATAAGTTTGGTGATTGAGTCTTCGAGATCTGATTCTTCACTGCAGAACTCGTTCAGTGAGCACGGGGAGAGAGATATGAAGTCACTGTCATCATCGTTCGGCTGAACGTCTGTCGCCTCGTTGAGTGGAGTTGAAGACTCTTTCATCGTTGTACCGTGGAGCGGCACGGCATGCGGCATCTCAGCACCAGCTGGGGAAACAACAAAAGTGTCGGTGACATGGAAGTACTTCAGAATCTTGAATAAATTGTAATTTTATTATCTGAAACATATGGAGAGAGTGCTTCAGAAATTTTAATTAATTTACTCTACTTTAATTATATGAGACATGGGATAGCTAGATTAATTCAGAATATTTAATTGTATTTTAATTAAATAAAAATGGGGAGGTCCCTAAAGTTATATCTACAGAAATTTGAATTATTTTTTGTACTTTATAGGAAATATGGGGAGACACCTCTAGGAAATTAAATTGATTAGCAACACAGAATGTTAATCACAAAAAGTTCTCAGGCAAATGTAGGCTGTATGTATCGTAAGGACTGTAACAGCAGCAAAAACTAATTACAATGAAAATATTATTAATTTTCTAATAAAACTACAACAACTTGCATGGAATTTTGTATTGAGAAATTTGTTTTTAATTTCCTTCAAAATTGTGTTGAAAAACACAAATAAATCTGGAAAAAAAAATTGACAATACATAACTCAAAATGCTCTATCAAAATATACAACTAGAAAAAAAAAACTGCAGGTTATAATGTTTAAATTTAATAAATAATACATGAAAGTAAATTCAAAAATATAAAGATGAAGGCTTATTATAATTATTTAACAACTATCAACATGGACATACCCCCCTCTTATTATAAGATAGAGATAAGATAGAGCACAGCGAATATAAAAACAGTAGAGAATCATTTCTTTAAATATTCAGTTGGTATTATATATTGGACTTAAACTTAATATTTATAACTGGAAGGTTAATTTAAAATTTGCTCTTTTAATACCCCCTTCCCTTTAATAACATCATTTAATTTGACTTCCTCACCTCTTTCCAGAATCAAATTGATTCCACCAAATTTGCTCTCTTAATTTTGTCTGCTGTACACAAAACAACAATAAATACAGCACAGACATTAACAGAAAACCTTTTTAACATTGATTCAAATTACTGGACATGCACTTTCATAAAAGTCTTAAGTACGCAAAATTTATTTCCAACAATAAAAAATTTACTCCATCTTTTTAAAATTGCACAAACTAAATACTGTATTTGGTCAACACAATATGATAATTAAATAAGAATGATTTTTGACAACATCAAATTTGTACAAATAATTCTCTCCAAAATGACAATCCTTGAAGATGCAAGCAATATTTTTACCCAGCAAAGAATTTTAATTATATCTTCTAATTCATTCAGTGAACAAGTACAATGTAATGTGTTATAAAATAAATTTACAATTTAAAAATATTTTAAGTAGAAAAAATTGACTAAAATTTTGTGTACATTAATTACAGAGAGTATAATTTGATACAACAATCAAATAAAGAGTTTAAAACAAATAACACCGAACACTCATACAATACAAGGAGAGCAAAAGATATTCATAAAAATATTTGTCTCTCTTTTGCTAATAGGAGTCCATATAATGGTGCTTCTTTATAATAAACTAGGGGTGGGGTGTAAACTCGCGCTTACGCTCGTTTGCTTTCAAGTCTTTTAAATAATTTTGTCAATAATACGTTGCCATCTATATAAGTATTCAGTACGTGATATCATAACGGTGTTTTAATGCAAAATGGACAACCTACGTGAAAAATTTTTATTGCAGAAATGAATTGAAGGTACCAAATTATGCTACCAAATTATGGTACTCTGATTTTCTCCAGGGTTTTTTTTTTTTTTTTTGAAACCCAGAACTATTTTTAAATAATTATTAAATGTGCTGCCACGCCCCCTGGAGGCGTCAACAG
Organism: Siphlonurus alternatus; assembly: GCA_949825025.1. Lineage (NCBI taxonomy): Eukaryota > Metazoa > Arthropoda > Insecta > Ephemeroptera > Siphlonuridae > Siphlonurus > Siphlonurus alternatus. The sequence continues at coordinate 24,919,156 of OX463785.1, read as the reverse complement.
ACGTCTCTGTCCTATCCTTTTTAATAACGATTCAGGGGTGCCAACTTAAATTACAGAACTTTCAATAATTATTTAAAAATAGTTGCAGGAATCATAAGAATCTAAAAAAATTCAGAGTAGAGGTGGAGCGCCACATAGCGTTGTGCATTGACCGGTTCTCGCTAGATCACCGAAGTCAGGCTACGTCAAGCGTGGTTAATAGTTGGATGAGTGACCATTTCAAGTATAAAAATGCGCCGCTCCCTCCCTGGGATAAATTCGTGTTGACGCAGTTGTTAGGCCCCTACTATTTTATTATTATTAATATTTATTTTATTTTATTTAATAATTTTTTTAAGGAGTTTGGGCAGAGTCGAGTTAATTATTTTCTTAGCGTCCGGTTGTGATCGAGCGAGCAAGGCAATGGGCTTACTCCGGACACTGCCCATCTTCAACACAAAGAGGTGGTCAGTTGTGATTAAACCTCGTAATGCTATGATGTACCGAACGCGAAATGCCCCTGAAAGTAAGCCACCCCAACCTACATGCCCCTGAAAGTATGCAACCCGCATTAATTACACCTTAATTTGAGAACCCCCCTAGACCTAATTGGGAGATGATCCGAGCATTATTTACGAAAATACTCGTTTTTATATAAAGTTATTATAAGTTACCCCTAAAGGTAGGCAACCTTCACTTACATGCCCCTGAAAGTATGCAACCCCGACCTACATGCCCCTGAAAGTATGCAACCCGCATTACTTTCACCTTAATTTTATAACCCCCCCTAGACTTAATTGGGAGTAAATCCGAGCATTATTTACAAAAATAATCAATTTTATATAAAGTTATGATAATTAAGTCACACCTGAAAGTAGTTTGCTTGGAACGTGCTACCATGGCATCTCCATCTATGGGAAGAAAATCGAACTTCTGAATGTCTGCAATATCTGTGATCACGTGATTCCATTTGCGGGCGGCCACCATCTTGAAACGATCTTACGCACATATGCGCGCACTTGCGCGGATATTCGCATGCACATTTTCGCGGACCAATCTTCGCGCGAATTTCACATCACTGCACTGATGAGCAGTCAGATCCCCTTTCGCAACGTTGCCTCTAAACAGAAGCAGCCAATGGGATGGCAGCAGTCACACGAAGAAAGTTAATGATTTCTGTGGTCACGTGATTCCATTTGCGGGCAGCCACCGTCCAAAACGTCTCGTAACTTTTTGCCTTGCATCTTAACGTATCCAAAAACCCAGATGAGAAGACGCAAAAACACGAACTCGGAGATTGATCAGCTTTCCCGCAGAGGCACACCACCCGGGGGAAATCCGCCCCCGTCCCCCGCCCCCCGCCCCCAAACGTGGACCTTAGTGCACGTCACCCTCCCCCGGCGGCCCCTACCGACGACCCCCCCAGAAAGTCTCGTCGAGTTCCGAAGGGGGGAAGGGGTCTGTCAAGCCGATCTGGCGTCCGCCATATGAAAAGCATTGGAAATTTGGGGTTTTCAAAGTGCTTCTTAATATATTACTATACTGAAAGTTTAAAAAAATCAGATTATAAACAGGTTAAAATATCCTTGTATGATTTTTTGAATTAGTTATGTTGTAAAAGAATTTACTCAGTATAAAATGTCTTAATTAGATTCTGCATTGTGTATATTGGTTTTATTTGTGTTATATATTGTGTTGTGTATTTTGACTTGTTCTAAACACAAATGTATCAGAAATTAATAAAAAAATCTAAATCTTCCAAGTACTGTATCAGTAGTAATTATTTTACTTAAGTATTATGCGAGCATTAAGGAAAATTAAAGCACTTGCTATTATATCCCCCCACCCCCTATTTATTATTATTACTTTTTTTCAGAGATGAAAACCACTTTTCCTAACAAAATCCAGCTGCATCAAAAGTAGGGATAAATTTTTATAGAAAGTATACAGGAGCAACGTTGGCATTGATCGCACAACTAATGGAGTATCGACCTCAAAATTTTTATTGCAGAAATGGATAGAGAGCAAAAAGTTATGCTACTCTATTTTTTTTTTTTTTTTTTTTTTTTTTCAGATTTTTTAGAGCCCGGTGAGTATTGCTAAAAAGTTTTACTGAGGTCGGGTTTGAACCCACGCTCCCTTTAGGTCCTCTCCTTTTATTAAGAGAGGCGTCACTTTCTCTGTACATAATTTTTTAAAAATAGTTCTCGGGCTCTAAAAAATATGGAAAAAAATCAGAGTAGCATAACTTTACACCCTCTATCCATTTATTTTGAGGTCGATACTCCATTATGGGAATGAACTGAGACCCTGACAAGTTAACATTCCTCCCAATTTCATTGTTGGCAGGGTGAGCGAACATTGCATATATCTCCCTGCAACCTAATGTGCAATGGTCTTATAGCTGAATTTTGATACTCAGCTCCGCAGCAGGTAATTTTCCCCTCAACTTTCATAAATTATTTTTCTAATTCCTCGCCCAGATTATAAATTAAGTCAGACTGACCTTGGGTCACCCTTGAAGGTCAACGGGCACCTATTGACCTTTCGGTGCTCCTCCCGGACTTAAAACCGCTCGCTGTAAGAAAAAAACAGAAATCAAGCTTGTTGTGTTGCACAAATCATGATACAGCAACGATCAAGTTCTAGCTATTGTAGCTGCAAGTAAATCAACTAGTCAAATAATTAAAAATCATACAGTTTTATTATGTTCACTTTTTTTATTCAGGGTACAGTTATATATAGGTATATAATTATGCATGATTATTATGTACGATTAAGATTAAATAGCAGTGTGTACACACATTACATACATACACCACTGCTTGCGGCTATTGTGGGTATTCCACCACGGTGGCTCGCTTGCTTGCGGCTGACTCTCTCAGCCCCTCCCTGAACTCACCAACACTCCGAGCATCCACAAGCCCAGAGTCCAACAAATTCCACTCCCTCACCGTTCTTCTCAAAAAAGAATACTTGCCCACATCATTTTTGCTTCTCCTATATTCCAGCTTCCAATCATGGTCCCTCCTACCTTTATAACGCCCTTCCTCAGTACGATCGCTAAGCTCCTCCCAGCCCTTTTGGTTCCTAGTTATTTTATACATTGCTGTCAGTCTACTTTGCTTCCTCCTTTCCTCCAGATCCTCCCATCCCAGTTGCTCTATCATTCTAGTCACACTCTCTCTTCCCTTATAAATTTTGTTTTTATCACAGATAAAGCTCCAGTTCCCCTTTTCTAAGACCCTTCTTGCTGCTCGTCTTTGTATCTTTTCCATCTCTTTCTTCCCTTTTGCTCTATACGGGTCCCATGCATTACATCCATATTCCATTATTGGTCTAATCAGAGACTTGTATGCTTTTTCTCTTACTGTCCTGCCTAAGAGAACATATATGCATATTGTAAACATACAAGAACTGAGTATGCACCTTTGTTTCATTGAAATTATTGTAAATACAGTATAATTAATATATATGCATACATTTAGGTAAATAACACAGACACGTGCATAATATTATATATTCTCAACATCGACATTTTTTTCAGTGACTTTTTTTGTGTAAAATTACTAAAATGGCTACCTGCAGAATTTTGGTGCATCAAAGAAAAAACTCGACATAATTCGACACGATGCATTACAATATACAATCGAGACATACCTTTTTAGATATGATATATTTTGAATTTATTACCTCTGTTGAAATATGAATATTTAACTAGCGGTCAGGCAAATAACTTGAGAATGCCACAGGCCCACAGGTGGTTCAAATATTATTTGAAATCGTCGCCTAGCAACGCGTCAACAACAAGCCGAATACGCCGAGAAATCAGTTGATCTAAAAATACGATCTTTGCAAGCACACACGTGTTTTTAACTGCATGATTATGCGGAACATTATGCGAGAGGATTCTGCATGCATGCAGGTAGAAACGCGCGCCTTTACCTTGACTTTCAGGCAGGTAAAACAGCCGAGGCAGCACTTTCATAACAGAAGCACAAAGACAGTTGAAAAATAAGGTCATACGAAAATAAAATACTTTTTTTTTATTAAATTATTAATCTTTTTAATGAAATTTTAATAATAAATTTGAAAATTAAATGCAATTTTTTTCTCAAAATGCTAGTTATTAATTAAGAATTTTGTTTTTCTTACAAAAATAAAAGTTACCTTTTTTATGTTTTTTTTGGAATAAAAAATGTGCCTGCTTTTATGCGCACTCTGACGGCGTAAATTAGAACTCTTTCATTTTGTCCACGAAATTTAAATTTTGTTTTGTCCTTTTGTCCATGCAGAATAAAATTATCCTTTTTTAAATTTTATTTTAAATAATTAAGGAATTGTGTAATTATCATTATGTTATTGGATTAAAAATTATCTGCCTATTATTGCGTGATAGTTTAAAAACAGAGTTATAAAAAATCTATAATTACAATATTATATAAGTCATAAGTCTCTCCGATTTTGGAGTGTTATAGCTCTGAGCTCAATTAGCGTAGGATATTTTAAAAAATAAATAAATACTGGTACACGTAAAATTTTATGTGTTGCATTAAAATGTTATTTTTATATTTTCAAAGCAAAAATCGGGTGTATAAATTTGGTTTAAAAATTAATATAAAACTAAGAAGTGAAATTATAAAACAATGAAATTAAGTTTTATGAAAAACGGGACAAATTGTCTTCAATGGCATTAAAATAAGTTTAATAATTAATTTTCTTAAATTATATATTTCTAATTTTCATTTAATTAAAAACTGATTTAATGTTAAATAAACTTTTATAGTCTGGAATTATTTTTATGAAAGCCGTAATTGATTTTTAAATAATTAAGTTAATTAATTAAAAAAAAGTTCCCATTTCATAAATTTTTTATCATTTTTAAACTCGGAAAATATCATAATTTATGTTGTAATGAACGTTGTCTTATTAAAAAATATATATACAAAAAAAAATATATATATATTTTTTTTACACTAACTGAAAAGTTGAAAAGGTGAGAACAATGTGCCAGCTACGAAGGATGTTATTAATCCTTAATAAAATTGGATGAAATAAAGTAGTTAATCATGTTAAGAAGTTAGAATAAAGTAAGATTTGTAATATTGATGTGATTTTTTTTTACTTGCAGTGACGCAGAAATTTGCCAGACTTTTTGATATATTGGAAAAAGAATGACAGAGTTAATGCCAGTGAAGGAGGGTTTTATCAGCGAAATAAAATTGATATCAAAGTTGGAGAACAGAAAATGAAGGAGGCGGTTACAGCAATGCAAAATACTTTAGATTTTTATTATGAAAAATATAAAAAGGATCATGGGGTGACACCAAAAGATTATCATAATAATAAGACTGGAAAATTCCAACGCGAGAATGAGAAAATTACTGGGACGGCGTACATTTTTCGGATCAAATATTGAACACCAGGATTGCGAGAGAATGGTAGGAGCTGCGCTTATCACATTCTCAATTGGTATGAAAAATATTAACAATGTCTGGTGATTATCCACTGGCAGTAATACAGCCGCTTAATCCTGATCCTAAAGATCCCACGAAAAGGCAAACACACCTGCTCCATTAAAGGTAGAAAATGTGAAGAAGACTATATTAATTATTAACCAATCATTAAAATTATGGAAACTGTTGTAATTATTATAATAAAACAATTAAAATTAAAGAAGTAAAACCTTAGATGTGATGAATAGAGTATTGACCTCAAATTTTTTTATTGCAGAAATGGATAGAGCGTGCAAAGTTATGCTACCCTGATTTTTTAGAGCCCGGGAACTATTTTTAAAAAATTATTGAAAGTTCTTTTTGTGACGTCACGAGACGCCGCTCCTTAACAAAAAGATAGGACTTGCCGCCGCGTGACGTCACAAAAAGGACTTTCAATAATTTTTTAAAAATAGTTCCTGGACTCAAAAAAATCTAAAAAAAACAAAAACAGGGAAGCATATCTTTGCACCCTCTATCCATTTCTGCAATAAAAAAATTTGAGGTCAATACTCGGTTATTATATTGCAATATGTGATTATTATTTGTGTAGAGAAATAATTTTATCTTTTCCTCCATGCCTTTTGGTTATTGCTTTGTTTATATTAATGAGTATAACTTCTCCAAATGTACGTGGTATGTTTTAACTTTTTACAATCAATTTTGCATAATTATTTTATAAAACGGCTTTCTATATAATTTATCTTCTTTCTTTTACACAGGATATATTATAATTTATTGAAATACAATAAAATATTATAGAAATGTTTTATTGGTTTTATTTGTAAGTTATCCAGTTTGAATATTTTCTGTTTCAAATTTGAAATTTGCATAAAATAATTGAAAATATTTTAATATACAGCACATGACTTATTAATAAACATAAAAGATATTAATGTAGACAACATATCTCTCATAATGATAAAAAATTGATGGAAATACTAAAAAAAAAAGCATTTATTTTGCTTGAAATTATTTGATGTGATTAAATCAAACAATGTTATCGTTCAATGATAATATCATTAAAAGTCCTCCTCGATATCATTCGATCGCAATCTTATCAGCTAAAGTCAATTAACGCACGAATGCTGAGACGCAAGGCTCATTTTCATATGAATTTAGATGTTAAAGTGACCAAGTTGGCTGCAAATTGTATGAAGTGTGTTAATACTAAGGGGTAATTACATCACGTACACTTGTTAGACTTGGGTGAATCATTGCAAGGTACGTACAGATTTCTGTGTTCCTAATTCTTTTAACGAGAATAATTAGAGTTATAATAGAGTGAATAATTACCGTCCTTCCTACTAGGGAGCTTTATCAAATAGTGCTTTTTTAACAGATGCATTTCTATTACCGAATCGATCTCTTATTTAAGAGCTACGAATTACAATTTTTCCTCACTTAACATTTGTTGCTGATATTTAAAATTTTACATTAAATTATTTTGTTCTCTTCAATTTAATATCATATAAACAAAAATATGACAATTTTAATTATTATGAGCAACATTATTTAAAGTATTGAAAACAAAATTTAATATTGCTAAGAATTTAATAAAAATAATTTTATTACATAAAATTATTTATAACTAAAATTAAAATTAATTTCAATATATTTTCTACTAACTCTGCCTTTTGTATTATACTGAATATTCGTTTCGACATGAAGCCAAATTTTTGCATAGCTGGTAACGAATCCCTGCCCTTCCATTTAATTTTTATTTGTTGCGTTTATGATTTAAAAAAAGTTACTTGAGCTCTCGGATGAACGTTCATCTCTGTCATAATTATATTACAACTGTACCAATTAAGGTCCCTCTACATGTATAGTAATCTTGCAGTGTACTGTACACTTGTTTGAATCATCAAGATATGTACAGATTTTAACGTTCGTAATTGTTTTTTAATAGTTGTAATAGTGCATAATAAAAAGGGGAGCATGCATGACCAAAATGTGTCAATTACCCCCAAAAGAAAAACCAATCAATTAGTACATAAAATTGTTCTTTTTAGTAGAAAGTTTCATTAATATAATGTGCTTCTATTTTTGCGATTGTATTTCTGACTTGATAATTAAATAAAACTCCCTTATAGTAGATTATTATTGCGGCGCAATGTGCAAGACATGTTGGAACTTTTTTTCCATTACCTTAGAGTTGCTAATAATTAAAATTAATACAATAAATTATTTAGTTTTGTTTCATTTAATATTAAAAAAAATATATATTTATAATTTATTTAATTACGTACAATGTTTTCAATTTAAAAAAATACGCAAAATGTTTTAATAATTTTCTAAAAATAATGGTAAAATTATTAATAATTAAATTTAAAACTATTTCGTTATTTTGAATATATTTTTTATAAACTCCAGCTTGTATTTAATTAAATGTTTTGAAAAGGAGTCAAATTTTTGCTTTTTTCAAACAAATCCCTTCTCCCCACTTCCATTTTTATTATGTATATTTTAATTTGTTGCACTTTCGATTTGCTCTGTAAAAAAGTTGGACGCACTTGCTCTCGGATGATCGTTCATCCCCAAATTAACTGTTACTTTGCAGCTGACACGATGCGGACCCCCGCCCTGCTAGCCACCCTGCTGTGCACCCTCACGGCGCATGCGCAGACGCACGACCCCCACATGGTGCCCGGGAGGGACGTGATGGTGCATTTGTTCGAGTGGCGATGGGAGGACATTGCGGAGGAGTGCGAGCGCTTCCTCGGACCTATGGGCTTTGGAGGGGTGCAGGTAGGGTGGTTTCGGAGTACAAATTTTCAACGGTACATAATTTTTACTGCTGTCTGTTTAGCTCTAATAAAAGTCGTTTTTACAAAGATAGTTCATTACCTCTGCTTTTCAATCTTTAATTCACCGGAAGATACTTAAATAGACAAAGCTGTAAAGCCATTATCCATGTGGAGTAAAGTCTAAGGCCTAGACTTTTTGCATGACCCTTTAGTTTATCATATAGAATGGTTCGACTAGCCTTGAATAATGTATGGCGCTGAAGCGTCGTTCTTATATCGGGCTGCCGGTAGCTTCAAGTTATATCGGGCTGCCGGTATGGCTTCAAGCCCCGGTGAGTAAGAGGGGCGCGACGGTGAGCGCTGAAGGGTCTGGAGCCGCCGTCAGAGCAAATCTTGGTGATATTATATAAGTAGTCCGAGTTGAAATAAATTTCATATTTTATTCGCTCTCCTTTCGTCTAATTTCCTCTTATTTTGTATAATTTTAAAGGAAAATCCCCTATTGAGCATAAAATGTTAGAAATATTGTCTTCATTTCATCCTCACTTTGAGCAAAGAGAAAATAAGGTGTGTTTTAAATGTAAAAATATTAGGTTTAGACGTGTGAAGGATGAGTGATGAAAATTTTCAACTAAGAGCAAACTGTTTTGCAGACATCCCCTGTGAACGAGAACGCCATCGTGGACGTGTCTCACTACCGGCCGTGGTGGGAGCGCTACCAGCCCATCTCGTACCAGCTGATCACGAGGTCGGGACACGAGGCAGCCTTCGCCGACATGGTGGCGAGGTGCAACAATGTCGGGGTCAGGTGAGGACCGACCTGGCTGAGGTTTCCACGTCCCCTTTATTAATTAAGGCAAATGTTGATGAGTTGGCACGGACAATCCTTACCCTGCTGATTTATACGAATGAATACTCCACTGTAGTTAATATATCGATATATTATATGTCTAGATTTTTCACAGAAACAATTTAATTTAAATTTTTCATGCTATTATTATTTTATTTATACTTTATTACGAACAATTATAAAGCACTAATACAAATAACTTAAACGGAGATTATTTTTTTAATTTTGCTTAGTTAATTATAAAAAATTTAATTAAAATACTTTTTTGCAGTTATTATTATGGTAAAATTATTAATATTTAATCATAAATTTCATTTTGCTAAAAAATTATTTATCTCAGTATTTCATTATTTCAATTTTTTAACTTGTATTATGTACTTGTCTTCTTATATTAAATAAATAATTGTTCTTACCAGTTAGTGTAATGAAAAAAAAAACACCCATCAAAACATGATTATGAATGCATTTTATTAAAATACTGTATTTTGAGATAGAAAATTTATTTTATTACCTGACAAATTCTCTGACACAGAGTGTACGTGGACGCGGTTCTAAACCACATGACGAACGCGGGGGTGTCCCCTCTCACGGGCACGGGGGGTAGTATCGGCTACCCCAACGAGCGGGTCTTCCCCGGCGTTCCGTTCGGTCCAGAGAATTTCAACAGTGGCTGCAGCATCTCTGACATCCCGGACCCAACCGTGGAGGAGGTACGTTTGTACCCTAACGATTGGAGCCTGAGATGGCACTTTGAAAATTTTAAGTACAGTTGATAAGGCCTCGGAAAATTTTACTTTGCGGCCATGCTACGTAAGAATAACACAGAGCATGGTGATTTACATGACTGCAAAGGGAAATTTGCCAAGGCGATTAGTGTACTTTAGCTTGTTGCTCGTGAATAAAACAGATGTTATAAAAATTTGATTTCAAATTGGTATTAAATTAATTTTAAAAATTTAAACTCGATTTTTCACTATATAAGATTGCCCTAGTTGACTGTCTTGCCCCATCTGACCTTGCAGTTCCGGAACTGTGACCTTGGACTGCTGGTTGACCTTGACCAGGGCACGGAGCACGTGCGCAACAAGATGGCGGAGTTCCTGGGGAAACTGGTCAACTACGGAGTGGCCGGATTCAGGTGAGACGAGGATACAACGACCTGGTAATTGTAACATTGATAGCTGATGTACTAAGATGCGAGCAATGGAATAATAAATCAACGCTCGAAGTCTCGTACATTACAGCCACACAAATATATGTAGGAATTTTATTAGAGAGAGTTGAGAGGATATCTTCATGATATCATATCGCAATTTGCAGTTTTTGCCTCAATGATGCTTGTTTCATTGAAAAAAATTACAACAATATTTAAAAATAATTAAATTAATTTTAAAAAAAATAAAAATAAAAAATTCATTTTTTTACAATAAATTTTATGAAGTAATAAAAGGTATAGCAAAAATTATAATAAAATATAAATAATGGTAATTTTAAAAAAGAAAACAATCAACATCATTTTGTTAAAATTATTTTTTTAACAAAGTATTGGGTAATGATGTTACTAACGGTTTAAAATACCACACAAAAAGGCAAATGAATGTATTAAATTAAGTTTTGTAGATAATGTATTAATTTAGAAAACATTAAGTTAAAATAATCTCATAAATTGCAGAAGGGTCATGATAAAACTCGCTAATTGCAATATTTTATTTTATTATTAATGTGACTAGATTTTTTTTATTTAATTTATATTAAATTCAAGCTATAAAACAAAACATCATACAGCTGTTATTAAATTTCAAGCAAAGACATAAATAAATCAACGCCATATGAAAGCTGATATTACTCGATACAATTTTTCTTTTATTACACTTTGTACATTATTTCCTAACAAGGAGACTTAAAACTCCCTTTATTTGAAATTTTCCCATGAGGAAAAATTGTTTAGATTGTAAGATAGGCTTAATTATATCCACTTTTATTTATTAATTGCTCAAAATTTTAGAGCAGATTATTTATAATTACACAAACACCATGAATTACATGCAGTAGTGCTACGAAGATGCAACTCCTATTGTAATTTTAATTACGGTTTACATTGATGTTGGCATTATATTTTAAATAAATATTAAAATAAAAATTAAACAACGTAATTACAAATTTCACTCTCATATAATATTATTTATTTACTTCAAGAATTAAAAAATAATCAATTAGAATTAAAAATATTTCAATAAAATTAATTAAATAGTATTTCTTTTAAATAATCGAATTTATTATACGAAAATTTTGTTGGCAAACTTTGTAAAATATTTAAAGAATTTTTTTTTTTTATTGATTTGGGTGATTATTTCAAAAAAATAACAATGAAGTAATAAAATTAAATTTTTGAAATAATAATGTTCAAATAATTTTTTTTTAATTTAAATCAATCATAATAAGACCAGTAATAAGGGAATTATTGGCATTTTTTGCCTACTCCCGCAATTTAATTTATCCCAAACAAATCTAATTTTTAATAGACAATATGTTGAACACAAAGAAAACACTAAGTTAAAATAATATCATATTAAATTTGCTCTCCAGGATTGACGCTGCCCGACACATGTGGCCGGATGACCTTGAGATTATCTTCGGGCGGTTGAACGACCTCAACTTGACCTTCGGCTTCCCCGTGGGTGCCCGCGCCTTCATTTACCACGAGGTCATCGACCTTGGTGAGTCATCGAAGGTCAGACTGGAGATTTTGTGAGGTCTAAATTAACAATGCACTCTTGGGGGCTAAAAAAATGCAAATTAAAACTTGTTGGCGTCATAAAGATCTGGTGGATTTTACCTGAGTGATTCTAAAAGTGTCATTGTTTTGATGTCAGAACTACTGACTAAAAGGCACGTGTAGTTGAGTTGTACTGACTCTATCGAGGAGGTTTTCAGTGCCATCTCTTGGTGGATTTGGTGGTTTATGAGGCAGTGGAGGCATTTATAAATTGTTGAAAACTGGAAATATTTTCTGCAACAAGGGAAATTTATTCTAGATTTCTTATAACCATTTTCCGGATTATGAAAACCCTCTAATATTAAGTAAATATTGGACTGCCAATGTTCCCGGACGTCCGTGAACCAAACATATGTTACAGGGGACTCCCCTATCCCGCCGTCCGACTACTTCCGGCTGGGTCCGGTCACGGAGTTCAAGTATAGCAACGAGCTGGGGCTCACGTTCAGCGGCTGGCGACCCCTCAAGGACCTCGTGGACTTCGGGGAAGACTGGGGCTTCATGGCCAACCAATCAGCGTTCGTGTTCGTCGATAATCACGACAACCAGCGAGGACACTGCGGTCAGTCTAACAGCTTTTCAGTTTCGACTTATGCCAAATACGCCACTCTGATTGGCTGAAAATCAGCTTGAGCCCAGTAGCAATGCTATGCTTTGGTTTTGCCAGGGTCAAGAAAAGTCAGCGCAGGTTGGAAAAATGCATTGCTTGGATTGAAAAACCTAAAATTTTAACTCGGCTTGACTTACGATTCACGCCGAATAAAAAGCTCGTATTTTGGCTTTCTTGATGATGGGGGATTTGTTTTGAGGGAGCTGGAATTACACCAGGAGGAAATTATTCAACAATGGTCCTGCATTTTTGTGCTACCAACAAGCTGCCTATTGAATAAATTTGAATACATCAGATTTTAGTCGTAGCTTCTTCCAGAGAAAAGAATGAATCAATTTTTAGTGTCGGTGATTTTTAAAAGGCTGAGGAACATTTAATATTAGCACCAGTTTTTTAAAATTTATTAATTCTATAAATAAACATTTTTATGTCAGTAGAATTTATAAAACAAACCAATACAATGCTTTTTACTTTCATTTAAAATATTTTAAAATTTGGAATACAAAAAATTAATATTAAATATTTTTTTGATGCTTTCAAATCTCTAACCATGGCATTAATGAAAACATTTATCAATATTTATTAATTTTGAATAGAAATCGCTAACTGCAATAACAATAAAAATGCAATTTAATATTTATTTGCTTTAAATAATGCGAAACAGCTACAGGCAGAAAAATCAGCTAGCTAAGATGAAATTTACAAATATGAACTATTTGCCTACCTTCAAGCGTGAAAAGTAAGCTTTATCACAAATATCTGATAATGCATGTGTCAATATAAATTTATTATATTTTAGTGTATTTTAAAATTAATATACATTAAAAACCTGACGACAGTGTAATTTGCTGATATCCTGCACTTTTTTTTGCCACTTGCAGCTCCTTAATGGACATTTGAAACACATGATCATACATGCATTATAATAATAACTTTGATGATTAATATTTACTTTCACTGAATACTCTCCTTCTGGAGACCAGACATTTATGCCTCAGAAGTGGCTGTAACACCGTTAACAACATTACTGTCTGATTTACTTTATTAATATTGAAATCATATATTATTTTTATTAAACTTGAAACAATAAAATTAAATAATTTTAAATTGACAAAATTTATGAACAAAAAATAAATAAATAAAAATAATTATTAAAAATATATATTTTATTATTTTTATTATTTAAAATGTATATTATTTTTAAGTTATTAGAACATAAACAACTCAAAATGTAGCAAACAGCAAAGAAGATTTTATCATCATTTACTTATTTAGGCAGTTATTCCATCTAATTCGTTTCAAAATAATTACGTATTATTTGAAATGACAGAACTCCCTTCTATATGAAATAAAAAATAAAATTTATTATTTGCTTCTAATTTTCATATGAACCAACTGGACTTTATACATTTGCAATACCTATCTTCTAACATTATTAGATAATTTTTATCACAAATATCTGGTTTTAGTGCCCAATTACACATATAACTTATATGTGTAACATATAACTGATACTCTGGTTCACATTTAACTTGTTTTTTGTCGTGTCTTCAGTCATTTGTGTTTAGTTTGTAACGAAGAACTTCACTAAAATAAATAAATGGGAACCAGAGTATACTACCAAATCCTACAAATACAAAATCCCTCCACAGGCGAGTGCAGCCCCGAGGTGGTGACCTACAAACGACCTCGGCCCTACAAGATGGCCACGGCCTTCCACCTGGCCTGGGACTACGGTCTTCCTCGCATCATGTCCAGCTTCCAGTTCGAGGACACCGAGGCTGGACCGCCCACCGACAGCGAGGCGAACACCCTGCCGGTCACCCTGAACCCGGACGGTTCGTGTGGCAACGGCTGGGTGTGTGAGCATCGCTGGAGGGCCATCAGGAACATGGTGGCCTTCAGGGCGGCCGTGAAAGGTGAGAGTACCCTGACAGTACCCTGAACTAGGAACGAGAAAACGGGGGCAGAACCCTAGTTGAAAAATTACGTCTTCAACTCATCCTTTTCACGTCTAAACTTAATCTTTTTACCTCTAAAACACACCATAGTTTCTCTTCACTCAAAGTGAGGATGAAATGAAGACAATATTTTTAACATTTTATGCTCAAGAAGATGGGAAAATACGTAATCATGTCTTTTTTCCTCTAAAATGGTGTAAAATAAGAGGAAATTAGACGAGGAGAGAGCTTTATAGCGAATAAAAGATGATATTTATTTCAACTCGCCCCGTCTTGTCTCAGGCACAGAGGTCAGTAATTTCTGGGACAACGGCGGTGACCAGATCGCGTTCTGTCGCGGTGACAAAGGATTCGTGGCCTTCAACAATGATGACCAGCTGGACCTCGTGGACACCCTCCAGGTGAAAAACCGACCAATTTCCGTTCACTAGAATCTTCCCAGTGAAACGGAAATTTTGCAGTTTCTCATTCGTCGAGATCTTTTCCGTTTCCGAAACATTTCTAATGCTATATTACTTGGTGCTTGTATAATTCACTGCGTTAGCTCGTAAAAGGGCTGACATTTTTGTTTGTTTGTTTCAACTTCTGTAAGATGAATCGGAAGCAATAGAATAAATTTAATATTAATTTTGATTTTTTACAATCCATAGACTTCCACTCCCCGAAAAAGACCAAGAAATATTCCAAGTTAAAGATTAAAAAATTTGTAGCTATATTTATTATTTATAAAAATAATATACAAATAATTAAAAATTTACAGCATTTTATAATTTTGTTTTTTGAGTTTTTTCTAATTTTAACAGTTCAACAAATTTATTTTTAATTGAATTATAATAAAAAAATAAAGTAAAAATTATATTTTGTCACTAATTTAATGTTATTTGATTTTTGTATTTAGTTAATACTAAACTAATATTTTAGACATGCCTGCCCGCCGGCGAATACTGTGACGTCATTTCCGGGGACCAAGTTGGCGGCTCGTGCTCGGGGAAGCTCGTCACCGTGGCAGCTGACGGCTCGGCGCTCATCGAAATAAGCTCGTCTGACGAGAACGGCGTGCTGGCGATCCACGTCAACGTAAGCTCGTCAAATCCTGCAAAGAGTTGTTGAACGTTAGGAGTTCTTTCATCTATTTTAACACACCTTCCCTAGTTGAAAAATTACGTCTTCAACTCACCATTTACACGTCTAAACCTAATCTTTTTACCTCTAAAACACATCTTATTTCCTCTTCGCTCAAAGTGAGGATGAAACGAAGACAACATTTCTAACTTTTTATTTTCAAGAAGAGGAAAAAAATACGTAATCTCGTCTTTTTTTCGTGTAAAATGGTGCAAAATAAGAGGAAATTAGACGAGAGGAGAGATTAATAACGAATAAAAGATGAAATTTATTTCAACTCTGCTAATTTCAAATTGTCTGTGATTTGATAATGTATATGATGTGCTTATACTGTTTTGTATAATCGAAGAGAAGTATGAATCTTCAGATAGTTTTAGTAAAAATCTATGCAGCCACAAACAATGGCAACATTATTTGCAAAAAATAATTTTCTAAATTTTACTTTTCTGTTCGTTCTACACTATATATTATAGTTAATTATTTTACACAAACGATACGCAAGATCTGCTAAACAAACTGTTGAAACAAAAATGGTCAACTTTGCCCCTGCGCAACCCTCGATGCAACGTGCACAACACAAAAGCTGAAAGGGTTGCATAGCTGTCAAAACTGCAGGCGGTAAATTAAAGATGGCGGCCTTAAAATAATTTTTATTCAAATTATATATTTTTTTAATTTTAATTTATTTGTTTATTTGTACTTATGAAAGAAAAAACAAAAATGAAAATATTAGCGTGTTGGTACATTTAATTACACGTTCAATGAAAATGAAAATTAATTTAATGATTAATTCATTTCAAACATGTTGCGCTTATGAAGAGAAAAAATTCTTCCTCTTTTTCCCTCTAAAATGTTGCAAAATAGGAGGAAAGTAGGCGAGAGGAGAGCTTAATAACGAAAAAAAGATTACATTATTTCAACTTGGGCTCTTTAACGTCGTCATTATATACACATAAATAAAGAACAGACGTTGCATGACTACGTTACAGTTTTTTTTTCTTTCTTTACAAGGATACACTAAAGAAAAAAGGTGCAAAAAGAAACCCGTTGAATATAGTGTTTCGTAAAATATCCTGTTCATAATTTTCTCTTGTCATTAATTTGTATGACGTTTACCATTTCATTTAACTTATTATAAAATAGTCAGCAACTGGTAATATAATTATATTAATACAAATTTAAGTAACTATTAATTAATTACATTTAAAAAATATATTTATTAGTTAATAAATTCATTTTTAACTGTAGAATTATAATTGTATAAATGTTTTTTAATAGATTCCAAATTAAAGTAAATAAATTGTAAATTAATTGTAAAATAAAAAGTAATTTTGAACTAAAATATATTCGAATTAAATCACTGATTAAAAAAATTAATTAATTCGTTAATGATTTTGTTTCAGTCAATGCTGTAAAGAACTGCAAGTGAGCGATGAATTGTAACGTATAATAAAATTGTTATCTTATTAAATGTGGTTTATTTCCAAACAAAATCCCTGACATTTTTAAATTACTGTTTATAATTAGTAATTAGTTGTGTTTATTAGTGTAGTTCAGAAAATAAATAAATTTCACAAAATTTTACACTATATGATTATAAAAAATTAAAGATTTCACAATTTTTTAATCCAACATTATTTTGCATTGCATGATGAATTTATTTATATTATAGTAAAACATAATTGCATTTGTTTAATTTTTTATTTAACAAAAAAATAAGTTTGATTTCAAACATGAGATTTTAGTTATTCAACTACTGCCAATATAATAAAATTTAAAATATTTTAAAGGCTGCGTCCTTCCATCCTTGCCAGATTTTCTTGGACCTCGTTCCTCAGCTGCGATATTTTCTCAATTCTTGTCGGTTTTGATTGACTTGGCTTGGCAGTTGATTGGTCGATTTCTGCGCCCACTGTCGATTTAAATTCGGAAATTAATTTACGAATTTTGAACATTTTTAAAGCCAATTCATTTTTTTCTTTATCTTCATTTTGTGTTGGTCCAGTTTTGATGATTTCAGAAATTTGATTTGTAATATATTTCCGTACTTTTGTAACTTTTCTATAAAATATGTCATATTGTTTTTTTAATTCAACTAAATTCATTTTTATTAACTTTTTTTGTTCTACTAGATGGTTATAATTTGGAGAGTTAATTTTTGCTTCTATTTCATTAATATTTTCAATCATTCTTTGAGTTATGTAACATAATTCATTGTAAGTATTCAATAAATGATTAAATAATATGTAAGTAGCATTTTCATCAATACTATATTCATTGCGGTTTTTAACGTTTCCATGTGCAAAATTTTGACGTCTTCTGAAATCGTTTTGACATTCACTTGGAAACTGGACGGTGTAATTTTTACTCGGCGAATCGTCGGAAGAATTTTTACACAATTGTCGCTCCGTCCATGCCAGATTTTCTTCGACCTCATTCCTCATCTTTTTGAATTTTGCATTTTGATTTTTGAATTCAACCTCTTTCCTGAGCTGCGATATTTTCTCAATTCTTGATGGTTCTGATTGCTTGGTAGTTGCCGGGTCTGTGTCCACTGTCGATTTAAATTCAGAAATTAATTTACGAATATTGGCTATTTTTAAACTCAATTCTTTTTCTGCTTTATTATTAATAGCGAAAACTTCTTCAATATGTGTTGGTACAATTTTGAAGTTTGCAGAAATTTGTGTTGCAAGAGAATTGCGTACTTTTGTAACATTTCTTAAATAGATGTCATATAGTTTTTTTAATTCAATTACATTCTTTTTTATTATTTTTTTCTGCTCTTTTAGATGATAAAAGTTTTTAGATTTAATTTTTGATTCAATTTCATCAATGTTATGAATCATAAAAAGAGTGAAATGATATAATTCATTGTACTGATCCAATAAATGATTAAGTAAGATAAAATTAGGATTTTCATCGTTTTGATTCTCACGTTCTTGCAATTCAGTTGCAATTGTAGAATCTGGAAACTGGACGATGTAATCATTACTCGGTGAATCGTTTTTACAAAATTGTTGCTCCATGCTCTGCTCGACTTGGAATTTGTCTGAAGTTTTCGACGTTCCTAAATCACGAGGGTCTTCTTGGTGTTCTGTTTTTGACGTTCCTAAATCAAGAGGCTGTTCTTGCTCTTCAGTTTTTGATGAGCTTGAATCACGAGGCTGTTCTTGGTGTTCAGATTTTGACGTTCCTAAATCAAGAGGCTGCTCGAGGGCCTGAGCCAGCTCTTCGATTTCTCCTGAAGTTATTGACGAGCAGGAGTCTCGCGGGGAATCGAGGCCTATTATGTAGCTCAGGGCACTCTTGGAAAATCTGCTAAAGAATCCCTCCTCGGACATTTTACCGATCACTTCGTTTTCAAATTAAAAATGGTTTGAGGAAATGTTATTGTTGAAATTTAACCCGTAAAATGTAACGAGCTTATGCACTATTGTTGCGCTTTATCCGTTACGAAATCAATTCTTGTTATTTAATCGCCTTTCAATTATTTTGTGACCCAGTTTAAATTATAACTGACACTAAACTTATTTTTTTAAATAATATTTTTAAGACACCTCTATCTATATCCTAAAATTAGTAGTAATTATAAAATTATTTTTTAAATAAAATATGAGACAATTCATACGTCGAAATTGTTTTGTTACTTTTGTCCCTATGTATTAAAACCTTTTTTATTTTCTAAATTTGTTTCAATTTTTCCCTTCATAAAATTAACAAACTTCGTGAAATTTTTATCGCATATTTGGTCAAAGGTCCTCGAGTTATGTACTGTCAATTTTTTTCATTTTTCTTTGAAATTCTAACACTTAATACAAAATCAAGGGGAAATACGCTGTGACGTCATAGACATGCAACGTCGTTCCCTATGCTTGCATGTTAAATATTTGCATGACTATGACGTCATTAGATTTTGCAGCAAGATTTAGGGGTATTAGAGGGTTCAAAAAAATTGACTATATAATTCGAGGTTCTGTATCCAAATGTGTAATAAACAAATTTTAGAAAGGTTTTTTATTGTTCCAGCTTGTAAGTCTTATTTTTTATTAAAATTCTGAAGCCAGAGACATAAAATAAGAAAATCACTTTCCAGCTTAAGAAATATAAAATATTTACAAAAAATAGAGTAGAAATATTATGGCTTCCAAATTTTTTACAATATAGCTGCCTTCTTGTAGTGTTTTTTTTTTACTTAGACATTTTTTAAAATTCAGTTTGTAGCATTTTTTTTTTTCCGAAATTTATTTGCAATGAATGATTAATAGATTTATAATAAATAAAAATTACATATTTCTATACTTTAATTGTTTATTTTAAAATAAATTTTGATTTCAAACATGAAATTTTAGTGATTATTTATATTAACTATTGCCAATTTAATAAAATTTAAATCTCGCTCCAAAAATTGACGTAACTGATGGTTACGGAGATCGGAGTCTGTGTCTATCGATGCGTGCCAGATTTTCTTTGGCGATATTCCTCAGCTGCGATATTTTCTCACTTCTTGACGAGTTTGACTGCTCGCTCAAGCTCGATGGTGGCTTGGCAGTCGATGTTGCTTCATTTCGATTGGTTCTGTTTCTTTCACTTTGATTTGAGCCGAAAGATTGATATGAATTAAACAAATTTTCGGGGTTATTGGTAAAATTATCTTCATTTTGCTCTGGTCTGGAATTTTCACCTTCATTTGAGCCGCCGAAAGTTTTAAATGAATTGAACAAATCTTCGGGGTTAATTTTTATTTTCTTCCGATCTTCGGGGCTTTGTTTCTTTTTTGGGGTCGATTGAGTGACTCGATTGTCGCCAGTCAAAGTTATGTTGTACACTGAGTCTCGATCCAAGTGAAAGACATTTTTGAAATAATCCGCCTCCAATCCAGAGTCTTTTCTGTCGATTGCAGATATTTGGCTTCCAAGATATTGCCGTACGTCTGTAACAAGGCCTGAAATGCTCTCCAATAGAATTTTCAAATCAACTGCGTTCGTTATTATTAATTCTTTCTGTTCTCCTAGATCATAATTTGTAGACATGGTTCTTGATTCTATTTCTTTAATTATAATAAGCATATCGTCATTGAAATGCTCTAATACATCGTAATTATCTAATAAACTATTATATAACTTTATGTCAGTATTTTCACTATTTTCAAGACATTTATTTGTTTTTCCATCTGTAAAATTTAGACCTCTTCTGAAATCTTCATCGTTTTCATTTTCATTATTTATTTTTTTTAATTCAAATTCTTCATTACTTAAATTTTTATCTTTTGGCTGATTCACTGAATTATTTCTTCGTTCAAAATTTATAAACTTAGGATTTATGCGAGAATAGTCCGTGGTGTTTTGATTTTCACTTTTTTTATTTGTAGATTCTGGAAACTGGACGATGTAATTTTTACTCGGCGAAGTATCGTCTGAATAATTTTCACAGCAAGGACACACCATGCTCGGCTTTTGGACTTGCTCTGAAGTTTTTTCACGTTCATTATTTTCTCTTCGTTCAAAACTTATAAACCTAGCATCTATGCCTGAATGTTGTCCGTTGTTTTGATTTGACGGATTTTTACGACACTCCATTCTCTGCTGTTTGTCTGAAATTTTTTAATCACGAGGGGGGTAGGTCTTGGAAAACTTTGTGTTCAAATTAAAAAATTTTAGAGAAAAAGTGATTGTTGAAATTCCGGTAAATTAACGAAATATAAAGTGCTTTCATGCAGCATTGTTGCGCTTTAGCCGTTACAAAACTAACCTTTTATTGAACAGGGTGAGGGCGTTTCTTTCCGTTAAAAAAAATTTTGACTGTTGGAATTTGTAAACATCAAGCCCAAACCCACAAATAGGGGAGCGTTTCAACAAAACTACTTTTTTTAAACCAATCATAATTGGCCGCCATAAGCTAGCTTTATTCAATAAAGCATTAGCCCTGATCAATTTAAAATATGATGTTTAAAAACTCTGCAATTTTTATTTTGACCAGGATTAAATTATAACAGAAAATATTACCATTGCAAAATTTAATACATCATACCCCATGCATATCCTAAACTAAACTATATAGCGTTTGCTTGGCTTTGTTGTTGTTTACATTCAGCAGTAGGTACTGAGAGAGGGAACTGGAATCACTTAATTTATTCCTCCTAATTTAACATGTTTTAATTTTTTTTATTTTACCTAGTTTCTTTATCATTACTTTTTGTTGTTCCGTTTCCCCCTCGTATTCAAAAGTCCGCGGAGAAAGCAATGGCCGGTGATTGGCTGAATTTTTTTAAGAATCTTAGGGTCAATATCAGTGCATAAGTGTCGTAAAATGGTCATTATTGACGTGAAATTTGGAGTCGATTTACATTTTATTTAATGATTTATTGTATTTTTCACAGATATCATTGGCAAATATTGTATTTTTTTCCATTTACTTGACATCTCAATCTATCAAATAAAATAATTGTCAAATGTACCACGATTGTCATATCGCAGAAAATAAATAGTTTTTGGTATGCTACTACCATGTTAAATAGGTGCTTTTTGCCTACATTCACGTGACGTCATATTTTTGTGACGTATGGTGAAAGACCCGTATAGTAATAACTTCTAATAACTATAACGCTACATGTTTCATAAATATGATAAACGTCGATTTTTTTTTCCTAAAACGTAATATTTAATAATTCTGCACATTATTTTGCTTCATACTTATTTCTTCAGCTTATATGGCTTTATTTTTTATTAAAATCTGGAGCCAGAGACAGAAAAAAGATTTTTTTTTAGGCTTAAGGCTTGAGAAATATTATAAATATTTACAATATATAGAAATATTATATCTTTCGAAATGTTTTGCCTCCTTCTTACAGTTTTTTATATTTGAACATTTTATGAGAAAAACACTGACTGCTCCTTTATCAATTTATTGATCGTCACAAAACGCTGTATATATACCGCGTTTAATTTATTGCAAACATATAGGAAATAATAATAGTTTTGAAAAAAATGAAACCATATTACTATTTTACAACAAATTTAAGTACGATAAAATTGTTAATAATATTCATATATTGACACATAATATATAATTTTTAATTACATAATTCTTGTACAGAAATGTACATATAATTTAATAATTAATTTCTCACCCTCCAAAAGTTGCAAAATTAATATCCGACGCCATTTCGGTGCTCATTCCAAGTTCCTCCGCTAGATGTCAGTGACCGTCGTCTCAGACTGGCGCTTCAAATCGATGATGCTGGCGCTCAGAGCGGCGCCTCACCGCGTGGGAGTTGCTGTCTGTCGCTCAACAGACGCACAGTGACGTCCGCAGCGCGCCAAACCTCTCGCATCTCACAAGGGTAAGCACCATGTTTTGTCCGCTGTTTATATTAAGTCAACTTTGTTTGAAAATGGTTACTGAAAATCGTAGCTCTCCTGTTATGAATTGGAATTTTGATGAATGAGTATTTTGATATTTAAAATTTTGATTTAATTTTTAATAGAAATCCATTGATAAAAAGTAGTGTACGTCCTGACTGAGGTTTTTCACGGTTCCCTCAGTCTCACTTCAGCGAATGCTGGGACGCGTAACAGGCCGTGCCCGCCATCCTTTTCCTATCTTATCCCTACCCATTACCCCCGCTGCGAGCTGTAAGCTCTTAAAGGTGTATCCTTGTAAAAAAAAAAAAAAAAATTAATAGTAGAAATTCATTTTCAAAGTTGATATGTTTCGTCTTATTTTTTTTGTTTGTTGTCTACAAATTTTATTCTATGTTTCTTAAAAGATACATCTACTTATTATCCTCGTCCTATCTGCCAGTATATCAAAACGTTTTCCTACATGTCGCCCCCCAGGGATTCTGATCTTAAAAAATTCTCCTGTCGCTCCTTGAAGATAATAAAATTACCATTCAAATCGCAGACAAGTCTCCGTCTGATTTTTATGTCGAATTTTACGTTCTTGTGACGAGAATTGCAAAAAGAAAACAACCTCGTAAAATTTGCAGCTAAAACGAACGTCAAGCGAAACAGTATAATGCAAGTTGTAGCGAAATTTTGGCAAATCTTACGAAATTCGAGGATGCATTTTAAAGTACGATATTTAATTATGAAATAAATTGTGTTAAAATGTTAATAGAAATGAAGAAGCCTAAATTATATAACGGAATATTGGCCTCAAATTTTTTTATTTATACAAAAATAGAGGGTGCAAAGTTATGCCACTCTGATCATCTTAGAGCACGGGAAGTATTGCTAAAAAGTTTTGCAGAGGTCAGGTTTGAAACCACGCCCCTTTTAGGTCCTCTCCTTTTATTAAGAGAGGTGTCACTTTCTCTGTACTTTCAATATTTTTTAAAAATAGTTTCCAGAAAAAAAAACTGAAAAAAATTAGAGTAGCATAGCTTTGCTATGTCTGCAATAAAATAAATTTGAAGTCGATACTCCAGCATTCTTCTACCTTAAACACTGCTTTTAAAGGCGCAACAGCTTCGCATCACCCACGCAATTCTACGTGGGTGTATTCGCTGGGAAGCCTATTACCATAAGGGAAGCAATTTTGAAAATAATAAAATACAACATGTGCGGTTAAAATGGATGCTTCGGTGAGCTAGAGCTATAGGTTTTATTAATTAAATATATTAATTTGAAACATGAATTAATTAACATGTTATGATATAATTAAATTAAATATAATTAATGCAGGAAATGGATGTCTGTTTACTACAGGTTACATGCAATGCAGCTATCAAATTATAATACTGATAATACATTCAGGTATTTGATATGGAAATTAATTGCAGAAATTAATTTAATATGTTATATATAATAATTAAATATAAAATGTAATATTCAGTATTATGTCTTATAATAATTACTAGGTATAATATAGAGCAGCTATATATAAATTAATTATAATACGTTCAGGTACATGGAAAATAATTGCAAAATTTAATTTAATATGCATGCTATAATTAGTAATTTTATATTCTTTATTGGTATAAAATATTATATAGTGTTTATTTCATAATAATTTTACATTATAGCTGGCTATTATTATAGAACATGGAACCTGAATTAGAAATTTGAAGTACTCAATCCATATAATTCGGATATCAAATTATAATGCAACGAATTTTAGGCTAAAATGTCTTTTTTACTAAAATTATTTAACTATATGACATTTCTGAGACAAAACGATATAAATTTCCACGAACTATAATATTTGGCACCATAATAATATTGTCTCGCGGCAAGCCCTCAAATATTGATTATACCCGACTAGACTTTGCTAGACTAGCCAAACTTTTTGCGTTCTGTAAACACAGTTAGGTTTCCAGAAATATATTTAATATTAAAGCATTGTTTGCTCCCGTGTCAAAGCTTGGTCCATTGTGTTCGTAATAAACAACAAAAGTAAATCATTCGTGAATTGTTTTCGAAGGAAATTCACTGAAATAATCACCTACTCACGTAGAGAAAAGACTAAAAGAGTCATTCTCCGCCGACTTTGGTGATAAAAAATGTGATGGCAATTCGGAGACCATACAATGTTCTCCGTAGAGCAGTTAAAATTGAAAAAAATTATTGACTTAAGGTAGAGATAACGTCGAACAGCTGTTCGACGTAATCCCCTTTGATTAACATGTAAACCTTAGCAAATTGACAAAAATTCTGAAATTTTTTTGCCTAAAAGCCTATTTTAATGCCTAAATAGTTTTTAGTGCCTAAAAGCCATAGATAAAGTTTCAAAACAATTTAACGAGCTGATTTTTTAAAATTAAATTCTTAGTTTGTCTCTCCATGGGAAAGCCCAATGCTGAAAATTAAAATAAATTTAATAATTAAAAAAAAAAAAATCGCCTCTTTAAATGGTTTTGAAATTTTCTCTATGACTTTTAGGCACTAATAAAAAAAAATCCAGAATTTTTGTGAATTTGCTAAGGTGTACATGTTAATCAAAGGGACCTACGTCGAACAGCTGAGCGGCGTTATCTCTACCTTAAATAAAATAATATTAATTTAATATTAATTAAATTAAATAAAATTAAATTAAATAAAAAAACGTTGGACCTTCTTTCACAATGGAGAATCGAACGCTCTGATTACTTTGAGACAAGCTAACAACAATGTTTGGTTTTAACGTGAAAATGTTTTTTGTTTTTTTTCTTCATTATTATTATTCACTCTCTAAACTATTAAAGAATATTCGATTACGATAATAGATAGATGTAAACCATAGTGTAACCACATTTTATAAATTCAGAATTAATAAATATATTAAAATTAGATTTAAAAAAAAAAAACGTATTTATAAAAACTCGCCGCGGCGAGGAATCGAACACCCTACCACGGGTGTAGGGTGTTCGATTTAACTTAATTTAAATGAAGTTAAATTAAATTAATTAAATTAAAATTATTTAAATTGAATTAAATTAATTTAAATTATATTAATTTGAAAAAAAAAAGTATCAGGAGTTCCTTCGCAAAGGAGATGAATCTCCAACTGAGTACTAGCCTCAGCGTCTCAACCACTGTGACACACCAAACTTTGAAACAATCGAAGAAAAATGTTTTATTTGAACGTGAAAATGTTTTTTTATTATTATTATTATTATTATTATTCACTCTCTGAACTACTAAAGAATATTCGATTACGAAGGGAATTTTAAACCATATTTTAACCACATTTTATAAATTCAGAATTAATAAATATATTAAAATTAAATTTAAAAAAAAAAAATGTTTGTATAAAAAACTCGCCGGGGCGGAGAATCGAACGCCCTACCACGTGAGTAGATGTCCAACGCGCTAACCACTGTGTTGTTCTTCTCGGATACCAAACTGTGGTAAATAATTTTATTTAAAGGTAAAAAACAAACTAATTAATATTATCATTATAATATTATTATTAAATATGTTTTATGTGTTCTATTGTAATGTTTTTCTATAATGTATGTTTCTAGTGCTGTTAATATGTACACTTTCTGTGTTTAATAAAAGACTAATAATAATTATTAAATAATAATGTTTATTTTAAACTTAAATTAATTTGTTTTTAATTCTATTGAAAACAAACAAGTATTAAAAAATTAAAATAATTATTGACATTTTTAACCCGGCCCTTTACTTTTTTTTAACGGTAATAAAAAGAATACTGCAATTTCATTCCTATTGACTAAAAACAGAGTACCACAATAATTGTATACTAATTTAATAATTAAAGACGATAACTTAATAAAACATTACTATCGTTTTCACATATTTAACACAAAAAGTTTATCAAGAATTTCCAATTTTTTCGAATTAATACATCACAAATTTGATATCCATGGAAACCCCAGCTTATTAAATGCAAATTAGGGAAAAATAATTTTTTTTTTGCAATTTCAGCGTCTTTGTCATTATCCCTCTACTATGCTACATAATAAATTATAATTATTTATAATTAAAACATAATTTGCTGTTCTGGACTATTTTACTAAATTAACCGTCCCAACGAACTTCACTAAAATTTACTGATGTGAGCAGGAAAAAATGTGAAGGCAGAAACTTTGACAAACAAAAATATAACTTGAAGAACAGAATATTGAACCTCTTTATTATCGCATTTCTATGTTTTCTCTAGTTTCAATAAATCAATAATAAATAATGAAAATATTGTAATGGAGTATCGACCTCAAAATTTTTTATAGCAGAAATGGATAGAGGATGAAAAGTTATGTTACTCTGATTTTTTTCAGATTTTTTAGGGACCGGGAAGTATTGCTAAAAAGTTTTGCCGAGGTCGGGTTCGAATCCACGTCCCTTTTGGATCTTATCTTTTAAAAAGAGAGGCGGCAAGAGGCGGCACTTTTTCTGCACTTTCAATAATTTTTAAAAAATAGTTGCCGGGCTCTAAAAAATCTGAAAAAAATCAGAGTAGTATAACTTTGCACCCTCTATCCATTTCTGCAATAAAAAAATGAGGTCGGTACTCCATTATAAATTAATCTATGAGTAAAAGCAAAAATTAAATTAATTAAAACAATTGTTTTAATTTTTAAGCAATAAGCTAATATAATTTAGTAATGTTATAAATATATAATATATATAATAGAACTTTATTAATTATTATTTATTTATTACTAGAATTATTTTCTTAATTATTAATTAATTAAAAAATACTTTTTTATGTTGCTCATTATTAACAATATTTAAATGTTAAATACCCTCATTTTTAGTTTCGATTTTTATTTTATTTTGATTGTATAATTATTTATTTATTTATTTATTTTTATTTTGGAACAACTGGTTCAGTCTCTTCTATTCAGTCCAATTACTTCAAAGAGTGCTCTCTTTTCTACAGTAAAAAAATCAACTTGTTCTTCATAGTTTTCTTATTATTGAACGCCGAATGAGATAAAAAAAGATACTAAATTTACATGGCACTAACATACTGACCCATTTCGTTGAATTTATGAAGCCATTAACACACAAACGACGCAAATACAATTTCTAGGACGAAATTTATCGACTGAAAGAAATTTATTCAAAATATAAAAATGTCATTTGAAAAAAGATGACACTCTTGCACAAACTTGATACAAAACTGTGAGGAACATAAATATTTACAACTGAAATATTTTCACTTCAAGATTGAATTCAATAACCGTGGCAACTTGGGGTCCTAATTATTATTTTTTTTTTCATTGAAAGAGTCATCATAGTAGGTTCAGTAGCCAGTTCAATAGACTCCTGACGACAAGCTGGTTCCATTGGACTGGCCACTGAACCTTCTATGACAATTCCTTCCATGGATAACAAAGAAAGAGTCATCATAGAAGGTTCAGTAGCCAGTTCAATAGACTCCTGACGACGAACTGGTTCCATTGGACTGGCCACTGAACCTTCCATGACTAAAAATGCAGGCTTTAACGCCAAATGGTGGAATTAAGATGCGGCTCAGATGAAATATTAGCCCACTTAGTAATTTTCCAAAAATATCAAAAAAGAGAGAAGGTTGTGTTAAAATATTCATTTCTTTATTTTTTTACTTCATGTATAAGGTAAAACTGTTTTTACAGCCCTTATTGTATCTTTTATCACAGGGTTAAAAGTTTCACTTAAATTTTGTTAATGAAACTCGACGTTTGAGATACAAAAATGTAAATTCGTCCAGTTTCCGCTCGGCTTATTTGACTTTTAGTTCGCCAAGCTAGGAGTGACGTCACGGGAGTTTTAATACCCCCCCCCCCCCTGGAGACGACGTTATTAGCAGCCATCAGCGTGCCATTAAAAACTTTACAACTTTTTGTGTACATAATTCAATTATTATTTATCACCTTGCTGTTCACTTTCTTTAATATTTAAAATTTAATTTGCAGGATTAAGAAGGATTGAAGTTTTGGAGCGAAATCAATAAATCAGTATAATAAAAAATTTAATTGAGTTTGGGGTATAACGATTAATCTCAGTTACTGCTACTCAGATAATATTGTTCTAAGATGGAATGGAATGAATTTTAAAAAATCAATAATGTTCTAAAATTTATTCGCTTATGGTTTCAGCAAATTCAGTCTTGCAGTTTTCTTACAACAGCTTCATTTCAGATTTCCGTCCATAAAGTCATTGTTAAGCTTCTGCCACAGTTTTCACAAAACTGAAGACAGATTTGCTTCAAAATTTGTATGCCACCTATTGATGGTGAGTTCTAAGTTTCCTGCAAGTCTTGTTGCATTCAGGCACTACGATTGCCAGATATCAACCTACTGAGATTCATCCTAAAGTGCAAAAATTTTTATTACAATTGAATAGTTTAAAAATTGTAAGTTATTAATTTGAATTTATTTGTTACACTTCGGACAAGTACGAACGTTTCTCGTCAGATTTTTAAGCTTAGATTTTATCTCGATAAAATTATGTTTTCTATATAACGCATGTTAAGTCAACTCCCTGACAATATTTTATGATATAAATCATAATTATTTTATTGCTTTTCGATTGTAGAAAACAATATAAACACGCCATATATTTACTGAATCATAATTTAAAATTACATCAAATTCCTTGAAATAAATGTATATATTTATATAATATATTATTATTATTACTACATAAAAAAGACTGTTTTTGAATTATAATATTTTTTATGCACTTTGCAAGTATTGATAATTTTTGTTGTAATCATTGTTGCATGTTTATTGAAAAATTTTCAACTTGTCTGTGACGTTCAATATTTGTTACGTTCAATCGAAAAGAAATAAAATGATAATGAATTTAAAATGACGATACTTTCCTTGTAATATGACCTTTAAATAAATATGATCTCTGGCTTTATAACATTTTAATAATGTTACGTAATCTTGAAGAAACAAATGTTGGCAACATTTTAAATTGCTTCCCAGAATTTTTATTATCAACTTTCTTTTTTAATATTGATATAAAAAATACTACAAAAAATAATTGTATATTTTTTTTTAATGTCAAAAGAGTTCTGTAAAATTCGTAGAAAAGTTATGATTATAAATAATGAATAATACCATCGCATACGAGAAGAATAAATTGTGTCTTTTTCATACGAAAAATGTAATTCTTGTTGAAATGATTTATTTATTCCACCAATTATATGTACATATTAACATATTACAAGAAAAAATATACTAAACAGAAAAAATGGTGAAATGGGTTATGATATGACAAATTTGATGAGAGAACAGCGAAAATTTACTTACGACGATGGTGTTTAAATTATTCGTTGACGATGGATAATGTTATTCTTATGAGGCGTCGTCAACGAATACGTATTAAACACCGTCATGTGAACGTAGTGATACTTCAGAAACAGGCTAAATTCCACACTGTTACAGAATATTGTTGATTGAATTTACAAGAGACGTTTCTCGTTAAACGATTTTCAGATGCAAATTTCTTTATTCCGATAACGAATTCACGACGCAACCCTCGCATCCTAGCCTACGTTATATCGACTTTATATTATAACAATGTTGAGGGAGTCTTGAAAGGTTTCTGTCTCATAATATAGTCATTGATATTGCATGTAAATTGTAATGATTAGCATATGAAATATATTAATGTAAATTTAATAATGTTTTTTATTTTATTAAATTTAAAAATAATTTATAATTAAATGAATTAAAGAGCAAGTCTCTGTTGCTTTTATGCATTTTTTTATAATTTATATATATAAAAAAAGGCTCTTTCGCGTTACACTATAACATGACTCGGTAAATATTTATTAAATCAAATGCGTTCTTTAATAGTTTAATTAATATTCAAAACAGTTTGTTCCCATAAGAAACTTTATCAACATTGAAACTGAGAAACATGCTGTCTTTGATTTACAATTAAGTCGAAATACCCGAGTTGAAAAAAATGTCATCTTTTATCGCTATTTAAGCTCTCTTCTCGTCTTTTGTCCTCTAATTTTGCACCATTTTAGAGGAAAAAAAAGACGAGGTTACGTATTTTGTCCTCTTATTGAACATAAAATTTTAGAAATTATGGGGGGCATTCACAAAGCACTTTAACCCCAACTTTAGCCCCAAGTTTTATCCCTGGTACTGAACATGGTGCTAAACCAGGGGCTAACCATGATTAGCACCTAGTTTAGCACCATGTTTAGTACCAAGGATCAAACTTGGGGCTAAAGTTGGGGTTAAAGTGCTTTGTGAATACCCCCCATTGTCTTCATTTCATCCTCACGTTGATATGTGTTTTAGTGGTTAAAAGATTAAGTTTAGACGTGTAAAGGATAAGTCGAGAACAAATTTTTTTAAGTAAGTTATACACAGAAATATAATTTCAATATGATATCGTTGTTACGTAACACCCCGCGTGACAATCCTGCCGTAGTGACAAAGTATTGACACGTGAGGCTGCGGCACGTTTTACAAAATACCACTTTAATGGTTTATATTTTGTTTACTGTTAATTATTATATTTTGTTTACTTTAGTTTTAGTTACTTTACTTTTATTATTTGTGCTACATAATAGTGTAGTAATGAATTATTAATTAAAGTTGCAAAATATAATTTAATATTTGTGCTGCAGGCTTTCACTCAACAAATGGAGCATACATTATTTAATTAACGATCAGTGTTGTTTATTTTTAACGCTGCGATGCTTTCACGCTAGTTTCTGACATAAAAAACATAGTATTTTCATTGTATAAATTCATGAACTTTTTTACAAATTTAATTAAGTTTTTGGTACTTAAATTATCTCATTTACAAGGTCGATTCATTGCTGATAAAACTATAATTTGAAGATATTTTTCCATCTTTATAATTAACAAGATTTATCACTGACATTCTGAACATTAAATATAATCCTTATGGACAAGATTTTGGAAAAAATTGCTAATTTACAATTTTACATTACTAAATAACTATACTGAATTTTGATTCCTTATAAAAAAGAAATCTGAGTAGTAAAAAGTAATCTATGATTGTCAACAGAGTAAAATACACACCATTGTTGAAGACAATGTAATTATTGGCAAATCAAATAGAAATGTGTCGATTTATCTCTAAAATTTGATCAATAACATCCCCAGACTTGCATTAAGACTCAATTTCCCATTTCTCACTCTGTTGCTATGACCTCTGTTGACATTTTAATATGAAACTCACGAGGGATTCTAATATAATTGCAAAAGCTAATACAAGAAATTCTCTGTGGAAATCCCATAAAGTCGAAAATCCAGTGTTTACTCCCGGTAATATGGACCGTATGTTTCTTGTTTGTTTTAG
This sequence comes from Siphlonurus alternatus, assembly GCA_949825025.1. Lineage (NCBI taxonomy): Eukaryota > Metazoa > Arthropoda > Insecta > Ephemeroptera > Siphlonuridae > Siphlonurus > Siphlonurus alternatus. Next base: position 24,886,877 of record OX463785.1, on the reverse strand, counting down.
GCAGAATGGCTCTGTCGCCAAGTTTGCTGTTGCTAGCGACAATGATGTTGGTTGGTATGGGACCTCGCAGCTTTGTGGACCCTGCCACGATCCCTGAGGCACCCCCCACCAAGCCGCTGCAATTGTTTCACGGTACGTACTTGCATGTTGAAACCTGTGGAGTAAATCGATCGTACCTCAAACTGCGATGAAAGTTGTTAGTCTAGCAAGTTCAGTGTTTACTGCTATATAAGATAATTGATATATTAGAGGACAATGTTTGTTGGAGTGTTTTCTTTGGTGGTGCATATGTCGTCGTAGTTATATATCCGATGGACATTCTGCAACTTTGGTATATAGTTGTTATTCCTTCAGAAAATAATAATACGCTACGAAATCAAATTCCAATGATCCTTACAAGTAAATACTAAATTTTAAAATGCTATATTTTTATTTATTTAAAATAATGAAAATGTTAAAATTCTTCATATAATTACGCATTAAACTCACACAAAAGTTTTGCAATAAATTTAAATTCAGAGTAAATCTTCGTGTTTCAAAATCAACCCGACGGCTGTGATCGATCTACGCTCGATCGCTGCTCGCGTGGGACTTGTTAAGTGTTACCGATCAGATGGGGAGTTTGAAACTTGAGTGAAGTTGAAGTTTGTGGGAACTCCCTACTTCGAGTCTTGTTTATTTGCATGCTAATGATGAGATGCCATAAACATACATTACGTTGAGCACACAAAAGAAAGCGATACGAGACTTGCAGAAGAAAATGAAACAAGTTTATTTCTCTAGCTTGTGCTTTGTTTTCATTTATAATAATATAATGAACTTATTTATTACTTCATTATGCATTGGGGGCGGGGGGGGGGGGGGAATTGTGTAAATTTTAAATATAGATCTGATGTAATTAAAGTAAGTAGCAAACTTTGTTTAATTAAAACAAATAGCAATTAAAACATTGTATAAAAAATAGCATACTATACTGATCTTCAAAGAAATTGTTATATTTTAATTAAGTCGTCAAATTATTTGGTCCGATGATTGAACAATACTCTTGCCCGCAGCTGCGGTCGCATCGTCCGGTGAGCGTGTTCGTTTGTTTGTCGCATTATAGTCCGAGGTTCGAGCCCCTCTCTTGCCCGCAGCGGCGGTCGCATCGTCTGGTTGTCTGTCTCACGGTTCGCCGGTCAGCCTTTGAGCACGGGAGCGTGGTTGTGTGAAGGCAAATTAGCCGCTAGGTTAGTCCCGTTGAGTGGGCAGTAGGGGCGGGGCCTGTGACGTCACTGAGGGTGAAAATGTTGGTGTCAGATTTATTTCCAATAAATAAGTAGGATCAACTGCGATCCAGCCATAAATAATGAAGAAAATTTGAGTTGTTTTTTATACGGTAGTTTGAGTTCTACTTACACGATTTAAAATAAAATAAGATGAGAACTCAGTGATGCAATAAACCATTGAACGTAAGGGTCAGTTTCTTATCTCGTTTTACTGATAATGAACTGTAGTGACAGTCTCTTTAATTCACAAGTGCAGCACAATTTGCCTACCTACACGGGGTATGGCATATCTGAATGAAGAAAATTTGCAAACTGATATGTTGTAGTTTAAAAAACGATGTAGTAATATTGCAATCAAATCGATTCACGTTTGTAGGTCATATATGAGCTGCACGTGATAGCTTACATTCCCCTTGCTGGCTGCAACGTGAGCGATTACATCTCACTTCAGAATCACTGTTACTGCATTACAAAGTACTTGCCATTGCACTGCATATGAGCGTATGCCCATATATGCATATGAGCTGATTGTGAGAGCGAAGCATTTCAATTTACATTCCACTTGGAATCACAAACACGGTTGAGAGCGGTGTCAAATTGATTGATTGCTTGCCAGCAAATACTGCAGTAGATAGATCGGTTTGAATGAGATGATCACGAGGAAATATCAACCATATGTTCTCGAGTCTAGAACAATTAATAGAACATTAATTTTACCAATTCATTAGTATGTGTTTTATAGGAAATATAACTCTTTATTAAAATATTAAATTAGTATATTTTATTTATTTATTTAATAATTAAAAAAAAAATAATTTAATTTAACATTGTTACATTTTAACAGTTCAACTGAATTATTTCACGTTCAATATTTTAAACAAACGTATTCAAATTTTGTTAATTGAACTGTTTTAATCACCAACTCACATAAATTTATATATAAAATTAATTGAATAAAATTATTTCAAAAATAGAATAGATGGAGCGAATTCTAATTAAATAATTATAGATTATCAGTACACCATCTCGATGCATATAATAAAGCAAAACAAAATATGGGGACATAACATGAAATAGATATGATTACAGGATATATACAGGGTATATCCTGAAATACAGTATATATATATTATATATATTTTGGGGCGATATTTTTACGAAAGTGGCGCGGTCCAACATTCCTACTTCTTGTGGCCTGTTTGGAATTGCTGGAATGGTAACAATTAGATCGATACGGACCCCACAGTTAAGAGACGGTGTCAATAGCCTTTTAATAATTTTGACAATTCAATGTAGGGAGTTCGTTGGCAAAGAATTTTCTAATTTCAAATGTCTGATTATCATCAGTGGAAGCTTCAATTCGATTTTTTTTTCCGGAAAAAAAAATAATAAAATAAAAAATAATAATGGACTAATTTTTAATAAATTGAAATCTAATGAACAATGTGGACTATTATTTTTAAAAAGAAAAGAATGCCAATAACCTGGTAAAATTATTTGCAATATTAGTGCTAAAAATTATTCAATTTGTCCCCGTGAAATTTTAACGCACTTGAAAATGCATCACTTTAAATCTTGAATACATAAAATAAACTGCAGCACATGCCTGCTATACACAGCAGAGGTGTGACAGTAATAATTAATTTAATTGCAGTTTAAACAAATATGAATTTTTATAACATAAAACAAAAAATATTATTTTTTAAAATATTTAATTTTTTTAATTAATTTTATTTTTTTTACTAAAAATGTTGTTGTAAACTTTATTAGTATAAAAATGTATAAAACATTTTTGAAATAAAGAAAATAAAAAAAAAATATTTAAATTTGGCAACCTGAGAGTTGAATGCACACTTCTTGAAAAAAAATAAGTTACATGTGCTTTGTTTGTGTCCTTCACCAAGATAAGGAAGAATATGACCGAATACGTTTCATAAATTGTAGGTTATGAATGAATATTGAATTATGTTTGGGGATGGGGACACAATATGAACTAGGACTTCCTAGCTATTACAAAAAATAACGAGGTCCAGAATTCACTGTTAACTTTTCATCAGCGTCTTGTAGGGAGTTTGGAATTGCTGGAATGGTAAAATTTTTTACAACAAAGGAAGGTTAAAATTACCTTTAAATACTTTAGACGCAATTCAATATCGGGAGATTGTGAAGTATTTGCTAATTTTAAATGTTTGATTATTAACATCAATCCATTTCATTTTTTGAGATCTGGTAATCAAAGTGGACTATTCTTTAACTTTAAAAAATTATATGAATTATAAGTTGGTAAAATTCTTTACAATATCAATACAACAAAATATTCTTCATTTGTCAATTTGCAGCGAAATGTTAAAAAACTCTTGAAAGAACATCCCACTTCAGTTATTACATAAAACATAACAACACTGCACCTTCACAGCGAGGTGTGGCAATGCTTGCATGCATATTTGCTAATGCAGTCTGCTTCTCTCACAGTTCATCTTTACACTAGCTACAGTTCAGTAAATCTAAGATTACCACTCAAAGTAGCCGAAAGCAGAAACATGAAAACTTCGCGGAGAGGTCGAAATCCCTAAAATCAATCTCTCTGCAAAGATTGAATTGAAGTCCAAAAACCTCGCAGTTCCGCCTACTTCCGGTTATAATATTAAATTAGTTGAACTGTATAATGCAGCAGATGACTTAAAAGTAACAAAACTTCATCGTGCTTTTTGTACATCTCTTGACACCACGAGCGTTATGAGGTCGCGACGAGATAGTTTTGTTTGAATCGAATTTTGATTAAAGCTCTTCTAACTGCCTCTGTTTGTTCATGGGATGTTCTGTTTTTTGTTCCCAGTAATATAATTATAAAGACTGCCCTACATAATGTAGCAATATTGCATAATGTTGCACTTCTGCATGTAGAATCAAGAGAAACAATTTCTCTCGGATGATAAAATCGTTATCTGGGTCATCTTTTATTGTGACGTCACCTGATAGTAATTAAAACTTGACGATGCAATCAAACTCGTTTTCTTATTGATTTACCGTACTGGAATGTTTTTCATGACTAACACCTGAAAGTGTTGCTTATTTACTTCAAATCTGTCATTCCTGATTTTTTTTAACGTTTCTGGGTAATTAAAAACTACATTTCTTAATAACAATGCATTTTTTATCGTCAAAAATTAATCTTTTCATTTATAGAAAACCATCAATTTTTTTTAGAAGCAGTTCCTGTATATAGAAAAGAATCTAGAATGACTTGGCACTCAGTAATAATTTTTAAATGTAATTATAAGACTAAATTATTAACCATTGCAGCTGGTAAGCTTGTATTTTATTAATACAGAAACGCATTACATTGTTAAAAGAGGACTTAAGAAATGTGAACAAGATAATTCCTGATTTACATCATGAAAATAAATCTCTCAACAATAAAAATTAACACAACAATATATTTACATTATACAAATGACAAACAGAACAAAACAAAAACTTACCATATTCTCTGTAAAAATGTTTTAATGCGACGTATTTATTTTAAATTGCGCATTTTTTTATGTGAATTGTTTTTATTTTTTATACACGCAATGCAGTACATTTTTACAGCTAATGACTTTTGAAAGTGAGAAAACAATGCTTTATTGTTTTAAACAATTACAAGAAAGAGACTTTCATAATTATCAAAGGTGAACAAAAACAATGAAATGTTAAAAATTTGTTGGAATTTACTGTTTGTGTAAAAACATCAAAGCAACTCCCCGTTGTTTGGAAATTGTTAATAAAATAACAGTGCATGTTTTGGTTTATGGAACTCCCCATCGCTTTTTTTTAGAATATCTGAAAATTTAGTTGAAAACTAATTGAAAATTAATAATTGCTTTTTAAGTTTAAATTTTATTAAGTATAAAATATTAAATATAAAAATATAGCTTTTAAAATTATTTTTTTAATAAATATAATAACATAATTGTAAATTATAATAGAAAAAGAAAAAATAATTATATATTTATATTTTTATAAAAATGTACCTCAATATTAATAAACAGAAAGTAGATACATACTCTAAATTGTTTTGTGGTTCGTCTCTTTTAAATCTACAAATTTTTTATGGTGTAAAATAATATTTTATGTTTCTAATGGATGAAATTAATAATGAATTATGATGGAGAACGTATAAGTTTCGTGATTGTTGTAATATGAGCTTCAATCCAATCCACTCCGAACCTCCTCAATCCAAAGTGATGATACAGCTGCCAGCAATGGAAGATAACACTCGAAGCAAATTAATAATGTGGATATCAAAAAGCGATATCTTTTGTCTACAAACTGATAAGTGAGGTAGCTCATTTTTTTGTTATATCGAGATAATAGATGTGACGTCACGCCCAGAACAACTCATCTTTCACACGTCTAAACTTAATCTTTTTACCTCTAAAACACATCTTATTTCCTCTTCACTAAAAGTGAGAATGAAATGGAGAAAATATTTCTATCATTTTATGCTCAAGAAAAGAAAAAAATACGCTATCTCGTCTTTTTCACCTCTAAAATGGTGCAAAATAAGAGGGAATTAGGCTATAGGAGAGAGCTTTTAATAGCGAATAGAAGATGAAATTTATTTCAACTTGGGCATACCAAAAATATCCAAAATTAGGAATTAGATTTGATTACGGAGTTGACAAAAAATATTTTTTTTTATTATTTTCACTTTCGCTCCTGTTTGCATGCCTTATAACTCTTATAAGATAAATAGACTAAATTAGACTCAATACATTGCTATTTGCTAGTTTAACGTAGAAACAAATATGTTTTAGGTTTATATTATCATATTACAATTTATTCGGTATGAACCACTCCCGATTTGAAATAAATTTCGTCTTTTATTCGCTGTTCAGCTCTTCTCTCGTCTTTTGTCCTCCTATTTTGCACCATTTTAGAGGACGAGATTACGAATTTTTTCCCCTTCTTGAGCATAAAATGTTAGAAATATTGTCTTAATTTCATTCTCACTTTGAGTAAAGAGGAAATACGATGTGTTTTATAAGTAAAAAGATTAAGTTTAGACGTGTAAAAGATGAGTTGAAGACGTAATTTTTCAACTAGGGCTCCCTGTGAATTTCACTTCCAGCAAAAGTTGGTCACGTGATCGCCTAATTAAATATTTTTAATTATTTTTCAGACATTTGAAAGGACACATGGCTACTGATATTTTATAATTACTGAAAATGTATAAAATTAAATATAAAAATATTTTATTGCAGAGTATATTATATTTATATTTTTTTAATGCGAAAAAGGAAGTTAAAACTACCACGTCTAGACACCTAATGGTTTAATTAACATTTAATTGAATTAAGTATTACATTAATTTTAAAATTAAATTACAAGAAAAAAATTATCGTCGTAAAATATATTATACCATGGAAAGTTTTTACTACTTTATGGAACACATTAAAAGAAATTATAATTAAAAGAGATGACTTGGAATTAATTATAAGACTTACGACATAAAAACGTTGTTTTGTAAGTGAGTTTCTTTGTCAAAGACGAAAATATGAAGCAACGTATCGATCTCCCGGACCGAGCACTCTGTGGGCACTTAGCGACCGCAGTAAATCTCGCCCATTATTGCTTTGTATTGTTAAATATATTGTTGCAATCGGAGGAGTGTGTGTGTGTGAGGGGAATTTAACGTCATCTAAAGAGCTTTATAATATATCTGTAATAATAACAAACCACGAGAATGGAAATCAGACAATGTCGAATTCCATTCTACTTGCCTCATGACAATATATCTGTTTTAAAAAAATTGGGCTTCTTAAAAAACAAAAGGTTTAAAATCACAAAACTGCATGGTTATTTTCTTTATGAATCCCACTCTTTATTTTTACTGAATTGAATTTATTGTATAACAAAATAAAACAAACAGAAAAATCTGGACCGTTGATTGAGATTTTTTGGAGGGTATGTTGCCAAACTACAGGGAATTTTTAGTTGTCCATTAAACGATGTACAGCAAGTTCGTGGAGAGTTCAGAAAATGTAAAAATGTTTTTTCTCGTCAAATTAAATGTTATTCGCAACATAAAGCAATATTGTCTTTCCCCGCTCAATTTATTTTCCGAGTGAATTTTGTTATTTTTCATCTTGGCAGCGAGGGGAGAAATTGGCAGAGCGGCTGTTTTCCATCCTGGCAATGAATTTTCTTTATTTTGGGGCTGAGGAGAATGGCGGAACATGCTCAGAAGGGAGATACTGTGAATTTTAGAGATCCAAAATATACAAACATGAAAAATGTTCTTGAGTTTACTGTCTCGAAAATACCTTAAACAACACCATTTTTTAAATAACGTAAATCATGCAAAATGGTGTTTACAGTTTACATATAGAAAATGATTGCAGTGTCAAATTATATGAGATACATATTTCCACCATGATTAACTGTAAATATACTTGGTGAGTTAACTTGGCTGCATGTATCATGACTAAAATAATACGCGAACAAAAGTAATGACTAAATAATTAATCTTTTTGTTAGAAATAAAATAAAGACTTTTATTTTGTTTTTTAAATAAATTAAATTATATTTAAATTTTTATTTATAAATAAAAAGATATTAGAAGAAATTAATTTTAAATTATAAAATAATTTAACTAAAAAAACTAATTTAAATGTATTTTTATTAATAATTGTAATTAATTTAAAAAAGAAATAGTTTGGAGAGCCGAATTACTGAAAAGCACATAATGTAATCACTAATCAGCGACACTTTGCTCTTTTTTATAATATCTTAATCTAAAATGTTCTGCTTTCATACAATGGATCTACTTTAAGGTAGAGATAATATGGATCAGCTGGCCCAATGCTAAAAAAATCCCATTCATAAAAATTATGAAAAAAATTTAAAATGTTCTCCTCTACATCCCCTATCAGTAGGTAAAATATCAGGTATACAAAAACGAGCTAGTTTTCGAGTTATTAATTTTTAAAGTTGACTCATTTAACATGGAGAAACGGAACTTCCATGTTAAATTAGTCAACTTTAAAAATTAATAACTCAAAAACTAGCTCGTTTTTGTATACCTGATATTTTACCTACTGATAAGGTATGTTAAGGAGAACATTATAAATTTTTTTCATAATTTTTATGAATGGGATTTTTTTAGCATTGGGCCAGCTGATCCATATTATCTCTACCTTAAAGCATAGAAATTAAAAATGAAATATAAAGAACTCCACAAATTAACACAATTACATAATTACTTTTAAGTTTTTAGAAATTAATCTTAATTCATCTTCTAAAATATCGCTGGATTCAAAATAACTTGTTAGATAAAATTTTTACAATGCCCGTTCTCGCTCTGAAATGGCATATAACTTTTTAGTTGAAAGTAACAGTTAAATAAAAATAGACATACACCGGACAACATTGTTGAAACACGGTGAAAACGTATTGTTTAAGTGCAGGTTTTGTTTGAAATGAGCAGACAATACAGTTCCATTGTTTCCCTCATTAAAATAAAAAATTGCTAATTAATGAATCAAATGTATTGTTTGAGCGTCACGTCATTTATTTTCTATAATCGCTTAAGCCCCGGCGATGTTAACTAATTAATATTCCATGTAAACGAATAAAAAACGTGGAATTAAATTTATGTATAATCCTTTGTTACTGAAATGAAATTTAATTATAATATTATCTCTTTTTGGCTTGCCTTTTCGTGTTAAACATTATTAAATTTACTCAAAGCTTCTTCAGATGTTCCAAAGTCTTTGTATCAAGTTTTTAACAAACATTGCATTAAAGATAAAAATTATTAACTTAAACAAAAAGACAAACATTTTAAAACATTTTTTTTTTTCACCTTGCGTATTAAACTCTTTGTCACAATTAACAATGAAGTTTTTTTTTAATGTGGTCTGTTTGATTAAATTCAACTCAGAAGGGACAAAACTAATGAATGGTTTTTGTCCGACTGAACGTAATCTTGGTTAAAATACCACTAGCCATCGTTTTTGGGTGTTTGGTGTGATATTTTAGTGCTTCAACGTCAATAAAATTGACGTAGATTTTTTTCATTGAAGGAAAAGTTAAAGGTTAATGAATTTTAAATCTGGTAGCACTTCCACAGCTTCAATGAAATAAATTGCGGATTAAATTTTCTTCATGCTCTCTTAGAACACTAAAAGTTTTTGCATTCTGAATTATAAGATTATAAAATAATAAAATAATACAGTAAAAACTTGTTATTACGTTAAGTCAAGGGACCCAGAAAATTAGGTTTCCATTATATTGAATATTACCTTACTTCAAGTTTTTCTTACACCATGCAATGCTAATTTTGACGGGACCACGATATCTTAAAATCGATATTCTACCTAACAAGTTGCGTAATAACGAGTTTTTATACTGTATTAACAAAGTAAGAAAATTATTATCAATCTAACAGACATTTTAGACTTAAAAAGACGCAGAAAGTTATTCTTATGTTGTAAAGTACGTACTCTTATATTCAATGCTTTAATTTTGTTACATTAATCATTGTTCATATTTCAATAAAATTTTAAGTGTAATAAATTTTGTACGATAGACAATTATACTAACTTCAATTCAAATAATAACTAATTGCTTTTATGTGTAATTCCACCCTAGTTCACTTTTTGACGTATACTATCTGGTCTACTTTAACCAGCATGCCTATCTATCCCCCTAACGATTTGATCTACTTTAACCACGTGCCTATCGTCCTACCTGATACACACATGCCAATTGTCCTACCTGCCTGTGCACCTTTCCCTGCGCCAATGACGCACAACACTACGTAGATCCTCTCAAATTTGTGGCGGAGAGAAAATTAATCTCGCGTCCGACATTTACGCATAATCCAATTTTATTGTTGCTGCCTACAAAACGTTGAGACAGAGGCGCAGTGACGTCTAACAATATTGTTGGTGTGATGTTCAAAAATAAATGTTAAAAATGTTAATTTAAATTGAAATAAATAAATTATTTCAAGTTTTTGTTTAATTTAAAATGTTTATCAATTTTTGAACAAGAAAATAAATTTAAAATTTAAAATTATTTTATTTTAATAATTTACATTTTATTAGATAAAATTTAAATTCAACTCTTGAATAACAGCGACCAGGTTCCATTATTACCATATTAAATTATATACTTTAGTAATAATTATTTTGCCATGTACAACGTAGTTGTTGGTTCAGAAGGGAGTTATGTCCCCTAGTTGTAAATATAAATTAATCTTCTCGCATCTCTCTACAGGTGCAAATTGTTTTAAAATGTACTTGTAGAAAAATTTGCCAACATTTAGGCGTTAAAATTCGAGTTACACGTAGGGAGTTTGGGAAGCTCTTCAAAGGATTGTCACTATAGTAATTATTTTTATGGTAAAAAAAATATAAATTTGAATCGGAACATAGAGAACAAAATGACCATTCGCTTTCTGAAGCAAAACAAAGTATTATTCGGTCCAGTTTTAGACATCATAATTTTTTTATTTGGAAAAAGATGCTGCTTGACTTATATAATATTAGGGAGGTTTCTGGTTTACTATAATTTTCAGTGATCTTAGATGAGCGACAGAAATCGTTAATTGGAGATTATAAAACCTCAGGGACGATTTTTTTAACTTCGCCACCTGAGATTGAACTTCTAATTGAAATGAGGGAAAAAAATTAATTTTTAATATTCAATTTTTAATTAATTGTTTTGTGGGCAGAAAAAAATAAAGAAGTTTTAAAATAAATATTTAAAATAAAAATAAATATATTTTAATTTAATAAATAAATTAATTTGTGTTTTTTGTTTTAAATCATTTTTGCAGCTTTTTTTAATACAATTTTTTTTTTAATTGAAACAATATATGTTATACAATACGTTTAAATATTAAAAAAAAATTAAATTATTGACTACGGATTTTATATTAATTTACCTGTGTACACACAAAATCATGACTAAATTAATAATAATATTATTACAAAAATAGATATAATAATGCAAGACTGTAGTTAGGATCAATCATAATATAAGACAATCAAAAAGCGTAATCATATTAAAAAAATAAAATAGTTAAACTGAATTATTGTATTAGAATATTGCCAAGGTATAAATATGTTTTCTCCTTTCTCCTGGATTGTTTCAGGTATTTTATGTAACAACCAAATTTAAAAAACATGTTACAACATGTTCCCCTGTGGTTGTTAATTAGTGATGTTTTAATTAGCGAGCGTGTTTTGTTTCAGAGCCGCCTCCAAGCCGAGGGACTCAACCCCCGCAGCAGGTGAGTGACCTTCACAAGGTCGTTTGTCATTGGTGGATGTCCCCAAGTTGAAAAATCACATCTTCAACTCATCCTTTACACGTCTAATTCTAGTCTTTTTACCTCTAAAACACATCTTATTTCTTCTTCGCTCAAAGTGAGGATCAAATGAAGACAATATTTCTAACATTTTATGCTCAAAAAGGGGAAAAAATACGTAATCTCGTCTTTTACCTTCTATTTTCTTCTAAAATGGTGCAAAATAAAAGAAAATTAGACAAAAGGAGAGATTGACAGTGAATAAAAGATATTTTATTTCAACTTGGGGATCGTCACATTAAATTTGTTTGAAATATTTTTAATGCTTCATTTGATTTAATAATTTTTTTAACTCAATTCTATGTATTATATATTTTTCCACATAGGGACAAGAGCATAATTCTTGCACAATAAAAGATATTCCCTGTTCAGCCTATAAATGTGGTGAAATGCACTGATGGATTAAAAATGGAAAATCCACCTAGGCACTTCACATTATTAAATTGTTATAAATGATTGCATGCATTGTCCTATATACTAAAGACCTACAGTTTAAAAATTTACCCATACAAATTCCTCTATTCATTACATCAAAATTCAATGTAAAATAACCCATTTCACCATTCTCTTTAATTTTTAATATCTTTGTTTTGTAATATATGTTAATATGTACATATAATTGGTGAAATAAAAATAAAATTCAATGTTTCTAACGCAGGCTGTCCAAAATATGAATTTTGTCATTTAATAATATAAAAAACCATTTTATTTGATATTACTGTTATAAATTACAAAGTCATATTTTACAAACAAAACCAACATTACGAAAAATTTTAAAAAATATAAATAATAATGCCTTCTAATTCTGAAGTAAGCAAGATCAGGTATATGATTAAATAATTACATTTTATAGTCGACTGGAACTAAGCTAAATATTTTATTATCTAAAATGTATTCTCACATTTGAACATACTTTTATTCCAAATTTTTTGTCCAATATTGATTGAAATGGTATCATCCATATAGAATTTTAGATCAGATACTGTCAGAACTAAAATGTGAAGACAAATCAAAGCTGACACTCAATTCTGATCCCCCTGCATATTGAACGCATCACAGTGAAGACCATACGTGAATATCGGCACGTAGGCCTGCTCGATGCCTCGTGAGGTAAATTAAAGCCGGCGGCGACGAAACTTCGACACGCCAGCAAATTAATTTCTCAGCCCGCGAGAATCTACCTGAGTTGGTATATTATAAATTTTATATCAGGGTGTGTTACACTCAGCAATCGTTAACTGCAGAATTATATAAGATAGTTACACAACTTTATTATTATATTTTTTACTAAAAACTCAAAGAGTTTTGTAAAAATTTACAAGTATTTTTGAGAATAAATGAAAAAAAAAAAAAATCACGATTTCCTTGCGTATTAATAATTTATAAAGTAGAAATATAATCACATTTTTTTTATTTTTTTTTTATTTATAATATTATTTATTCCCATACGTTGACCCATTGGCAGTTCTAGTCACAAATCAAGTCTATTAAATTTGGGTGCACTTTTTTATTAATGATATTTTAAGTTGTTTTTCCTTAAAAATGCATGTTGTATGTTGTATTGTTGACTTCCCTACTTTGAATATCTTGGTTCTCGTCTCAAAATGCAAATCACGTAACTACAAAAAAATGTGTGATGAAACTGTAAACCTTATATCGCTAAAATAAAAGGGTCAAATTTAAAATAAAATAAACTATTAAAAAAACTGTAGCAAGAGTAATAAAATTAAACTTAAATAAAAAATATAACTATAATTTTGTGATTATAAAGAATCTCATATCATTAGCAGCGATTTAGTTACAATTCTGGTTCCATTTCACTTCTATAATTATGTGAACAAAATTCTTTAAAACAAGGTTAATTAAATGAAATATATTATTTACAGTAATCCAGGTTAACATATACTTTAAATATAAAATATTCACAACTTCAACTAACTCATCAAATATTGACATTGCCTCGTACAGTCCTGTACAAAAATAACGACGTTTTGTGTTTGTACGACGTGAATAATTAACCTGCTCTTGACCTTTCTGTGAGCAAGTTTGTGTAGCATCCTAATTGGAGCTTTAATTAGCAGCTAGTATCAAAATGCAGGGCGTTCAAGAGGATGTTGCTATGTTGTTGAGAAAAAACTTATATTGTTAATTTGTTGTGAAATTGATCTTTTAATGCAATTAAAAAAAAGGTAATTTTCAGTGAGCTAGAAAATATTATATTTTTGAGTGAAAGTGACTGTAACTGCAATATACCCTAGTTGAAAAATTACGTCTTCAACTCATCCTTTACAAGTCTTAACCTAATGTTTTTTTATCTCAAAAATACATCTTATTTCCTCTTCGCTGAAAGTGAAGATGAAATGAAGATAATATTTCTAACAATTTATGCTCAAGAAGAGGAAAAAAGACGTAATCTCGTTGTTTACCTCTAAAATGGTGAAAAATAGTAGGAGAAAAGACGTGTGGAGAGTTTAATAGCGAATAAAAAATCAGATTTATATCAACTATGTAATTCTCATGGATGCTAAAATAAAATCCAAGTTAATTTAAACAAGGACGAGAGACGTCATGATTATTTAACTACTTTTCGCCATTGTAAATCCTAGCTAAGCTCTGCAGTTGTTGCATACCGTGATTAACATTGGTACCTCAGCACAGAGAATATGTTATCAACGTTAATAATTGAGGGGACATGTGACGTCAGCGGTGCTCACTAGGCTCGATTCACAATATTATGACCGTTGGAGTTGTGTGGAGTGTACAAATTTGCACAAGCACTTATTTATACTTTATACATTTAACTAGGCATAGGACAAATTATTGATTTGTAATTTTAATTTTTTAATATCAACTAATATGGCTTATAACAATATACTATTATTAATTTTATTATTAAAATAATTCCCATAAATTAAATAATATATTATTTTGTAAAAAACTTAATTGTTAAAATATTTTAATTATTTATAAATTAATTAAAATAAGAATAAAAACTAAAATAATTCAATATAAAAAAAAATGTAATAAGAAAATGTATTTTAATTATATATGACAAAAAATAAAAGCAAATCACAATTAAGTAATGCTAAGTGAAAGAGAACGCACCTTTTCTTGTCCACGTTAATTCCTGCAGTCTCGTGGTGTTCCAACTAACCAAAGATGCATGCACGAAGAGGCTGGGTGTGACGTCATCGGTGCTCAGCAAGTTGAGTGCACAATATTATGATATACAGGTAGCAACTGAAGTTACTGTGATTTCAAAGCAACAACGACCCGATAACATTAGATATGAATGCAATTATTACTCTCGAACAATTTATATAGTAATTAAATTTATTATTTTAGATTGATTGAATGGCTGGCATTTTGGGGCAATTGTCACATTTTGTTCAATGTATGCCTCACATATAAAATTGTAAGTGCAGAGGAAGCGATTATTAATAAAAAGTAAAAACAAACAACAAATTACATGATTCAAGATTGCAACAATCATAATGTTCATCTGGTGTACCACGACAAAATGTGACGATAGGTCAAGATTAAGAAGAAGTAAGTAAGGTTTTATTTAATATAAATCTTTATTTTATTGTATTACTCAATAACAGTTTTTAAAAATAACACTTAATAATATATTTTATTTTGCAAAATATATCAATTTTTTTAATAAAAAACAAATTATTTATAATTAAAAATATTAAAAAATTGATAAAATAGTGAATATAAAAATGTTAAAAACAATTTTTAATTATAGTAATAAAAAAAAATATCTAAAGTAGGAAGACTATTTTTCAACAATTAATACAAACCACGTCCATGTTCTATTTTTCTACTATGATGAACGCATGACCGAGGCACATAATGCAGCACACGAGGCTGTTTTACGTTTATGGACCTGCTGGCTGTTCTAATAAGCTAAAGTGGGGTTCATACTCAATATAGAAGTATGGCAGAAACCTTAATAAGCATCATGGAATTTTCTACACATTACCGATAAACGTTATAATATTCAGTTCATACATTTATAATTATTTTTATGTCTTGAATTCACGTTGTTTCATTAGTTTTTATTGAGAAGAATTCAAGAGCTAGTAGGTGTTATGTTTTACGATTTTCACAATACATTTCAAATTAAGGCTAAATATTATGTGACGTCAGAGTCGAGCATAAATTAAAAATATAGAAGAAATTTTTGAGTCGTACATAAATTAAAAATATACAGACGAAATTTTTGAGTCGTACATAAATTAAAAATATACAGACGAAATTTTTGAGTCATGTATAAATTAAAAATATAGATGAAATTTTTGAACCGAGCATAAATTAAAAATATAGATTAACTTTTTGAATGGAGCATGAATTAAAAATATAATATAGATGATCGTTTTGCATGATTGACTTTTATAGTAGAGGAATGATGTCCTCCGTAACTTTTTAACACAGAAATTAAAAGAACATTAATTAACCACCTGCATTACTGACATATTCGCACCTGGGTTGGCAAAACTAATACCCTTGAATTGTACGCAACTTTGGCGCTCGTTTCTAAAAACAAAATTTAATTAAAGGGCCTCCCCGTGCCCTAAATACAAGTAGGTCAATTGACGTCTTTTTCTCAAAAAGTCGATAAACTACGAGTCGCGTCCTAACTTTAATTTGAAATTATATGACTGTTGGCATGTGCAGTCGTCACTTTGGAAAATTCCCTTTTGCGGCCTTGTTAATCACTACACTCCATAAGAATAACACAGGGCATGATGATTAACAAGGCTGCAAGTAGGAAATTTTACAAGGTGACAACTGTACCGCGATACTCAGCTTGTATCTTCAAGAAACACATTATATTTTATTGAATCTTCAAATTGCAAGATAAAATAAAAAGCTGATTACTCTGAAAAATGTAATCTGTACGTTATTTCTTCTATATTTTATTAATCAACGTATATCCACACATACAATGTTATCAACATAGGAAATTCGACTTTACTGGATAACGCACCGTCAAACACGAAGACATATTACATGAACATATTCTCTGGTGTATCCGCCAAAAGCTGATAAAGATGTAGTACATCTCGCGTGATTGATGGCTCGAACGAACTTTCAAAGTTGATTGATGATTGTTTTTTTTTCTTCGGGAACGAAAAGTCAAGTTGGAAAATATTTGGGAGAAGAACAAAATTGGATCAACTTTTTGTCAACAAGAAAGAAAAATGTTTGGAAAATAATTTAGCAGTATAGAATTTTATTATCAAACTTTTTTTATACCGTATAACAATTTGTAAGTTTTTTCTGCTCTCTCTCTCTCTCTCTCTCTCTCTCTCTCTCTCTCTCTCTCTCTCTGTCCTTATTTCAAAATTATTTTTCCATTACAGTAAAGTAGAATTCAGCAAAGCCTTTTAATATGTTACCACACACAGCAGCCTATACTTTAACAGTATATGTAATCTGGCGTCAAATGAAACAGATGTATAATATTCGTGTCGCCAGCAAACTTTGCAGTTTCAATAGCAAGTAAGTTGATTAAAGTTCTGTATAGAGCACTCTGATATCAAAATTAAATTATCTGATGAAGTGTGGGTTTCATTCGTTGGGAGCACACTTAGTTTTATCAACAGAAAATAATTTGATTCAACGCGATATTATATTGATGTAAAATTAATAAAATTTCAAATCGAAGTGGAGACATACGAACTAAATTAAAAAATGGGAGTTCTGAGTGTTTAGAAACACACAATTTAGTGCCGAATATTAGATCGAGCATGAAAT
Organism: Siphlonurus alternatus; assembly: GCA_949825025.1. NCBI lineage: Eukaryota > Metazoa > Arthropoda > Insecta > Ephemeroptera > Siphlonuridae > Siphlonurus > Siphlonurus alternatus. Next base: position 24,869,480 of record OX463785.1, on the reverse strand, counting down.
TAAGGAACTATATAGACCATGGTTATTAATAATAAAAAACAAGACATCACAGTTTATAGTCAAGTTTTTTTAACATAACATTGAAAAAGTGAAGCTTAATAAATTAAATTTAACATTAAAATTAGATTTCACACTTTCTGAGATTAAAATTTATTTAAAACAAATTTTTAATTTATTTAAAACAAATCTGACATTTCGCAATTTAGTAATACCTTCCCCGAAAACATTGCACCAGTGTCATGGTAAGCTTTCTAAATAATTGTATTTCACCATTCCGATAATTTAAAATTTTGTCTCAAAATAACTCCGTGCTGTATTTATTTGGTTTATTTCCACTCTCCATTAGTTAAAATATTTTGGCCGAGTGGACGATATTTGCCGGGTCGTTTGTTGACTTCATTAGCGAACTGTCAAGGTCAGACATTAAATGCTGTGCAAATAATTGTTAACCCGAGTTATTATTGTTTATCATCAACAATGTATTTAGATACTTGCATAGGAAGTGCATTGTTTTCTTCATTTCAATTTTCTATTGCTAATTTTGTTCCGTTTTATCATTGTTATTTATTAATAATTTCACTCAGTGAGAAATCTAACACTAAGCACTTACAAAATATGAAAAATATTTAAAAAAAATCTTTTATTTGTCTTGAATCTTGACAACATTTTTAATAAAAACATTCCAATTTGTTGGCAAGCAAAATATTGATAGTAATCACCCTGCTGTGATTTTTGTCATTTTACTTTGATTTAAGGAAGCTCTTCACCTGATGAATGTATTAATGATAGTGGTCACAACCCTATTTACTAACAGTCTTTAGTCCCAGGCCTTTTAATCCCAGGCCTTTAATCCTCAAAACCTTTAATAAGTACCTTCTATGTGGGTTTCCAGTCAATAACCGACCTGTTGTGCCGACGAGCTTTTGTTCGGTTTTTAATTACCCGCTCGAGCTGAGAGTTTTTCAATAGCAAGTTTAGAAGTGAAGTGAACTCATCTCTATCGTCAACCAAAAAGTAATGTTTTAGGAAATAATTTATATTCAGACACAACAATATTTTATTTATAAACAAGTTTATAACAAAGTATTGTTGGTCTTTGAGTGAAAAACATGGGACAGTTTTTTATTTACATTTTTTTAACTTATTGAACATTTTTATTAATTTATTATAAAAGTTGTTGTGTCTACTAGCGCCAAAAATGCCATTACGTTCTCTGCTCTGGTGGCGAAATAAGACACTACGTCGTCTCATGTTTAACAATGAAAAAGGCTTCATGCGACAGACATTATAAACAATGGTTTGTTACAACCATTGCGAGTAGAATACTTTGTTTAGCAGTTAACATAAGACCCGTCAATATGGACACATTCTATATATTTTTATTATATATTTGGGACCTCAATTGAAAAAAAAAAATCAGTTGTCTTCAAACCTCTGAATGGAGAGGGGAAAATAATAGGCTGTGACGTATTAGTCATGTAAAACACATTTTCATATTCATACATAACTATGACGTCACAGCGTTTTGCAGTCGCGAATATAAGAGATTAAAAAAATATTAACAAAATTCACAATACATAACATATGATCGAGTTCCAATGTAGAAGTTCATGCATGTTCTTTGAAACACGTTACTTAAGGAAGAGACAACACGAATCAGCTGTTCGACGTAGTCCCATTTGATTAATATGTAAACCTTAGCAAATCCACAAAAATTCTGAATTTTTTTCTGATAGGCAGATTTTAGTGCCTAGCGTACTAGAATTAGGAAATTAGGAAATTCTAGTACGCTCTGGGTCATACAAAAATTTCAAAAAAATTTGAAGAGACGATTTTTTAAAATTAATTCTTTAGTTTATGCCCTATGCTGAAAATTAAAAAAAATATATATATATTAATTAAAAAAAAAAAAATCGGTTCCTTTAATTGTTTTAAGATTTTTTTTGTATGGCTTTTGGGCACTAAAATCTGGCTGTCAAGAAAATTTCAGAATTTTTGTGAATATGCTAAGTTTACATGTTAATCAAATGAGACTACGTCGAACAACTGATTCGTATTATCTCTACCTTAAACCCTGCAATGCTCGGTGCACACTTTCTTAATCCAGCTCAGAAGGTCTACGTCAAAATTTTTGTTCGTAAACTTGCCCAGAATATTTACGAACAAATCTGTGGTGTGACGTGCATCTTTACCTCTGACGTGGCTCTGACGTGGCTCTGACGTGGCTCTGATGTGGCTCTGACGTGGTTCTGACGTGGCTCTGACGTGGTTCTGACGTGGTTCTGACGTGGCTCTGACGTGGTTCTGACGTGGCTCTGACGTGGTTCTGACGTGGCTCTGACGTGGCTCTGACGTGGCTCTGACGTGGCTCTGACGTGGCTCTGACGTGGTTCTGACGTGGTTCTGACGTGGCTCTGACGTGGCTCTGACGTGGTTCTGACGTGGCTCTGACGTGGCTCTGACGTGGCTCTGACGTGGCTCTGACGTGGTTCTGACGTGGCTCTGACGTGTTTCAGGATGAGGAGGAAGCGCAGCTCGCGAGTCTCAAGCAGCCGCCAGGTAAGACCCTCGACTTAATGAGTCATTAGCCCCGCTCTTGCAGCAACCTTCTAAATCTCTTTTACCAACATCGTCTGTTTCCTCTACCGTGCTACCAAAATATTTCATTTTCCTTTCCCGCCCGCCGCTTTGTCTTTGCGAGCCTTCTTCATCAATGTATTCAGGATTGACGTTTTGAAATTGACATGCAACATTTACGTAACATATCGGGATCGCTAAACAATTTTTGAGTCGAAATTATCAGGCAAATCGCTCCGATAATCGACGATATTTCTTTCCCAGAGTTATGTTTGAACAAGTTTCGTGGCCTCAATCGTTTTTTAGTAAATATTTGTGAACGTTTGAAACTCTCCCAGCCTTTCAATTAAGTTCAAGGGTTGTATAAATATCGTAGGAAAGTAAATAAAAAGAACGTTTGAAAATCTGAAAGAAATGTTGGAACTTTTTTAAGTAAACGTTAATTAAAAAGTGCTTACAATTTAATAAAAATTGGTGGCAAAAAATAAAGAAATATAATATCAAGTGAAATTATTAACTTGATGTACAAAAATTGTAATTTCAATTAATGTTTTGAGAAAAAATCAAAACAAATTCAAGTTTTGAGTGAACAAGAGAAATTGCAAATTGAAAAAAAAATGCTTGCCAAATCTTTTGGACTCCCAAGATTTTCAAGTCTGCCCCTTTAAAGTATGTGACCAGCGCCACTTTGGTGCTAAATAGGTTGCCTAAGTAGGCAGGGAGTCACCATGGCAAGTCATAAAAAATGTGTATTTTTTTTTTTTATATATATTCAATGCATGGTAATATATTTTTAATATTTTTATGGCTGATCTGGTTAAAAAGTTTTGTATTATATTGTAATATGTGTTTTCTGAATAAAAGCCTTTTGAATATTTTGAATCTTGAAAGCCTTACTAAAAAAAAAAAAAAAAAAAATTTATTAACCTTTCAGACTGTTCAAAATTTTTTCATTTTTTTTCCCATGTTCTTATTGCTGTATATCATATAATTTAAAATCCATAAATTTCAAATGCATAGAGCATACTCATATTATTATAATTTATTAACTATAGTCAGATTAAACTTTCTAAAACTCCCTCTCGATAAAACATCATTTTCTTCGTTTATCACATTACACGACTAAAGGTATTTTCTGTGATTATTAGACATACGTTAAATCAACAACTTGTTCTTACAAGTTAAAGAAACTACTTCAACATTTACTGAAAACCTCTCGTAAGCAAAACAGCAGCTCGATAAGATGCGAGATAAAATGAATATTGAATATAATTTCCTGTTTTTCGTACCGCGGGAAATTGGCACACGAAATGTCTTCTCTGAATTCTCTCGCTCATTTAACGTCTCTGTTGGGATACGAGTCTGTATACTGTATATAACTTTGTGTATACTATGCACTGTTTGTACTAGCTGTTGTATCAAATAGAAGAGAAACGTGACAGGAGGAAAACATTGTTACTTTCAATAACGTAATGTTAATGTAAAAATAATGTTACAGAAAATTTTAATTATAAATTATTTTCACACCTACAATTTACTATTTAGATTATAAATACAGGAAATTAACTTGCACCCCTGCCCTACGTGAAATTTGGTCAGAATCCGCTTTTTTCCTATCGAAGTATTACAAGTTGTTTATTCATATCATTTTCTCATGCAGTATTTGATTTTATCATTTCATTGCAGAGGGATGAAGTTTAAATTTTGTGTATTTTACAATATTTTTAATTAATTTACCTATAAAAGCGGATTCACATGGCGATTTTTATCAGGCGACGCGAAGCGAATAATGCGCACTTGCTGTAACATCCATTGGCAGCCATATTTGGCGATTAAAAAAAGAGCATCGAAATTAAACGCGATATTCGCCGCCGCAACCGCGAATTCGCTCGCTTCATAGGATTTCACAGCTTTTGCGTCAAAATCGCGTCGCATCGCCGTTGTCGCCATCTGAATCCGCCTTAGTGTATGTATTTACGAAAAAAATATTACTTACTGAAAAAATATTAATCACTAAAAAAATACTATTTTTTTTTTAAATATTTAATATTTGTAACCTTCTATTAATTTGAATGATTGACACAAGCGCCCTCAATTCTCACTGCTGCCTGCAGGTTTTGCCACTGTTGGTAATTCGAAGACGCCAACTCGTTAACAAGTCGCCCTCGGCCGTTGACTTTCCATCTCCCCGCTAATTAATTTCACCCGTGGCAAAGTTTGGGGAGAAATGCACCCGCAATTTACGTCGACTGCCACGTAACACAATTAGTCTAAAATGACATGGTACCGTGTAAACCTCAGCCAGGACGAACATATCTATTTTATCAAAGATACTCTTAGTATCAAATCTCTGGCAAATTTGTTGGTTCCCTCAACCTCTTGTCCGCAAACCTTTTTATTTTATAGCTTTGTTTTTATTTCGTCGTATATTTGGGCTGTAAAATAAGCTTTTGAAAGCTTTCGAAAGTCATGCATTATTTAGCTTATTTTGTTTGTATTATTTATTCGACGTTAAAATATCATAATTCTGTAACACGATGAATATTTCCATTTTCAAGTCTTTCTATCAGCTAGCATCGCTTACTAATTATGTCTATGTAACAAACTCATTTCCACCCAAGTTGTAATTTGCTAATTAATTTTGTATATTTTTTGGTCATTTTTCGTATAACTTACACATAACTTTTAAAATACGCTATATATACGCATTTTTTCCCTGCAAAAGTTATAAATTATTTTTTACTATACATGCACGTATACATTTTTCCCCGTGCAAAAATTTGCAATTCATATTTTACCACTAAATTATTTTTTCTCCGTGTACTGAACACGTTTCTTACAAGAAGTTCTGACTTATCAGCAACTATCAGAGCGTCTCACTGCTAAGCTAGTTCATTCAAACGCACTCCGGCTTGAAGAGTTCTCAACAGACTTGGATCTGACAAAACCTCTCGCATGGCCGCTCTTTCAGATTTACAAGACGGTTTTATAAAGAATATCTTTTACCGAGACTCGATCGTTGCTCTGTGGATATAATGATGAAATATTTTAAAATTTAGTTAAAAAATGTACTCAACTTGTAATTAATTCAACTTTAATAACTGTGATCAATGGTCATATAAATGATGGTTTTATAGATAATGATATCTTTTACCGAGACTCGATCGTTGCTCTGTGGATATAATGATGAAATATTTTAAAATTTAGTTAAGAAATGTACTCAACTTGCAATTAATTCAACTTTAATAACTGTGATCAATGGTCATATAAATGATGGTTTTATAGATAATGATATCTTTTACTGAGAATTGATCGTTGTAACTTTGGATATAATGATGAAATATTTTAAAATTTAATTTAAAAAATGTATACCCTACTCGCAATTAAATACACTTTAATTAACTGACGTATTATAAAGTTTTGGGCTTAACCTGAGAAATTTGGATGAAAAATTCGCTACAACAGATTTTCTTCAAATTAATTTGGTGGACTCACAACAATCGTCAAATTAGCTCTGAATTTTTTCGGAATATTTTAACCGTTGGTTTAATTATAATTAATTTATTTAAATGAGAATTTTGTATCCTTCCAATGTTAAATTTGTTAATTAGCATTGCAAAAAAACTATACAACAGATTCTTTTACTTTTTTTATTTACTAAAACCTAATTTTTTGGACTATTTTTCTGAATTGTTTACATATATTTTGAACCGTGGCGATGATCGTTTCCTATATGTGATGAGAAATGTGGCAACGTTCTCAAGGACTGTTGTCACCACCCCCTCCTAAAAATAGAGTATTGTCCTCAATTTTTTTTTATTGCAGAAATGGATAGAGGGTGCAAAGTTATGCTACCCTGATTTTTTTCAGATTTTTTAGAGCCCGGGAAGTATTTTTAAAAAATTATTGAAAGTCCTTTTCGTGACGTCACGAGACGCCGCTCCTTAAGAATGAGATAGGACTTGCCGCCGCGTGACGTCACAAAAAGGACTTTCAATAATTTTTTAAAAATAGTTCCAGGTCTCAAAAAAATCTGAAAAAAATCAGGGTAGCATAACTTTGCACCCTCTATCCATTTCTGCAATAAAAAAAATGGAGGACAATACTCCATTTATGCGCATTCCAATGCAAACAGTGTTGCCACTATAGCCACGCCTCTTGACCTTGACAGACAAATTCTCAGGTTATACCTTAAAGAGCATTCTAAATGTCAATTAGTGTAATTATAATTAAAACATAGTCATCTATATAACTTGATATTATGTGATATAGCACACACCTAGATATTTATAGAAAGCTTTTCCAAAGTAAACCAAAGCAATTATTTTCTTATAATTAAGCTTCGTCTAGCATTAAGCTTTAATTATTGAAGTATCATTTCATATAATTTTCTGTTGCTTATGTGAGCTATCAGTTATACGCTGCAATATTAATATGAACAGTGCACTTTTATGATCAAGGTTTCCAAAATTTTTTTAGTTTCACAAGTCAAATTTTAAACAATACGACCATTTTGACCGTGGTTTCCAAGTTCCTTTAGTTTCACAAATCAAACTCAAGAAAAATAATAAAAATGGTGCGTGCATTCTGAGCGTAGTTTCCAAGTTCCCCCAGCTTCACAAGTCAAACTCTAACTCTCATATTGTCTCACTTGAACATGTTGTAACACGTTGTTTCAGCTCTCAGCGTGGTTGAGAGCCACTCTGAGCGGAGGGTGGCGGCTCCAGTGACGTCATCCGGAGTCAAGGACGCTCAAGAGGTGCACTCTGACACGCGGCAGAGAGGTGAGGCCACTTGGGAATTGGGGCGACACTTGTAGCTGCTTTGTCGTTCCGAATTTAACATGGAACATTAACTCCCAATTAGTGACAGGGATATACTAAAACTAAAATTTTATTTGAGGCGAGGTATAGGCAAGCCCATTCTTAACCAGATTTATGTTTTTGATAGATTTGTATTAGTATGGAGATATATTATACTGTAAATTTCATTTTAGCAAAAATTATATTCCCACGAATTAAAATTGTATTATATCCAACTGCATTCAAAGACATGATTACTTCGCAGGGTTGACAAATTTAGAAGTCAATTTATTTATAAATAAAAATTGTTTTAAATATTTAGTAATGACGTTTAAATTTGTTTTTTTAATTAGTTTAAAAAAAATTAATGTATTAAAATATGTTTATATTTTTTTGTAAATATTACATATTTTTTTTTTAATTTTATTTTACCTCTTAAAATTATTTAGTTATCAATTACAATATGTCATGTTACCCCCCACTTCAGTGTCCCTGGACGGGAAGCTGGTCGCGTCTCTGGACCAAAGTGTGGACAAGAGTCCCTCCCAGCCGGGGGGCGTGGCTCGGGCGGAGCTGAACGTCCCTGCGCTCGGAGTTCACCAGCAAGTGCAGGCGGCCCTCCCGGCAGAAATCTCCGCGCAGCGTCGTTCGCCAGGTCCGATCTTCGAGCAGGACATGGTGAGTCCTTTTTGACCTCCCGAGACCTCAAAATGGATGGCGATGAAGCGGCAAGGTGCATTTCCGGTGTCGAGCGAGGCTTGGCGGGGCGAGAAAAGCGCATCTTATTTAATCTCGTATGGCGGCCATGTTGGTGATAAAATCGCCACCTGCAAGCTAGGTGAGGACATCCCGAGGATCTGATTGGCTGCGGCACGTGATTTTCTCGCTTTCCCCGCTCCATGGAAATGCACCTTTCTACCAGGCCGCCGGTGGCAGCAGGCAGGTGGCTTCAAGAAAAATAAAAATGTTACAATAATGATGATTTTTGAGAAACAACCTGAAAAAAGTTATAAATAACAGGCAATATATAGAATATAAACCATCGACCGTATAATATTATAGCACAATTATAATATATAATAATTAATATAATAATTTGTTTTGTGTTGTGTTTAGACTAAATAAACACAAAACTACCACAGATATTGCTCTCTCTCCGTTGTAATATATATTTTGTGCTTGAGCAATTATTTTCTTAATTATAATTTAGTATACCACACACTAATAATTCCAGTGTTAGTATCTACACTAATTAAAACATACACAATTTTCTCTTAACTTTAATTGCATCAAGTAATGTAATTATAAACAAAAGTGTTCGCTACACTCGCGAGTTAGAATTCCCCAAAGTTCCCTCTCATTAAATTAAAAAAACGAAGGGTTCAAATTTCAACAACGTAAGACGTTGCTGGTTTAAAAAATATAATAGTTTTGATATTGAATGTCAAGGAGGTTTCTTTGACTCGCGCAGTTCCAACTGCCTTTGATGTTAAGGCAGAGTTCAATTTAGTAACGATTACATTTGTGCGTAAAAATATTTCATCTTTATAATGTCACCTCGAGATTACGTCATTTTTCCTCTTCTTGAGCATAAAACGTTAGAAATATTGTCTCCATTTCATCCTCACTTTGAGCGAAGAGGTGTTTTAGAGGTAAAAATATTAGGTTTAGACGTGTAAAGGATGAGTTGAAGACGTAGGGTATATAAATTATACAGTATAACTCATTCTTAACATTCCAGCGAGGCGGACCTCCGACCCCCGGCGCACAGTTCTCACCCCTGGACATGTCACAATACATCTTCTGGACGGGGGACGAACGTGGAGTGTCTCTCGCCATCCAGGAGTTCCTCCAACAGGGGCTGGTGAGTAAACAATGGTTTCCATGGAAACGTCACATGTAAATCCACGTGACAGTGGAAGAAAAATGTCCTAACTACATTGGTAAGCTGTAAAAAAGTTTCCTAACTACATTGGTAAGCAAAATGGAGTTAGGTTGTTTTTTTTTCAGCTTAGCAATGGACTTAAGATATTTTTACACTATCACGTTGAAATATTAGTTTATTCCAATGTGTTTTTTTTCTGTCATCGGTCATCATACAAGTTCAAGTATGCTTATACTTAAGGCTTAACCTGAGAAATTTGGACGAAAAATTCGCTACAACAGATTTTCTTCAAATTAATTTGGTGGACTCACAACAATCGTCAAATTAGCTCTGAATTTTTTCGGATTTTTTTAACCGTTGGTTTAATTACAATTAATTTATTTAAATGAGAATTTTGTATCCTTCCAATGTTAAATTTGTTAATTAGCATTGCAAAAAAACTATACAACAGATTCTTTTACTTTTTTTTTTACTAAAGCCTAATTTTTTAGACTATTTTTCTGAATTGTTTTCATATATTTTGAACCGTGGCGATGATCGTTTCCTATATGTGATGAGAAATGTGGCAACGTTCTCAAGGACTGTTGTCACCACCCCCTCCTAAAAATTTAAGCTCATTCCAATGCAAACAGTGTTGCCACTATAGCCACGCCTCTTGACCTTGACAGACAAATTCTCAGGTTATACCTTAAACTTGTACGAAAAGTTTAACCTGTGAGAACTTCTGATATACGCTCAGATGCTCTTGCCTTGAGCTACGTAAAAAGTTAAAAAAGGTTAACGTTTACTTCTCTGCTTACGTATATTTGTATTTGCATGGTAGTCGCTACAAATAGTCGCAAGTCGTCCACATGTTAATATACCGTTTTGTTTTGTCCCCGTTGCATGATGGGCTTTCTTGAAAATTGAAAAATAAATAAAGAACGACCCGATACTTTTACGGCGCGCAAAGAGATTTTATATGAATGGATTTTTGAATGGCCAAAGCTTTTAATAAAGTACGGAAATATTCATATTTCGGTAATTAAGTGTGTTTAATAATCTAATGTAAATTTAATAGTTTAAAGTAAAACATTGTATGTAATATAGATTATTGAAAAAAAATATACATGAATTATTTAATTTTGTAATTTAAAATAAAAAATAATTGCATTTTTATTTATATTATTAAAATTAAAAAATTGTATTAGAAAAATTATAAATTGAAATTAATTTATATGGTTACTTAAATTAATACTGTTTACATATTATTATTTATAATATTTAAACTATTAAACATCACGTTACCTGACAAATTAGGGCTCTAAAGCTAAATTTGCTGGAAAATATGTGCCAATTCTGTGGTGGAACAATTTTATTATTGAAAGGGTTAATTTCAACTAACAAAAAATTGAATGTTAAATAATATCATATTTAAGAAAATTACACACAGCTATTATATTAACAAATAATCGGTCTAAATATTTAAGGAATAAAGGAATAATCAATTTTATTTAAGTTTTAGATCACAGCGTTGATTGAGTGATCATAAGACGCAGTCAAATATTATTTTGAATTCTTCAGACGAAAATCATGTTGATAAACAATGTTGAAATTATTACAAGTATAATATATATTTCAGTAGTGGGAAATAATCACTCTTTGTTAAAACGCGAGTTGAAATATATTGTATTCGTTCTCAAGCTCTCTCCTCGTCTCATCTCCTCCTATTTTGCACAATTTTAGAGAACAAAATACGAGATTACGTCTTATTTTCACTTATTGAGCATAAAATATTAGCAATATGTTTTCATTTCATCCTCAAATTTGAGAGAAGAGAAAATAAGATGTGTTTTAGAGGTAAAAAAATTAGGATGAGTTGAAGATGTAAATGTTGAACCATGTCAAAATTTTAATGTCGATATGACACACCCACATGGATCGTCGTGAGATGTTGACACAACAATAAACTTGTGACAACAATGGTCTCCGAATGACGCACGAGCGTCGCAACGTGAGCCCATTGTTGGGCAACAATGCGAGCAGCCACGTGACGACATGCAAATTGTCGTCACTTTGACGTGTTCAGACACGCATACTTTGTATATTATTGAGCAGACACGAATTGGTGATTCTATAAATGTTATACCAGTGTGAGATACGTTCGTAAATGTTGATAATGGATAAACGAATTTTTTATATTGCATATATTATATAGAATATAGAATAGGTTTTTATTTATCAAAATAGCTAATACAAACGTTTCATACATAAATACAATTACATATTAGTTTTATTCCCTGAGAATGATGAAAGTATTTTATTTTGTTATTGAACTGAACATACTATCTCAATATTTCGTAACAATTTATAATATTTATATATTTTATATACGGAAAGAGAACTTCGAGTCATGTACTCAGAATATTTTGAATTCTATAACACCCTCAAAATCGAGGGGGAAAGACGCTGTGACGTCATTCATGCATCGTCTTTCCCTATGATTAAGTATTAAATATTTGAATGACTATGACGTCACAGCGTTTTGCAGCACGATTTAAAGGGTGTTCGATGCTTCAAAAAAATCTGAAAAAATATTGACAATACAAAACTCGAGGTCCTCTTATCCAAATATCCAATAAAAAAAAATCTTGAAGTTTGTCTATTTGCAAATAAGAAACAATCCCAGTTGCAAATTATTTCGCCATGGGAACATCAAATAGACTTTACCGATTGATTAAAAAAAAATTACGGTTTTGTAATTTTGGGTGATGAGTTTGGATCAGCCCACCTTCTCTCGTAAGAAAATGTGATAATCACCTCACACTGCAGGTGCTCTGAAATTGCTAGAAAACTTTGTAGCGTGCGAAGTTTGGGGGAGGTGCAGTTTATGAGCGAAAGTTGGAGAATGAAGGAGAAGTGCTTGGATGTCGACTTTTTTTCAGACGAGCAGAAAGTTGAAGGCAATTTTTCTAGAGCACACAATGGCCTGCGGCTATTGAGATGAAAAGTAGTGAAAAAATTGTGTGCAAGAAGTTTTCATATTTTGTTGTTAGAACTTTAGCTTTTTAATATAAACCTGAATTCTATCATATAAGAAAAATTTAATCAAACAAATATTAGTTACAATAATTATGTTAGTTAAACAAAAATGAAGAAAAATCACACTGAGTTTTTCGATATTTGAAGTGAGAATGAAATGAATTAGGGTGGGGTAAAATAAAACTATATACACTGCCAATTTTGTAATAACTTTATTTGCAGAGTTGCAACCCCTTAAAACAACCCTTACTCAATTTAAACCATTCAATATTTAACATTTATAATTTATATTTTTATTATTTTTCTCCTTTGAAATTAAATTTCCACGAAATAAGCAACATTTATTGACAATGTGTCATAAAAATAAGTTTGTCAAATAAACATTTCATTGTTGTTGAATAACATTTTCCATTGTTGAAAAAAGTTTACACAAAGAAGGAAGTTTTTTCTCTCGATATTCGAGGAGCAATTAACGACGGTAAACCTCCCACGAACATGAATGAAGTGACGTTGTGGCGTTGCCTAGCAACCGTCGTCAAGGCATCCCACGCACAAATACGTTCAAATTGTGACCCAAAGGAATGTTTTTATATCTTTGTGTTTAACTTTTATGTCCCCGTGGAATTAAACAAAAATAGCCTCAAATAAATTAGAATTTTCAAATAGTTTTGTTTATAAATATATGAAATTTTGTTTGATTAAATCTAAAAATAAATATTAAATATCATGGTCCAATCTTGATTAAAATTAAGTATGAGTTTTGATTAAAATTTAAATTGTTTTTCTCTTGTATTTATTTATTGAATTCAATGTAGAATAATATTAAAGTAATTCCAAAAGTTTGGATACATGATTTAGTACATCTCCAGCCTATAACACAAAACATTTTTCAACAAATAAAATTTAAATAAACATATAATTAATTATACCCACATATATACATACAGTATACTACACATGATCATGTTTATTAGCTTATTGGATATCGTATTGAAAGATTCTGCTATTATTGAATTATCTTCTCTAATAAAAATAAAAACAATTAAAATTCTCATGATATTACAGTTTTCAATTATTTATAATTTAATTAAATCAAACAGTGGGGACAAATTCATTTTGTTACAAGCCGCCTCGCGATGTGAACTTTGGAACAAATTTTAATTGAAAGGCTGCGTTGAGGAACGTGTAGATTTCATTTACTTGCTTAAACGTTAAAATAAATACTACCTGAGTATTGTTTTGATTATAATACGCTTTTAACAGAACGATAACAAACAAGTTAAAATGAACTAATTAACGACATCCAATTAAAATGATGAATAAGCATCCTAAATTTTCCTCGCATTTTCGAGGGGTCGTTGAAAAGCATTAACAACCTGTTGACTTGAACGTGTTTCAAAATGAACGTACAGGGGACCTCATATTCAACGAGGGTTTCGTCGTGTAAGATCAGGAAACCTCGGCTCGTGTTCGGCCAATGAGGAGAGAGAAAAATATTTCGGAGACAAAATCGTTACTTAAATTTTTATTGACGTTTTTTCTTATGATGTTTTTGTTCTTGTGTAAGATGGTAGTCGCTCTTTCTGTAAATCTTACAAGAATTTGAAATTTAGTTTCATAAATTGTCAATTCTTTCCTCGGTTATCATAGTAATGAAAGAAAAATTAAATTGACACCAAAAAGCTCTTTGTTTTTCATTTAAGCAACATATTAATTGTCTCGCCTATCTTAATTTCTACCTATATTGGAATATTTTATTTATATATTTTTTTATTTTGGAACTTCTTTTTGGTTGTACGTGGTAAACATATAAATTGGACATTCACAAACATAAACAAATATTTAAATAATTTACATGGTAGAATTAAACATTCAAGCACAAACAATAAACTGATAAAGTTTTGTTGAAATGGAATAATATTAGTCATTAAAATAAAGATAATTACTTCCATAATAACACTTTTAATACTTTTTTTGACATTTTATTTGCTTGTAATAAATTTTGTTAAACTTTCAATTAACCTGAAACTTTTTTACAAACTTGCACAAGTCCCAAAATAAGCCAGCTTAGAATTTTGAAACTTTAGCCCCTGAAGAAAGTCCACCCGCAACACATCAACGCACAACAAGTTGCATACTTTCAGGGGCTAGTTGACGATGCGCGCTCTTGACTTGCAAATTTGTCGTCTTTGTAGTTCGTTTATATCCGTAACATTTGAAAGGCGCAGCACGTCTGTCGATCTATATGTAGACTGAGCGAGAGAGAGAGAGAGAGAGAGAGAGAGAGAGAGAGAGAGAGAGAGAGAGAGAGAGAGAGAGAGAGAGAGAGAGAGAGAGAGAGAGAGAGAGAGAGAGAAAGAGAGTCACAATCGCATACAACAGATCAAATCGATTGAATTAATTAAAAATATAGAAGAAATTGTAACCAATCAAAATTGTAGATATTTTATTTTCTTTAAAAATATGTCTCTTTTTAAATTAAATTATAAAGTTTCCGCTAAAACATAATTAAATTCAAGTCAACATTTGCAAGCTAATATTTTTTCTTCTGTTAATGTTGTAGCGCAAACAAATTTATTTGTTGTTCAATATTCTTCATTTTTTAATAAAAAACGGTCTCAGCAAATTTTCGATAATCTAATCTCTTAATGGACTAAAAATTGCTTAGTGGCAGTCGATATTGACGATGGAAATTTTCAATAAAGGGTACGAAATTTCACAAATTGCCTTCGAAGCGAAAAAGTTAACGCATATAAACGATTATTATATATATTTAGATCATGAAATTTTCATTACGTAATTCCATTTTAGAACAATTTTTAGTTAATTATAATTTCGTTTCTCTTCTCTTTTAATAAAAGTACACATTGCATGTCATATTCTAAATTGGATTGTTGTACTTGCTCCCATGTTCTGAAGTCCTCTATTTGAAAAATTTCATCTTCAACTCATCCTTTACACGTCTAAACCTAATACTCTTTTTACCTCTAAAACACATCTTATTTCCTCTTCGCTCAAAGTGAGGATGAAATGAAGACAATATTTCTAACATTTTATGCTCAAGAAGAGGAAAGAAGACGTAATCTCGTCTTTTCCCCTCTTTTTTTTCTCTGAAATGTGCAAAATAAGAGGACAATAGCGAATAAAAGATGGAATTTATTTCAACTCGGGTCTAAAATCGTACAACTTGTTATACCTGGTCCCATGTCGTAGATGTCTCGAGAGGAGGCGGTGGGATTCCTGCGCGAGATTCGCCAAGGCTTGGACGCTCTACAATCGTACTACTCGCAACGACGAAACGAACAACAAGCGGCCGAGCAACAGGCGATGGTAAGTCCACATTATCTGAATTTTGGTGTACAATGGGTTAGGGTGGGGGGGTCAATGTGTCACCCTAACTGAACACTGCAGAATGAATGAGGTCTTATCAGTGAGGATAGTGAAGAACTGAATGAGAATTGATTTCGCACCATGAAGAATAATTAGATAATTAACTATTTGTAGAATTCTTTTATTAAAGTTGACTGAACACGATCCTTTTAGTTGTTTACTTTATCAGTATTGAATGTAGTTTTTATTAAAATATATGTAACAAAAAAAAATTAGGTATTATCAATTTTGTATTATTGTATTAAAATTTAAAAAAAAAAAAATAACATTTTATACAATTAAAGATATATATTATAATAAATTAATAATAAAATATAGAGTTAACTTGATTTTATATCATGCTAAAAAATAAAAACAATTAACAACAATTATTAATTTATGATTTTATTAATAGCATCATAAATACGATCTTACGTTGCCGTGGTTCCCTCAATTATATTAGGCAAATACTGAGAAGCTATAACAGTACATTGTCATTGTTAAGGGTAAGATAACGCCACCAACGTTAAAAAAAATCCCTCGCACAAAAATTCTGAAAAAAATTTAAAATGTTCTCCTCTACACCCCCTATCAGTAGCTAAAATATCAGGTATGCAAATACGATCTAGTTTTTGAGTTATGAATTTTTAAAGTTGGCCAATTTAACATGGGAGTTCCAATTTTTCAGAATTTTTGTGTGAGGAATTTTTTTTAACATTGGTGGCGTTATCTTACCCTTAAGCTGCTTCGAACGGACTAATATATCCCAAATAATGCTAAAAAATAGAATGCATCTCAGGTCTCAGGTCGTTCTAACCCTCAGGAACGCGCGGCACAGCTGCAGCAGGCCCTGACCCTCAGGGTATGGTTCTAAGGTCTCTCTAACCCTCAGGAACGCGCGGCACAGCTCCAGTAGGCCCTGGCCCTAAGGGTATGGTTCTCAGGTCTCTTTAACCCTCAGGAACGAACGACACAGCTCCAGCAGGCCCTGGTCCTCAGGGTATGGTTCTCAGGTCTCTCTAACCCTCAGGAACGCGCGGCACAGCTCCAGCAGGCCCTGACCCTCAGGGTATGGTTCTCAGGTCTCTCTAACCCTCAGGAACGCGCGGCACAGCTCCAGCAGGCCCTGGCCCTAAGGGTATGGTTCTCAGGTCTCTTTAACCCTCAGGAACGAACGACACAGCTCCAGCAGGCCCTGGTCCTCAGGGTATGGTTCTCCGGTCTCTCTAACCCTCAGGAACGCGCGGCACAGCTCCAGTAGGCCCTGGCCCTAAGGGTATGGTTCTCAGGTCTCTTTAACCCTCAGGAACGAACGACACAGCTCCAGCAGGCCCTGGTCCTCAGGGTATGGTTCTCAGGTCTCTCTAACCCTCAGGAACGCGCGGCACAGCTGCAGCAGGCCCTGACCCTCAGGGTATGGTTCTCAGGTCTCTGTAACCCTCAGGAACGCGCGGCACAGCTCCAGCAGGCCCTGACCCTCAGGGTATGGTTCTCAGGTCTCTCTAACCCTCAGGAACGCGCGGCACAGCTCCAGCAGGCCCTGGTCCTCAGGGTATGGTTCTCAGGTCTCTCTAACCCTCAGGAACGCGCGGCACAGCTGCAGCAGGCCCTGACCCTCAGGGTATGGTTCTCAGGTCTCTCTAACCCTCAGGAACGCGCGGCACAGCTGCAGCAGGCCCTGGTCCTCAGGGTATGGTTCTCAGGTCTCTGTAACCCTCAGGAACGCGCGGCACAGCTCCAGCAGGCCCTGACCCTCAGGGTATGGTTCTCAGGTCTCTCTAACCCTCAGGAACGCGCGGCACAGCTCCAGCAGGCCCTGGTCCTCAGGTTATGGTTCTCAGGTCTCTCTTAATCCTCAGGAACGCGCGGCACAGCTCCAGCAGGCCCTGACCCTCAGGGTATGGTTCTCAGGTCTCTCTAACCCTCAGGAACGCGCGGCACAGCTCCAGCAGGCCCTGGTCCTCAGGTTATGGTTCTCAGGTCTCTCTTAATCCTCAGGAACGCGCGGCACAGCTGCAGCAAGCCCTGGCGCTCAGCAGACTGCGGCAGGCCGCTGCGGCCGCGAGTCAGGAGCAGTTCTCGCTGATGAAGAAGTCATCGGAAGGTCCGCTGGGGTCCTCGCAGCCGCCCCTGCTCTCTGAGGAGGAGTACAGCGAGCTGCTGCAACGACTGAGGGACGCGGACGCCCTCTACACCGAGTACTCGCTGGAGGAAATCATCTACCAGCTGGCCAAGGCGCTCTTCTCGCAGAGTCTGGACAGAGGTGAAATTTAGATCATGATTTCGATTAAATATTGCGATCAAGAAAAATTACAAGTTTTAAAATGCGTTAAAATGGAAATTGTATGAGATATATATGTAATACAAATAAATATTGTTGATTTTAAATTCACTATAAAATGAAATTTTAAAACTGTGCAAACAAATGATAGAAATATTAATTTATGAATTTTGTATTTTTCTATTTATTTATTTTTTGTATACGTTATTTAATTTCTTATTTCAATTTTTTATATTTAAATTATTTTTTATGTATACTAATTAAAACTTATATTATAAATATTATATAAATACAATTATAGGTATAAATTGGGTGCAACTCCCTATCGTTAAACTGCAATTCCCTCATTCTTTGTGCGTGATGCGTGATATCTGCTATTTGATTCACCTTGAAAATAAATCAAGTAATTAAATTATCTAAATGATGATTGTTACTTGAGAAATAAATCACATTGAATTCAAAGTTTAACTGCAAAGAATTGTTTCACTTGTAAATGTCTTCAAAATGCATTTCGCTAATTAATGATAAAAGTGCCGCAGGTAAAGGCAATCACTACGTTCACATGACGGTATTAAAAACAGATCATAAGAATAACATTTTCCGTCGTCAATGAATCCGCATTGAACGTGGTATATGCACAGTACTGGTCTAGTTCCCTCCTGCACTGTCTGATCAGCTGTTCTGTGTGCAGGAAGCGGCGAGGCTCAGCTGGCGATGCGGCGGTTCTCCGAATTTCTGCAGCGAGAGACGGAGCAGGGTCGCATCACCAGGGGCTTGGAGAACAAGGTGTTAGGTGGGTAGTGAACTGAGATCTCTGTCTCAAATTCATCTAATAGACCTCACAATTTTTTATTGAAGAAATGAATAGAGGGTGCAAAGTTATGATACTCTGATTTTTTTTAGAGACAAGGAACTATTTTAAAAAATTATTGAAAGTGCAGAGAGAGTGACGCCTCTCTTAATAAAAGAATAGGACCTAAAAGGGACGTGGGTTCAAACCCGACCTCGGCAAAACTTTTTGGCAATATTTACCGGGCTCTGAAAAATATCAGAGTGGTGTAACTTCGCACCCTCTATCCATTGTTGCAATAAAAATTTTGAGGTTGATACCCCATTAACGAGAGGTGGGTGAATCAGTCTGGTTTGGGAGATTCGGGAAATATTAAATATTCTTGACTGCTTGGGAATGCTTGTTAAATTGCAGCATATTTCCTCACCCATTTCCTTTTCAGAATATTTCTTCATTTTATGCTGACATTGCTGCATTCCTTTGATATAAATTAAAAATTTGAAACAAGCATTTTTATTTTAAAATTTATTATTTTTATATAAAGAAAACATTTAAAAAAAACAGACAATTAATTAAATTTAAATATTTATAATATTTCATTATTTTATATTTTTAAACAATTATTTTATGCAATTTAATGCGGCATTACACTACAATGTTTTCAGTGAACTTGAAAAATTATATTTATCTGAAGTATCTAAACCCTATTTTCATATCTTCAGTTATATAGCTGATAGAGAAATGAATAAAATACCAATAATAATATTAAAAAAAAAATGAATTCTTTATTAATTATTTATAATTTTATAATTTATAATATTTAAAAACTTAACTTAAATGTAAATTAACATTAATTTTAAACAATTAAGCAACTTCAGTAAAATGCAGAAAAGAAATAAAAAAAAAGTATTAATAAATTTAGTAAATTTACAAAATGTAAATATTCATGATTTTTAAATTTAATTTGAAAGAAAGTTGACTTTCATTGTTGCGAAACATTCTCATGCCGTCTTTTCATATCTTCGTGCTTATCCCCCCCCCCCCCAAGTACCGTGACCCTGTCTAACCCTGTGTGTTCTCACAGACGTCCTGGGCGCCTCGCTGATGGACGCTCTTCGTGACCGGCCCTCCGTGGACCTCACTTCCGGTAAAGGCCCAGCCCCCCGACCCCTCTCCCCGCAGCTCCTGATGACCAACAAGGGTGGCGCCAAGGCCCGCTAAGTCACCCCCGCGAGACGCCGCGGAAATTTTCATCGACATGACTGATCGTGTGGCTCTCCACGCAGCAAAATGGACCTTATGTCGCCTGTCAATACGGGCTATATTCGTTTGTGGCTGGGAAATGTCATTTTTGATTGGTGAACAATGTTTTATAAGGTGCATTAAACTCCCTTCCTCTACTGCAATTGTCAAATGGTAGCAGGTAGACAAAAGAAATATGAATGCATTTTGCTTTGCATAATATGAATTATTTTCTATTAATTTTTTTATGCAGTTTCTGTATTTCAAACAATTCAAAAATTAAATTATAGAAATAAAGAGGCAAAAGTAGAAATGCATACAACATTAGCATTGCATATTCCAAATTTAACTGACACTAATTTATTGCTACTTTCGCTGTTCGGTGCATACAACATTATAAAAATAAAAAATTAAAATAAATATAGCATTAGTCATTCCAAATATAACTGAAACTAATTTATTTTTGCTGTTTGGAGGGCCACATTAAATTCCATACTACAATCTCATGGCTTTTAGATAGCCTATAAATAATTGACATAGCTTATTAGCAAAATCATTTTGTTTCCCATAGTCACCCCCTATAATATTTTTAATATAAAACCGTGATTCAAGAATAATTTACTATGTCATGTGTATGCAGCTATATCCATATAAATATATTGTCCATATTTTCCCTCTATGATAAAAAAATATATTCGCACTTTGAATATACGAATCTTTGTGTCCAAAATGTCACTCCATATTTATCATATAATGTTTCCAAGAAAAAGTCTTTAACAATGGGTGTGTCAAACAATGAAAATCTAATTAATGAAGAGCTGCCATTGTTGAGATGGTCTCAAAAATGGGTAATTTAAAGCCATGACAGTAAATTTGTTTAAAGATATAAAACTACAAATTAAAAATATTGTTTTTTTTTTGTGATGATGGCACAACTTTCTATTTTAATGACCGAATTTCAACTCTATTTTAAATATTAATTCTAAGACAAATTGTTTCTGTGCAACAATATATTCTTACAAAATACGATGGCAAATTGTTTCTATATTTTTACAAACATTTAATTTACCGACTTGCTTGAAATTGTAATATATTGCATCTACAGATAATTCAAGAAAATTTGGGTCCAATATTATCTTTAAAACTAATTTACTTACGGCCCTAAAATTTCACCGAATTATCTGAAAATACTGACCTAACAAATATTAGGAGCCCCAGCGATATTTAAAAATAAATTGATTTTGCTGGAGTATTTTTTTAAATTAATTTCCCGCTCATCAAGTAACGATTTTTACATTGGAATTATTTTAGGGTCCCGGTTTTTTTTAGGTCTGGACGTACTCCCAAGTGAAAAAGTATCTCATGACTTCAATTTTAATCGCCGTACCTCATATTGTCTCAGTTAAATCTATTTATCTACAAATGATAGAAACTTTAGCACTTGGTAGTACGTGACCTCATATTGTCTCAGTTAAATCTATTCATCTACAAATGATAGAAACTTTAGCACTTGGTAGTACGTAGATGCAATATACATTAAACTGGGGTCCCATAAAATTAAGACTGACCAGAAAATCCTAAGCAAGTTTAACTAATTGGTGTTTTAAAACACGATAAATAAAATAATTGGTACTAAAATTAGGGCTGGATTTATTTCTGCATTTAAATGGAAAAAATTTAACTGAAATTAAGTATTAGTTTTGAAGTGAACAGAACCAAATATGCATTTCATGAACGAATGTTTTCATTTTATTTTCTAATATATTTATAAACATGTATCATATGTCTAAAAACACATTCCTAAAAAAAGGTAATCCTTAAAATATATTTCTGTTATTCGTATAGCACTTATGTTTAATAAATTATCTAATAATGTTGTTAATGAAATATAATAATCCAAATTACTCAACCTTAGCGTAGAAAATTATAATTAAATGTGATTTGGTAATCAAAAAATAATGTCCCCGGGTATTTAAATGGAATGCCAAGTATTATAATGAAAAATCAAAATAAAAGCATAGAATGTGAAAAAAAAAAGAGGAAATATTTTATGAAACCTAAATAAGTGTAATATGAGCTGTACACGGTCTTGGCTCACTTACTTGTACCCAATGTTAATCTTAGCCCGGTTGTAACGGCATCATTTATATTGCTTTTCATTATCTACTGCTTGTGTAGCGTGTAGTCTCTCGTTTATTATTATTATTACGTGTACCTCAATTATGTTTCATGTATTGGAAATAAACCATGCTGTGATGTGTCACAATCGTGTTTTCATTTCCTCTCACAATTCTAGTCTAGGAAATATTTCATCCGTGGATACAGTGACAAATTATCTTAAAAACTGATATTTTTACAAATTTGAATGTCTTGCAATATTTAAAAAAAAAATAATTTGCAATAATGAAACGACGTAAAATTTTCAAATCAATTCACTAATTCAATTAAATTAGGAATTTACATTGAATTCAAATTCCTAATTAATTTTATTAATTTACAGTTATGATAATACTCACATACACCACGTGGTAGTTTCTCATTTAAAACAATCAAGAACATTAAACTCTCAATCTAGAAAAAAGTTAAATTTTAGCTTTAATATTTTTATTTAATTAATTACATCGTAAAAAAAAATCATTAAGAAACAATTTTACTGCAGTAATTGCAGTATTACGGTGGCCACGATCAACACAAAGTATTTTATTAATACTGGAGGCTTTATTAAACAATTTGCTACTTGATCATAATTATATAGGTCCTTTATCCATGAGTTTAAGTCTGCCTTTTTAGAGGTAGTAATTGTGTGTTTAAATTTCTAGTATCAAGATAAGATATTTATTTTCTCGTTATAAAAAATATAGAACTTATTCTTGACAAAACAAACACTAAAATAAAAATATTAAATGTTATATTATATCCAGTTATACTATATTAAATACACTGATGTAATTTAAAATAAATATTTCATTTGAATGACGTCATACTTCAACTATAGGAAATATGACGTCACAGACTTGACAGTGACTCCGACTGTAGACGATATGACGTCACAAGATAAACAGTGACTCCGACTGTAGGCGATATCTAGACCGCGATCTACAAGGGCAGGTTATGACTCGTCCTAGACACAACGTCTGCCGCGGCGTGACCTTGAAGTGCCCTCTAGGTGGTAAGATGGTACGACGATCGAGTACGTGACATCGCTCGCTTGATAACAGAGCTTTCTCTAAACGTACACGTGCGTGGGTGACGATAATATCACATTATGAAATTAATTTTGTTTACAATTTTTTATGGACTCCACGAACGTTACTCATTTTATGATCGATGTCCAAAATCACTAAAAGAAACACAATTTTGTTAATTTTTTTATTAAAAAAATAATGTTAGATATTAATGTCCGACTGACTGTGCATTAAATACATAATTTATATATTATTAATTATTATGTGTGTTCATTAAGAATTTTGAGAGGGAGTTCGTTAATTTGTATTTAAGATTATCATTTTATATTATGAAAAAATAACAAGATGAAAAATATAATAATAATATTTACAAGTAACTATTAAATTTTTTTAACTAACTCGCTTTACTATTTTTGCAATTCTAAAATTCAAAGATTACAATGGACAATTTGCATGATTTTTTTTTATTGCAGAAATGGATAGAGGGTACCAAATTATGCTACTCTGAATTTTTTCAGATTTTTTTGATAGCGGAAACTATTTTTAAAAAATTATTGAAAGTCAGTTTTATGACGTCACGGGCGTTTAGCGCCTATCCTTTTCTTAAGGACAGACTCCTCGTGACGTCATAAAATTGACTTTCAATAATTTTTTAAAAATAGTTCCCGGTCTCTAAAAAATCTGAAAAAATTCAGAGTAGCACAACTTTGCACCCTCTATCCATTTCTGCAATAAAAAAAAATGTCATGCAAATTGTCCATTATAAAGACATTTTTATTTAAGAACCCATTACAGTTTTGTCATACACAAAGATCAAGGAAAGTGTGGTCTAAAT
Source organism: Siphlonurus alternatus (assembly GCA_949825025.1). Classification (NCBI taxonomy): domain Eukaryota; kingdom Metazoa; phylum Arthropoda; class Insecta; order Ephemeroptera; family Siphlonuridae; genus Siphlonurus; species Siphlonurus alternatus. The sequence goes on along the minus strand of OX463785.1, from coordinate 24,845,493 downwards.
TATGACAGTAAATTAAAAACCATAACATTCCTGCTACCCAGGGGTGTACAAATTATCACCATCCATTTTCTAACAATCATGGTCACAATATATTATTGTTTATATTATATTATTTAAGTACAAATTATCACCATCCATTTTCTAACAATCATGGTTACAATATATTATTGTTTATATTATATTATTTAAGTACAAATTATCACCATCCATTTTCTAACAATCATGGTCACAATATATTATTGTTTATATTATATTATTTAAGTACAAATTATCACCATCCATTTTCTAACAATCATGGTCACAATATATTATTGTTTATATTATATTATTTAAGTACAAATTATCACCATCCATTTTCTAACAATCATGGTCACAATATATTATTGTTTATATTATATTATTTAAGTACAAATTATCACCATCCATTTTCTAACAATCATGGTCACAATATATTAATTATTTATATTATATTATTTAAGTAAGCCACTTGGGTACTGTCAAGTTATTGTATTTCAAGCACTTTTAAGTCGGAGGAATTCTGCCTTAAGTTTATGTGACATTACAGCAAAGATGACAAACCGGCCTTGGTTGAACAATCGCGGAGTACCGTAAAGGTCAAATTCCATTGTTTTCAGATACAAAATGAGCTTTGTTGAATCTGGCGAGATGGTAATATTTAACATTAATTTTGCAAATTTATGATAAAAATTAACCCCTGTATGCCCTTAATAACAGGTAAGTTATGTTTTGAAGAGAAAAAGTAAAATTGTGAAACAACCGTTACTTGTTAATAACAATCTTTATCATAATATTAGTTTGATAGCAGTGGAAAATTTCAGAGTTCATCGTTCCCCCCTCCCCTCCTCCCCCTCCCCTCCAGCATCAGAAGGTATAAATATGAGCGGAAGGTTGTCTCGGGGCAATTTCGTGGACCGCGGAGGCTGCGAGCGCTTCTTCCTCCTCAAATAATAAGGTAACCTCCATTGAATTAATCGATGTATTAAAATATTAAATTAATTTAATACGGAAATGTAATCTCAAATAAAATTTGGCAGATAAATTATTGTAATCGAGTACACGATAATTAATATTATAAAAATTTATCATATTTTGTATTTTTTTTTTATTTTAAAATAAAAATTGCAAGTTTTTTTATTTATTTTAATTATTAATTTTTTTAATTAATTTTTTAATTAATATTTTTAATTAAAATTTTATATAGTTTGTGTATTAACTATTTAATTTATAATACTTATTAAAGGAGTTTTTTTTAATTCATTTTGTTATATAGTAAAATTTTATTATATACAAATGTTAGATATAAAAATTTGTCAATGATACGGTTAAATGTGTCGGTGGTGAACTGAAATATATAAAATTGTATTCACATGTTCAATTATTTTATTATTTGTTTTGTCTGTAAAAGCAATCCACATTTTCAAATTAATTTTAATTTTTTTAAATTAATACAGTTCTTGCTATTTCAATAAAGTAATCTTAAACTGAATTCAAATATGGTTGCTTGGTATTTTGGGGCAATTGACACATTTTTGTCATGTATGCATTCAAATATTTTTTTTGTAGTCATTTAGCATTATTAATACATTTATAATTAGAATATTTTCTATTTTTTTTATTAATTTTTTTTGTTTTTATTTTAAATTTATAATTATGTTTATTAATTATTTTTTAACTATACCTGGCGACTCAGTAATATGATATAAAATATTAATAATTGTCATTGTTGTCTGCAATTATGCAACTTTAAAAAATATACATACTCGAAACAACAATACTCAATTGTTGCAGCTCGCGATGATGTTTCTTGGCGCCCTCCTGGTGGCGCTAGTGGCGCTCGTAGCGCCGTGCCCCTACAACTCCATCAGCCCTCAACACACCATCTGTCAGTACCGCAGCACGGCGTGCCCCGGCAAGGCGCTCATACGTGAGTACTTTGGTGTTTCTGCTTGGGGTTGTCAGTACCCTAACTGACTGGGGTGTTACTGCTTGGGGTTGTCGGTAAAATTACACATGAATCGTTTGAAGCGAATATCTGTTTCATTAGGAATAGCTTTGTTGATTATTATCTGGAATTCAATGTTTTGCATATCGTAAACTATTCATTTAATTCAAGTTCCTAGTTATACATGAGTCAGTAGCATTTTGTTTTTTGGCTATAAGTTAATTTTTAATGATTTTTATTATTTGATCACGATTAAAAATCGCTTAAGAGGAAAACTGTCATGCACTACGTTTACATGACGGTGTTTAATACGTATCCGTTGACGACGCCTCATAAGAATAACATTATCCGTCGTCAACGAATGCGCATTAAACACTGCCATGTAAACGTAGTAATGGAGGGAAATATTTATACGAAACCAGACCATATAAAAAAAAAATCAAAATTTGTCATCATTCACTTCTATACAAAATTCAATTAAAAATACTCCCTGTACCTTTAGGGCTCGTTTGCAGCAGTTCACACATGAGGGAAAAAATATAATAAAATAATTTTTATTTTGAATATAAAGTATAATTTACAAATAATTATCATTAATCAATATAAGGCTTCTACAACTAGTTATCAAATTAAAAAAACGATGTATATTTCATATTAATTCTATTACAGCACAACTACATGCCTCAACTTGTTTCCACTGATTTATACAGAATTATTAGGCATTTAGAAGAATGCCTCAGCTGAGGTATTGCTTGCATGCAGCACTAATTAGACATGCATTAAGACGTATTGAATGAAAAAAAAAGTATATATATATTTCCTGGCATCACGAATCATTGAAATTGGATACCTGCATAGAACACTGCATTTGATTTTTAAGTTCAATATTTTTTAATTTTACTGAAAAAACCAGTACAAATTTCCATTTTTATTTTTCACTGTAATGCAATAAATGCTTTTAAACACTCCGATACGAAGCTTTATCTCGATTATACCCAAAGTTCCATGATGCGAGTCAATCATCTTTAATTAATCAGATTTTAATAGACTTTGGATTGATTGGTTGGTATTTTGGGGCAATTGACACATTTTGGTCATGTATAGATTTTTAATTAATTGCTTTCCATGCTAAAAAGATTACATATTTTGATAATCACACATCCATGTCCGTATTAGATTTGTCTTGACGTACAAATTATTATATGTTTAGAGTAATATGCTGGTAATATGTCTGAAGTTTGTAATATTTTAAACAAAATCAGAACAAAAATTGTCATTATTAAGGTAGAGATAACGTCGAACAGCTCTGTTCGACGTAATCCCCATGTAAACCTTAGCAAATTCACAAAAATTCTGAAAATTTTTTGAGAGGCAGATATTAGTGCCTAAAAGCCATAGAAAAAGTTTCAAAACAATTAAAGAACCGATTTTTTTAAATATTTTTTTAGTTTGTCTCTCCATGGGAAAGCCCTATGCTGAAAATTAAAAAAAAAAATAATTAAAAAAAATCGGCTCGTTAAATTGTTTTGAAATTCTTTCTCTGGCTTTTAGGCACTAATATCTGCCTATAAAAAAAATCAGAATTTTTGTCAATTTGCTAAGGTTTACATGTTAATCAAAGGGGATTACGTCGAACAGCTGTTCGGCGTTATCTCTACCTTAAGTTCACGCATTTTATAAATAAAGATCTGACATCATATGACATAATAATACGAATATATTGTATCAATTATATCAATATTAAAATATAATAAATAATATGAAAATACAAAATAAGATTATTGTGACTGATTTTGATGTAAGAAGTCTTGGAATATTCTTTTAAGTTCTCAAAAATGTTGAATTTAAATAAATTTAAGATTTAATGAAAATAATTAGTTTTTTTAAGAACACTGTCTAAATGGGATTTTGCCATTTCGGGAATATAGGGAGTTTCCTAATGTATTATCTGTTTTATTCGTAATTATAAATTGTAATTGTGCCCGAAATTTTTAATTGTCCATTGTTGTTATAGAGATAAAATTTACGTATCAAAATTTTACGATCGTAAAGATCAATTTCCAATACTTTATAACACAAAGTTGACCTAATGACCAAAATTACATTACAATATGCCACGATCGTAAAGATCAATTTCCAATACTTTATAACACAAAGTTGACCTAATGACCAAAATTACATTACAATATGCCACGATCGTAAAGATCAATTTCCAATACATTATAACACAAAGTTGACCTAATGACCAAAATTACATTACAATATGCCACGATCGTAAAGATCAATTTCCAATACATTATAACACAAAGTTAACCTAATGACCAAAATTACATTACAATATGCCACGATCGTAAAGATCAATTTCCAATACATTATAACACAAAGTTGACCTAATGACCAAAATTACATTACAATATGCCTGCACGATCTTAAAGATTAAATTTCTATTACGTTATGAAGCAGAGTGGACCTAATGACAAAATTTACTTTTCAGTGTTAGGATCGTAAAGATCAAATTCCGATGCATTTTCACACAAAGTGGACCTAACGAACAAAATTATATTTCAATGTTACGGTCCTAAAGATCAAATTCCGATGCATTTTCACACAAAGTGAACCTAACGAGCCGCCTATGTGACAGACGAGGGTGAAAGTGCAGTGGAAATTTCCTGTTGCTCCCACGAGTTCAACGACTCGAACGGTGTTTTGACAGCTACGTGTTTTGAATGGAGACAAACGAGACTAATCACATCGATAACATAATAAAATTTCTCCGTGAGTGGAAATTTCCGTTATTGTTGATAATTGAGAGCTCTCAACTAAAAACATTAACGTATTTATCGTCCAATATCGCACATTTTGAATTTGGGACGATTTAAAAATTGTTCGGTAATATGACAAAGACATTGAATTTTTGATTAAACAAATTATTTGAATCTGAATATTATTTTTTAGTTGCCAAAATTGAGCATGTCTCAGCAGCCGCCGAAGTTATTGGCGATGGAGTATTGTCCTCAATTTTTTTTATTGCAGAAATGGATAGAGGGTGCAAAGTTATGCTACCCTGATTTTTTTCAGATTTTTAGAGCCCGGGAACCATTTTTAAAAAATTATTGAAAGTTATTTTTGTGACGTCACGAGACGCCGCTCCTTAAGAAAAAGATAGGACTTGCCGCCTCGTGACGTCACAAAAAGGACTTTCAATAATTTTTTAAAAATAATTCCCGGTCTCTAAAAAATCTGAAAAAAATCAGGGTAGCATAACTTTGCACGCTCTATCCATTTCTGCAATAAAAAAATTGAGGTCGATACTCCATTGTAGATTTTGGTATTACAATGAAAACGTTTTTTGAGACCTCCCTCTACATCATACATTTTTTTTTTTTTTTTTTTTTCACCACCCCCAGGGATAACTTTTGAGATAATTCAATTTTAAAATCCCATCTGATGCATTTTAAAAAAGTGCACCATCAGACCATTTTTCACAAATTCAAAATATTGCTTGAAATTTACCAAGACTATTATTTTTTTATTGTAAAATCATTTTCGTCACTCTAGTTTATAAAATTTATAAAAATTATTAAATATTAATTTTTCCATTTTTATGTTTTAGAATCATTAGAAACAACATTAAAAAATTTAATAAAATAAAAATGCATTAATTTTTAATTTTATTATAAAAAATATATTTTTTCTTCATTAATATAACAAACAAGTATTTTTTTAATAAGCGGCTAAAAATAAATTCGAGTATAATGTATGTTTCTTTATATTATGTCATTTAACAATTAATATAATTAAATTATTTAAATGATTATATACTAAATAAGTACATAATATACTAATAACCATAAAGACATAATTTTTATACAAATGGAATATTTTCATCCTCCTAGTTGAAAATTTTTATCTTCAACTCATCCTTTACACGTCTAAACCTAATCTTTTTAACTCTAAAACACATCTTATTTCCTCTTCGCTCAAAGTGAGGATGAAATGAAGACAATATTTATATCATTTCATGCTCAAGAAGAGAAAAAAGGACGTAATTTCGTCTTTTTTTTTTTCTCTAAAATGGTGCAAAATGCCAAGAAGAGAACTTAATAGTGAAGAAAAGTTGAAATTTATTTCAACTGGGGACGTTTCATTTGGTTCGGAGAACACGTTGTTGCCAGGGTGCTGACCTGACCCACGTTGTTTCAGGGTGCTATCAATGATGTTTCAGGGAGCGGCTCGCTGGGCTGCACGGACAAACAGCTGATCCTGGACACGCACAATCAGCTGAGACAGACAGTGGCACTGGGTCACGTGAGCGGACAGCCCCCCGCGGCCGGCATGCGTGAAATGGTGAGTCAAATTTAGTGGTCGGGTGTCATTAAATCAGGATAATAATTTCTTATCAACATAAAAGGCTTATGTGTTGCTAAGTACAAATATGGTATATAATTTGGTATATAATTTGGTATATAATTCCTCATATTATGTAAAATTAATTCGTGGATTTAATGACGTTATGTCGAAGGCACTCTAGTTGAAAAATTACGTCTTCAACTCATCCTTTTTACACGTCTAAACCTAATCTTTTTACCTTTGAAACATATACATCCTTTTCGCTCAAAGTGAGGATGAAATGAAGACAATATTTCTAACATTTTATGTTCAAGAAGAAAAAAAATGCGTAATCTCGTCTTTTCTCCTCTAAAATGGTACAAAATAGGAGAGAATTAGATGAGGAGACAGCTTAATAGCAAATAAAAGATAATATAATATATTACATGTTTTTCACGCTGTATTAGTTTTACGACTTTTTTTTTTTTATTAATTTCGATTCATCTTATTTTCTCATTTTATCGAGATGGTCTACCCTGCTAAATTTGTTTATTTTGAGCCAGAAAGGTTGTACAAGGCAAGATTACGTCATTTTATTGCACACTTCACTGACACATAAAATTACACTTGCGTCAGTTGATAGATTTGACAAAGTTATAGAATCTGCACTCCCGAGTTGAAATAAATGTCATCTTTTATGCGCTATTAAACTCTCCACACGTCTTTTCTCTTCCTATTTTTCACCATTTTAGAGGAAAAAAGACGAGATTACGTCTTATTTTCTCTTCTTGAGCATAAAATATTAAAAATATTGTCTTCATTTTATCCTCACTTTGAGCGAAGAGGAAATAAGATGTGTTGTAGAGGTAAAAAGATTAGATTTAGACATGTAAAGGATGAGTTGAAGGCGTGATTTTTCAACTGGGGTTCGGGACGATTCTGAAGGTCGTTCTCACAGCGGGTGAAGTAGATTGTGACGCGGGCCAAGGCGAATATGAAGAAGCATCGTCACTTTCTAGAGCTGGAATTTATGTTCCTAATAATTACAGATCAAGTGCGCGACCTTTTCATGATTCAACCTTCCAGTACTTTCACTCGTGACAATGTCGAATATTTATTGTTCAATTTCTAAGTCTGACAAGTCCTGCAAGCGCATGTAGGGAGTTTTAATAATTGGGTGTAGCACCGGTAGTTGGCAACACTGACGTTTCTTCACCATTTTAATTTTTGGTCATTGCTCCTCGGAGTAATTTTTATGCTAGAGCCAAGCTGATTGCTGTAGTATCAAGATAATTAGTAGCCCAAGTGCACAATTTGGCTAAATAAAGCCTGATTTAAAGAAAAGTATTTGTTAGTAATTTTTTAAATTTACATGCATTTTTCTAAAATATAAAAAAAAAATACTTTTCTTTAAATCAGGCTTTATTTAGCTAAATTGTGCACTTGGGCTACTAATTATCTTGATACTACAGCAATCAGCTTAGCTCTAGCATAAAAATTACTCCGAGGAGCAATGATCAAAAATTAACATGGTGAAGATACGTCAGTGTTGCCAACTACCGGTGCTACACCCAATGCCCTTATGCGGAATGTATAAAACTAATTTATTTATTTACAACAGATTATTATTAAGGTGGTCCCATTGCAAAGGATACAATCTATCAAATATAATGCCGCTATAGGCTTTCCTTGTCGTTGCGATGCGTTAAGATCAGATATAAATGCCAAGCCATTTAGCTCCAAAATCACGATTATAAAAAGTTCGTTTGTAAAATCCTTTGTAATATTCAGCCATGTTATCCATAAGACGTAAATGTTATACTAAAGAAAAAATATCGAATTATTATTAAAAATCTTTGTGCAAGTAGAATTGGTCCCAAGCAATAAGAGACATGAATTTATTAAAATTGACATTTGCTGAGTAAAGGAACGTTATTAATAAAATAAATAAATTTGTATTTATAAAAATAATAAGTTATTAATTAAATTATAAATGATGGAGTATCTATTTTGTTGGTAATATGAAGTACATTAGAAAAACGTGAAATAAACATCTAATATATTAATTATTATTTTTTTTTTTTAATTTACATTTTATTAAAATGAGTAATGTTTTGCTGGAGCTTTAATTTTCTTACACTAGACGAACTTTTTGCTAAAGACGATTATGAAATTTTAAAACTTGAAATTTGTTATTGATCGAAAGCCATGAAAACTGTTAGCTATAAAATGTTTAACAACAACATTAAAAGTGTTTGCCTCAGTTTGGAGTCGTCATTAGTCACAAATGTGTTAACAGGCTTTTAATGCAACGAATTTTTTTAACTTTACAAGGCAAGAATTGTAAAATGATTCTTAATTTTTATTTCTCAAAATGAGCTTGAAATCTCTTGAAAATGGTTTACAATATTTTCCCCAACAGTGTTGCTTTTTCTTAATTATTTTACTGTTAATTAATATTCAAAATAACATTATTCTCAATAATAGTAATTAGGCATTTTCAACGAATCTAATTAACTATATAAGTGGGGAGTTCAATCCTATAATAACTTATTATTAACATAACTTTGTATTTAAACCACTGATGGTGGCATAGTTACAACGTGGAAAACGTCTACATAAACAATTAATGAAATACATATGCAGCAAATCGCAATACAATTATTTAACTCAGAAAAATGTTTTAAATGAATGCAAATATTTACACGTATTGTTATGACACACTGGTATGTATATTATTGTTATGACACACTGGTATCAACATTTCGGTTTAATATTTATTAATAAACAAATTCACGCACAAAAACCGGCGATGCTTCTTTACAGAATATATTCAAACAGGACCTGGCAATTTGCCAAAATAGTAATTAATTACGAAAGCGTCTCTAAAAATGTCTAAATTCAAGAATTTTGATCCAAGGTCGGGGTTTTAATTAATTTCGGACAAGATATTTGAAAATTTATATCACTGAATCTTCCCAAATGGCCTTGCTTTTTTATAATAAATTCACGGTGGCTGTTATTTATTGGAGATTTGTCAACCGGTCGCTTCTTATAATCGTTTTTGGTCTATTTGAACAAAGGAAACCATGGAAACCTTAATATAAGATGGACCCCATTGTGTAGCTAGACTCGTGTGTGCAACGATAGTAAAATCAACTGGATCTTAAAATTCACAGAAGCTAACAAATTTATTTCAAATAAGAGACAGTACTAAACTTTTTCTTGGAGTATCGTCTAGTCAAATAGTACATGCAATCGTTTAATACTGACTTAATTATGTTTGATGAAATCTGAGACGCTCTTTCAAAAAGGAATTTTCCCTCTCCGTGTGGGACTTTTTGCAATATTCGGAATTCTCCATATAAGGATCGAGCCACGATTTTGATTAAATGGCGAGTCACAACAAATTTGTAACCCACCGTCACGACGTTCCAATTCATCTTGAGTTATATTTTGTTAAATGGTTTTTATGTTAATTTTCAAGTATTAATGAAATTGCATATTTTATATAATAACTCATATTATCGTGGACATAGTAATGAAATGTAGTTTCTAAGATTAGGGAAAGATGTTGTTTATTAAATTAAATATTTATTCATCAAATCATACATTAGTTAACTTTAATTTTAGTATAGTTTTTTTCAAAATATATTTTTATATTTAATTACATACTTTAGAATACATTTTTTTAAATCAAACTCCCTCATTATTAAAAGTAAAACTTAATTGATATAAAAATATATTTTAAATTAAATAATTGTAACTCATTGATCTTTGTAATCCAAATAAATCTCGCAGTATAGGGAGTTTTGAAAATACTGAAATTAAAATAAATGTTCAGCAGAATATCTCCATACATTCTTTGAGTTATTGAATGTAATCTCTTTTATAATAAGTAGTTCAAATATTTTATAATCATCCAGTATGGAAAACGAATACTCGGCAGAAATCAATAACTGTTGGTAAACAAAAATTGTTAATATAATCTTGGTAAAAATATATCAAACATATTTTACAAATCAAAAAATGCGAAATGAATTGAGTTTTTTAATGCACTAAACGTTAAGACATAAAATCGTGATTTTATTTCAATTAATTTGTATTTTAATTATTTATATTTATGAAATATAAATTATTTAACTATATTAATTATATATTATTTAAATTAAAATAGTTTGTATTTGAATTAATTAAATCCTTTAATTATGTCTTTTTTACAAAAACTTCATTTAAATTATAAACAATGCATTTATTTTGTTTAAATAAAAGTAACGGGCACTGATCACAAGAAAATCGAAATACTTTGATGGATATGGGTACTTCAGGGCTTTTATAAATATTTAAAATATTATATTCACCCTCTTCCACAATCTGAATAACTGGATAAAAAAGTACTAGTTAAATTGGTAATACACAAATAAATATAAAGCAATGCTTAAAAATTCCCTTGTATAATTATATTTTCAACTAAATTAACTTTCAAAACGGTACACAGTCTTGACAAATTTAACTGCGCTGCTAACGAGGTGCAAATTAACGGCCGGGTGACGTCACTAATTTCCATTAGTCAGGTGATATAAAAAGAGTTAAAATATCAATTATAATTTTATGATTCGACCTTGCCAGTAGAAGGCGGCTCAAGGTGACTTTCTGACATTTGAAATTTCGCGACCTAGCGAACGTCCGGGTCATCCAGAACGATAAATTAACATCGAGTAACGTGATATGATCAACTGCAGGATTTGCGTGCGCACGTGTGCCAACTTAACCTTACTGTGCCCGAGTTGAAATAAATCTCATCTTTTCGCTATTAAGTTCTCTCCTCTCGTTTAATTCCCTCCTATTTTGCATCATTTTTGAGGAAAAAAGACGTGATTTCGTATTTATTCCTCTTTTTCAGCATAAAATATTAAAAATATTAATTTGGGTCATGGTATTCACGAAGTGTTAAAGCGCGTTTTAGGGAGAGATATTTTAAGAAGCGTTTTTTATAACATCTAACAGGTAAGAAAAACGCTTCTTAAAAAATTAAATATTATCGTTTGTTCTAAATATTGACAAAACAATTTTTATATTTTATTTTTGTTTAAAATAAATTATTTATCATGAATTGCTTGTAGAGAGAGAGAGGAGAATCTTTAGACTTCTGTAAACCTTGCTGGAAATTTATTGGCTTCGTTAATTTTGTCAGATATTAAATTAATTTGGTCAGTGTGAGAAAATGAAGGAGTTGACATAGTAAACCGTTCTGATTCATAAATTGGTGACGTCATCATGCGGGAGAACAGGTGCTAATTAAGAAACTAACTCTGCAGTGGAGCTGATGTAATACAGTGAATATATAATGCTTATCTGTTAAAATATGTAATATATGCTGATTTGGGACTTCCCGACGATCGTTACGTTACAAATTAGAATGATTTAAAAAACAACCTGTTGAAACTTGAAATTAATTTATATTGATTTGTTGTTTAATTAGTTTAATGTGTTAATTCTTTTTTTTTTATTGTTTGTAGTGATTTAATTCTCATTCTGTCCCAGCTACTATTGATCTGTAACACATGGTCGTATGTTTTCAGAGCACGCTATTTTTACTCTGGGATATTTTTTTATTTAAGATGAGCCTACGTTTTTTTGCTTTAAAGTTTATCGAAGACATTAATCTAAAATAAATGCCAGACAATATATTATGCAAAATCTTTCTGCGATAAAGTTTATTTTCCTATCACTCAACGTTGAATGTAAACTTTAAATGCGATGGTGATGTTAATATTATCTTTCCATTTCAATGAATAATATATTTACAAAATAATTATTATTATAATACATTACAGTAACCAGAGCTTTATTAAAACTGCTGCCATGCCATCAAATCACAGCAACAATAATTATGCAATATCAATTTCAAGTAAATAATAATAAATAAATAAATAAATAAATAAATAAATAAATAAATAAATAAATAAATAAATAAATAAATAAATAAATAAATAAATAAATAAATAAATAAATAAATAAATAAATAAATAAAGTCTGCTTTCCAATAATTAAAATTAAAGAAAAACGATCGAGCCGAAATTAAAACAGTCTTCGCTCCTCGTAAATAAAAGTTGACCTGAGTTCAGGTCGCTGAATGTCTCAGGGCAACCCTGACCCACTCTGTGAGCCGCCAAGGTCGTGATTTGCAAAACCGTGTCCTGTAAGGGTCATAGTAGCGTGCTGAGAGGCGGCATTTTCGACCTTACGTGCCGGAGAAGTTACGTTGTCTGGGAAGTGAATGTTTACAAAATTAAATCACGTGCGTTGACCAACTTTTATTATTTTTTTTAATGTGATATTTTATAATGAATATTTTTGAATTGTTTGAAAAATTTATTCTAAAATTAATTAATAAAAATAATAAGGGTAAGTTAACGAGAATTAATTAAATTATTTATAAATACTTTTTAAATCAAATCAATTACATTTGTAAAATTATTTAAATAAACAGCGAGAGGACGAAAGATACCTTCTTAAAATTATCCGTCTTCCAATTCCGTATAAGCTTAGGAGAACATGGTTTCTAACAAATGAAAAAATATATATACAAAATTATTATTTTATCAAGAAAGTTAGAAAAGTGTTTTAAAAAACGTTCTAACATTAACAGCAGCTTAATTAACTTATTACAGTAAAAAAAAAAAAAAAAAACTTTCGACTATCTCCATAAGATCAATGTTAATTTAAAACATGATACGGGAGTTTTCGTGTAAGAAAAGCTCCCTCTGACCCCGAGAGTAAAAAATAATGTTTTTCTTGATTGTTGATGTAATATGTTTCTCAAGAATTTAACATTTATCATTAAATTTTTTACTTCCAAATTCAAAGTAAATAATTAAATATACTAAAAAGTAATGAGATAAAAATAGTATAAATAATACTTATTACTAAAATTTTCGTTAAATTAAATTTTAATTTGTTTAACAAATAGATAAAAAAATTTTAACAATTCTGTCAACATTATAGTTACATAGAGTTATAAATTTATAATAAATCTGATATTTTATACTTTTTTTTTATATATATTTCCTTCGTATAATTTGTATTTAAATTCAAGAAACACGGAGAAAAAATTACAGCAGTTTAACTATAATGTACAATCAAGTTCTTTTAAAAGAAAGGAGAAAAAATGATAATATAGTAAAATCAGCCTGAGCTCAAGATAAATTTCAATTTAAAATTTTAAGAAAATTTGGAATGAAGCTTCTATCTGTAAAAAGCTTTCTCGAATCCTGAGAGAACGAAGCGATAATTTGGCGTGTTGGCTTACCTCTTTGAACTTAAATTTGACGATGGTCTTTAATAAGCGAGGGATGAGCCTTCTTAATTAATTTGCGCGGCTGCCAAGGATGAAGTAATTAATTGGCTAATAATTTTAATGTTCTGAGTCATCGTTTATGAGGTAGCGGCGAAACTGGTTGCTTTTTAGTGCCTTCTCCCGGGCGTGGGTAATAAAGCAGTAAATTTATGTAAATTTTAGATACTTTATTATTTTATGATTAAATTTAAATGTTTTGATGTGTTTTTTATTTTCTTGAATTTATATTTCTTTTAAAACTTTTACTAAACTCTTTACAATGGTAAATGTTGATAATATTATCGAGATAATTTTAGATGACCCTTACTTATAACGTATGATTAAATTTAAAGTTGTGTTAAAATCAATAAACAAAATTTGCAAATGTTTAAAAAAGCTTTTAAATTTATTTAATTATAATAAAGAAGCCTTCAACGAATCATGTACATGTTTCTCAATGATTGTTAAGTTGTAATTAACGTATCGAATTAAAAAAAAAAATACTCAAATTTTGTCAAAGGAACATTTTTAATATATATTTTTTTTATTTTTGAAAGAAAATTGTCATTTTATCGCAATCTTTTTAATCAAATGCAATAAGAAACCGAATTGAATGAGAACTCCCTTTAAAGAGCATATTAATTATATTTTGTTACAGAATATTCGAAAGTTGAGTGTATCAAAATGGAACTATAATCCACAAGATATTATATTCAGTTTAGATTATTATTATTTTTTGCATACGTGTTATTTGAGGTACAATATTTTTTACCTCTGAAGACATAATTAAATACCCATTTGTCAGAATTAGAGTACATAAGTCAGCATTTGTGTTAATAATTATGCTATAAGTCAGGATTTAATATATTTGCAGTAGCGAAATTAGTCAGGATTAACTCTCACAACAGTAAAATATGTCCTTGATATTAAAGATACAGTAGCACATAATTCACCAGCTTACATCACAGACTTCGATAAATCCTTCTGAGTGAATCTGATCGTCTCTTGAGAGACTCCATTAAGAAAATGTCAACCTTATTGTTGTGGAAACTTTCAAGATTGCTCAAATCCTAGAATTACCTTTGTTGAAATTACGTATCTCCGATCATGTGTTTTTGGGGTTGAGGGTGAATATGTAAAAAAAAACTCCCCCATAAAGACCATGTGGTAAAATTGACGTCCCCCAGATTTGGGGTTGGTGGTGAAAATATGCCCAAATATTATTTTCTACAAACGATGCAATTTTAATGCTTAAATTTATTATTTTTAGCGTTATATAAATTAAAACAAAGTGTATGTTTTGTTCTCAATTACAAACGCCACACATCGATGACGTCACACAAATGTCCCCGCCCCCCCATTAGGTTTGGGGTTGGGGTAAAAATTTTCAACTAGACCTAAAAATTATTTATAACCTTGACATCACCTTTTGAAGGTTTGTGGGTAAAAATCTGCAGGGCCTCCCCTATAAAGACCATGAGGTGGTGACCGTTGTCCCCCAGATTAGAGGGTGAAAATTCTCAACTAGACCTAGAAATGGTTTACAACTTTGACGTGTTGCAGGTTTGGGACGAGGAACTGGCAGCGGTGGCCCAGCGGTGGGCCGATCAGTGCCGCGTTGGCCACGACTCTGCCAGAACTGTCGGTGAGTTGGAGATTTTTGATTAGAGACGTCTTAGAACTGTTGAAATAAAATGTTGATAAAGTTTGAGATTCGAAATGCAAAAATACAATCGGCAAGCATCTTAATAATACTATTAATTTTATTAATACATTTATAAATATTCCATAGATTAATAATTTAAAAAAATATATATTTTTATTCATGGTATAAAACGTACTTGATAATCTGGAATTAAGAGTAAAGAATTAAAAAAAATGTATTGTTTTTTTTACATTAAAATTGCAACCAATACTTGGCACGTTGCGTCGTTGCAGCTCGTTTAGAAATGTGACGATTGTGTGGTTGCAGCTCGTTTCCCGGTGGGACAGAACGTGGCTGCCACGTGGACGCACGAAAGTCCGAGCCCCTCGGGGTCAGGCCCGGAGTTCCGGCGTCAGATCGAGGCGTGGTTCGCGGAGGTGATGCGCTGGGGGCTGAGGAGGCGCGACGTCGACAACTTTCACTTCAGCGAGCGGACCGGACATTACACGCAGGTCAGTATTATTATTGTTTATGCCATGTGTATAAATCATAGAGTTAATATTAAGGTATAAATTATAGTAATATAATATCGTCCTTTGTCCGCAATAATGAGCTATCTGCTACCACAATCTCGTGCGCAATCTGCTATTTCAGGTGAGCGCAAAAATGAGATTTATTTTGTACTTTACATTTACAGCTTATAATTGCACGCTCTTAAAATATCAGCCCTCATTATTGCAATCAAATCGTGGTAAACACATAGCTCATTTTTCCTGAAGAGGGAAGATAAAATACATTATAATATGTACTTTATGTGTTGTCTGTTGCCATTTCCCTACCAATTTTTTATATCTCTTTTACCATACTTTTTCAATGTATTATTTGAATAAAAATAAAGAACTGAACAATTTTTTTATACTTTTTTTGCAAACTAAAATATATATAATATGTTAAAAAATCAAATTATGTCATATGCAATTTAAAGAAAAATACAGCCTGTGACTCGATGTGCCAAAATTCACCTTTTATTTTCTACCTGTAATCTTTACGTACATCATGTACTGACTTGGAACGTCACTGACGTTGCAGCTGGTGTGGAGCGACACGTACATGGTGGGGTGCGGCTACTCGTACTTTAAGGACCCCCAGAGGGGCTACACCAAACTGTACGTCTGCAACTACGGACCCGGGTGAGTGGCATCTTTTTTAATTTTAATCAATTTTCCACCTCTAGATTCAAAATATCAACCTTGTCGTATTATGCCGCATAATTTTGCCTGTATTTCTTTAAATTTCATATATATATTTATTGTTTATTCACCCTATAATACGTTATAATATACTTATAATATATTTGGCACAAAATTGAGGTAAAAAGTATCCTCAAAAAGTGAATTAAATCTTTATTGCTATTTTTTTCATTTCACATTTTGTGTATAAAATTTATTGCAATCATTTTAATTATATTTTAAATTTGGGAATTCCCTGAAATTGTTTTCGCAAATTTATTTCCCTGCTCACATCGCCTGGAGACTAGGCAACTTGTCTAGCTCTCAACCTCGTCACTGACGTGTCCTGACGTGTTACAGAGGCAACGTGTTGGGGGAGCATCTGTACGAGGCGGGACCTCCGAGCTGCGCGTCCCCCGACGTGGGCACGTCCAGACGATACAGCGGACTTTGCGGTGAGTCGCGTCTTACTTTTGTGAGGGAGGATTAGAGGGGACGTTCACGTGACGTCATCAAAGTGTAGTGTTTGTAATTTACAACAAAACGTACACTTTATCGCAATTTTATTTACATCTTCCTTTTATTAATGATTTGAAATAGTTGTATATATTTTTTTACAAAATAAATATTTAGAGAAATCACTTATTTTGAATTAATTTAATATTATTAATATTTTATTAATTTTATTATATTTTATTTAATCCCGTAATAACTATAATATTGTAATTCATTGAACATTTAAAAAATAGTGTTTTTTATCACAGCATATTTTAATTTAATTGCTTAATTTTTGGTTTAAAGAAATTTGAATATTTCCAACTTTTTATTTTATTTAAAAATAATTCAGATTGTCAGATTGTTGTTATAAATCAACAATTAATACTTCAAAGATTTCTAATCTCTCAGTACGTTATTTGTAATTACAAATTTAAAGCTATATATTTGCGAAGTTCATTTTTTTTTCAAGCACACAACAATATGATAAATATAAACTAGAGCCCTAAATTGCTCTTACATCAAAATAAAATTCTTACTAACTAAAATTCCCTCAATTTGTACCTCAGTATACGTGACATTACAATACTATTTCTCCACACACAGAGGTGCGTGGCTCCAACCCTCCAGGGATGTACTGCTCCGGCAACGACGCTCTGTACGCCTCGCACGGTGCCTACCAGACCCCCCAGCTGCGGCCGGTGATCCACACCCCCTCGCACCACGCACCCGCCGTGGTGCACCAGCCCGCCTATCACACTAGCAGTGCTCTGCACCCGCCCGCCTATCACACCAACTCCATCGTGCAGCCTCCGCACCACCACCGGCCAGCCACTTCGCACTCGTTCTTCGGAGCTCTCACCCACCATACCAACTTCTTCGGAAAGTGAGCACCAAGGTCACTTTAGAGAGAATCAAGGTACACTTTTCGCTTCGTAAAATTTCCCTCTCCAGCCTTGTTAATCACCATGTCTCGTAAGAATAACACAGGACACCCGCGTTGAAAAATTACGTCTTCAACTCATCCTTTTCATCAAATCTAAACCTAATCTTTTTACCTCTAAAACACATCTTATATCCTCTTCGCTCAAAGTGAGGATAAAATGGTGACAATATTTCTAATATTTTATGCTCAAGAAGACGAAAAAATATGTAATCTCGTGTATTTTTTCCTCTAAAATTGTACAAAATAGGAAGGAATTAGACGAGGAGAGAGCTTGATAGCGAAGAAAAGATGAAATTTATTTCAACTCTGGGCATGGTTAATTAACAAGAGGCTGGGGAAATTTTCCAAGGCGATGAGTGTACCACAATATATTCTCACGTCGATCGATATATCGATATATTATATCGATTTATTCTCACGTCGATCGATAAATAAATATTATATCAATATGATTGCTGAAAAAAGGTCCATAATTTATATATTTTGTGAATGGCAGGATTATTTTTGCAGTGATCATCATCGATATATGACAGTCTATGAATATTCCAGTAGACATTATATACCATGCATGTAATGTCTACTTGTATTTAATTAGTTTTGTATCAAAAGTTTTAACTGTAAAGTAAATGTCTTCATTATGAATTAAGTTAAATAAGATGGAATTATTATTAAGAATAACTTAATTAAGTTAAAAATAATTTACCTGAGATTTTTAATTATTTGTAATTAAAAATTATATTGTTGTAATGTTTTAATATTTGACCCATACCTTAGGAGTGAGAATATAATTATTTTTCAATGTGTACAAATTAAATTAAAAGCTCAATTTTATGTTAATGGTATATAAATAATTATTGTATTAATATTAAATTAGGACTATCTAGATGGTTTTTGTATAAATAATATTATTTAAAATCTGATTTTTACTTCACTTTTTTTTTCAAATTTCTTTCTATTGTATACTTTGTATATTAAATTCCTGATGCTCAAAACAATTAACTGCCTATGATTATTATCATAAATATCTTGTATATAATAATTACTGTATTATAATTTAAAGATGTATATTATTATAAATAAAATCAAAACATTTTTTGTAATCTTATAATATATTATTTTTATTTCTCATTAAAAATATTACACCCCAGCCATATACAGGATCCTATAGGCTAAGCTGCATAAATAATACAAGCACTCTTTGATTTTTTTTTCTCTCATTTGAAAACAACATAATTAAAATACAGTAAAAAAATGACATGAGTTTAAAACGGCAAGGACATTTAACAATTGGCAAATTTAAACAACTTCAAATTTTTACTGCAAGTTTTGATTATTTAATAATACATTATGGTTGCAAAACATGCCAGAGCATGCAATATTTGATTTGTTTTGAGAGAGACACTACAATAATTAACAACATAAATAACAATTTGAGGGCCTTACAGGCCAGTTGCAGTTTTAAATATTGTGCACAATAATGATTTTGTTAGTGGACTTTGATTGTTGCAAAATTATGTTACTCTGATTAAAAAGAAAGAAAAATGATATTCTTGACAGTAAAGTTAAAAAAAAAGAGAATTTAAATTATTTTAAGAAAATGTTTCAAATATCAGAGTAATTAACATGGCAAATTTTTATTACAGAAATGAATAGAGGGTACCAAATTATGCTGCTCTGAATTTTTTCAGATTTTTTTGAGTCCCAGAATTATTTTTTAAATAATTAATTAAAGAGTGGCCACGCCCGCTGGAGGCATCTAGGCCCTATCCTTTTTATTAAGGATTCAGAGGTGTCAACTTTACTTACAGAACTTTCAATAATTATTTAAAAATAGTTGTGGGTCTCAAAAAAATCTGAAAGAAATTCAGAGTATCATAATTTGGTGTCCTTCATTCATTTCTGCAATAAAAAATTTCATGCAGGTTGTTCATTGCAATAAAAATGTCTATTTGCGATTGTTATTTCCGTGAGCTTGAATTTTGATTCAGTGAAATGATTCAACAATGATTTGAGGGCGAGTTATCACAATATACAACAATAAGATACAACAATGTCAGCACCAATAGAGGCGAGGGGGGGGGGGGGGTAAAAAAATGCAACACGAC
The DNA here is from genome assembly GCA_949825025.1 of Siphlonurus alternatus. NCBI lineage: Eukaryota > Metazoa > Arthropoda > Insecta > Ephemeroptera > Siphlonuridae > Siphlonurus > Siphlonurus alternatus. Next base: position 24,825,442 of record OX463785.1, on the reverse strand, counting down.
GAAAAACAAACCAGTGATGGACTGAGGCAACCGACAGCTAGCAAGCAACGCAGCAAGGTTCATTTTCATATATGATCATATTGCATTATGACCCTTACTGCCTTCAAGACGGTGTCATATATTTAACATTCTGCAATAAGGTTGGTTTTCATATCTGATCACATTGCATTATGACCCTTTCTGACTTCAATAATATCTGGACAGAACTCAAACTTGATTCTTTAAAAAATCCCTATCTACAACACAATAATTTATTTCCAATATATTGCTTTAAAAATCAATTAACAATAACATTTTTTTATGATATAGGTTTTAAAGACATAATAATTCAACTTTTAAATATATTTAATTATTATAATAATAGGATGTATAAATAGCTCATTTTTGTAATAAATATTACCCAAAGATGACAAATAATTCAGTAGTAATATTTTCAATTTATCTAATTATTCTTTAAATAATTTTGATAACACTTCAATGAAACTCCCAAGTACACATGGTTAAACAAAGTACTGAATTTTAATTTTCATTCATTTTTTTGTTCTTTTAAAAAGCTAAGTATTTACAAGGCAAAATTTCTCGTGCAGTGAGCTAAAATATTTTTCAAGTGCAACAAATAGATTTGTTAAAAAGTGCATTAAATCACATAATGAAGTGAAGCAAAATACTGGTGCAGTTACATGCAGGTCATTGCACTTTAAAATTCATAGATACCGATATGAGTCAATAAACTCAGCAAATTTTTATTAAAGTTCAATTTTTGATACTAAAAAACATTTTTCTTATTTCAACATTTCTAATTTTGTTTCAATTAAAAAAGGGCAGTAAAATACAAAGGGCAAGCAAACATGTATTAATTTTCAACCCAAAGTTAGTAATGGATAAACAATCCACAGTAAAACATTATTAGGCCTACATTTACATTAAATTTCAACAAGGTAAAAAGTTTTAATAAAAAAACAACTTTTCCGTTCACAGATTCAAATTTAAGTACTGATTTTAAAATTTTGAAGGGGCAGTGCTTATAAAATTGTGATATAAAACATGGCCGGCATGTGGTGAAAATTTTGGTGCAAAAATTTGTGTAGATATTTTGATAATATGTACAATGAAATAAATTATATCATAGATTGCATTTTTGTACAAGGCATTTTGTGTTGGTTAATATTTATAATATCATTTTAACAAACTCAGTTTTTGAAAGGCATTTTAGAAGAATTTTGATCCCAGATATATGTTTTTAACAATTTTTACCTTATACAATAAATTTTAGGGATGTTTTTTTCTAACTAAATTTAAATTTAACAATCAAAATATTGGCATGGATTTAAAATTCAACAATGCTGGCAATAATTAGACCTGGCAACAATACCCTAATTTTGCCAGCAATGTCGAATACATTGGCTATTGTATGCCTTTTAAACAACTCCGTGCATATTAAAACTTATGCACCGAGTTTTGTGAATTAACTAACTATATAACAGGATCTAACTTTAATTTCTCCTCAAAAATTTGGTTAGCAAATTTGGAGGAAGAAATTCGCAGCTTTCTTGCTTCTGTCTTTCAAATGTCCGTGAAATATCGGAACTTTGTGGGGACTTATTTTGGCAACAACTGCAAAATGAAATGAATAAATAGCAAAACTGATAAATATGTGATGCAAACGTAACAATGAATTATAATTTAATTAATGAATTTATGATTAATTATTGTAATACAATAATAAAAACTTGTTATTACACAACTTGTCGTTAGGTAAAATTTGATTTGAAGTAAAGGAGATCGCGGTCCCATAAAAAATAATAAGCATTGTAGGAATAGGAAAAACTTGATAAAAGGTAAACCTAATTTCCTGGGTCCCTTGACTTTACGTAATAACAAGTTGTTACTGTATATTCAGACAATGGATGGTTAAATTTATTTTCTTACTAGAGCTAATTTCCAACAAAACCAGCACATTATTTCCTGCAGTTGTCACCAGATGCCTCCACAAAGCCACCACGGTGCAGATATGTGCCGGTTCCTCGCTACTCTAGGTGGTTGCTAGGCGTACTAGATCGTTGACGTGCTACGCTGGACTTGTCCGAAACTTGGGCAGACACAGTCCGAACTTGGTCTCGATGCCTGCGAGGATCGGCAGCGCCACCTGGTAGCCTCCGATGTGGTCCGGGTTTGTCGACTTCATCTCGTCAACGAGGCTGGACGTCGGCATGTTCAGTTCAGAGCCAGCGGGACGACTGCAAGAAGAGAGAATGTTGAACATTTGATTATTTTAATTAGTAGCAATGTAGTATCGACCTCAAATTTTTTGAGTACAGAAATGGATAGAGGGTGCAAAATTATGCTACCCTGATTTTTTTTTTTCAGATTTTTAGAAATCGGAGACTATTTTTTAAAAAATATTGAAAGTACAGAGAAAGTGATGACTCTCTTCAATTCAATAAATTTTTATTTCCATTTTTCCTACAATCAATGTGTCATAATATACAATAACATTTGTTGAGGTTGATAGGACAAGTCAATAAGAACAATGTTAGGAAAAGTTCATAATGAATCAATCCATGTCAGTTAATTTTCTTCATTCTTATTCAACAAAATCACAGTCATAAAATAAAAGGATAAGACCTAAAGGGAAGTGAATTCAAACCCAACCTCGGCAATAATTCCCGGGCTTTAAAAAATCTGAAAAAAAAAAAAAAAATCAGGGTAGCATAACTTTGCACCCTCTATCTATTTCTGCAATAAAAATTTTTGAGGTTATTGTTTATCTCTTTGGCTATTTTATACAACAAAGTTTCAATGAAAACAAAACCAGCAAAAACTGATCGACAAACAAAATCAACTCACTAACAATTCGAGGAAGCCTAAATAGAAGACAATCAAATCAAATTGATTTTTTTTAAAGCAAGAAATCCGATGTCCTCTATTTAGAAACTATTTCTATTTCAGAAACTTGGAAGATGTGATTCATAATGTAAGATTTTTATTAAGATGAGATAAACATGTATATTAAGCTTTATTACTTTATTTGTAGGGTTAAAATAATTTATTGAAATGACGTGATATATGTTGTAATGTACAACCAATTTATCAGAATAAAATTATTATTATTATTATTATTATTATAGAGCCTAATGAATGTTCTGTACAATCAAAACAACACATATTTGTTAATGAAATTATTAAGGATGATATAGTAATTAATAACCCACATGATATTGCTGTTCAATATAATAATTTTTTTGTTAAAACCGTTAAAAATTTAGTCCAAGAAAAATTTAAGGATCCTCTATCTCAACCTAAAACTAATAATAAAAATATTAATAATCCTAAATTTAATATTGAATACACAACAGAAAAAAAAATATTGAAAATTATAAAATCATTACCTAATAAAAATGCAGCAGGACCAGATGAAATTCCATATACTCTAGTTAAATATTGTGACGCTCTATTTGCTGCTCCATTATGCTATCTAATTAATGAGTCTATTAAAAATGGAATTTATCCTAAACAATTGAAAATTTCTAAAGTTATACCCTTACATAAAAATGGTTGTAAAAAAAACATATCAAATTATAGACCCATTTCGTTACAATCAGTTTTTTCTAAAATATTTGAAAAAGTTATACAGCCTCAGTTAAATGAATTTAGAAAATCAAACAATTTAATAAGTGAATGTCAACATGGCTTTGTTGAAGGTAAATCAACAACAACTGCATGTTTTGATTTCTTAAAACCTCTATATAATAATGTTGAGAGCAATATTCAAAGCCTTGGTTTATTTTTTGATATGCATAAAGCTTTTGATGCTTTAAATCATGAAATTATTATTACAAAATTAGATAAATTGGGTTGTGAAGAAAATGTTTTAAATTTATTTAGGTCGATCATATTTAGCAGAAAGAAAGCAATATGTTGAGATAACTTACAAAGATGAAAATGACATTAATCAAACTGTAAAATCTCCGGAATTAAGTGTAGAGTTGGGGGTTCCACAAGGTGCGGGACTATCTCCTGATTTATATGGAATTGCAACAGATGATTTAGAAAACAAATTGCCTGGTGTTGTTTTAGTTAAGTATGCTGATGATAAAAGTGTAATTATATCGGCAAACAAGCATGAAAATTTAATTGAAAAAGCAAATAGTACAATTGAAAAATTTGAAGCTTGGTGTAATGAAACTAGACTTATGATTAATCCAAACAAAACTAAATACATGCAATTTCACAGTGATTATAAGGAGCCGGAGAGTAGCTTACTTTTAAAAATTGACAATACAATAATTCATCGAACTGAGGACATCAAATTTCTTGGACTAAATATTCAAGAAAACCTAAAATGGAATGTTCACGTTGCTCAGATAAGCAAAAAACTTAATTCTGCAAATTTTGTACTCTTTTCTGTTAAAAATTCTGTGTCTCTAGAAACGCTGTTAACAATTTACTATGCATATGCTTATCCTCATCTTTCAGCTAATATTATATTTTGGGGAACCACGGAGAGTAATATTAGAAATGTTTTTGTACTTCAAAAAAGGTCAGTTAGAACAATTAAAAATTTGAAGCCAAGAGAGTCCTGCAAAACCCATTTTGTATCTTTGGGGCTGATGACGTTACCTTCTATATATATTTTTAATTGTATTATGTACAAGAGAAAACATCCAAATTTGTATGATGTATTTCATGATGTTCACCCATATAATACAAGAAACAGTTGTAAAGTTGTTATACCAAACCATAGTAAGTCAAGCACAGAAAAAAGCTCATATTATCAAACAGCTAAATTTTATGATCAACTTCCTAGTCTTTTAAGAAATATAAAAAATGAAACCCTTTTTAAGAATTTGTTAAAAAAAGTGTTAGTATGTAAAGAGTATTATGAAGTAAATAATTTTTTTAAAAATGAATTTAAAATAACAGAAAAAGATATATTGCGTCACACCTCTAAAAAGAATATAAGTATGTACTCATAATGCATAAATTTACTTGTTATATAATTTATATTTAAATAAAGGGTCCATTATATGTGTTGTAAATCTGTTACTTGTTTCAATTTGCTTAAAAGATTGTAGTGTACTTGACGAGACTGATTTATCCATGTGACTTTGTTTTTATGTTACAGTATTAAATTTTTGTATTGACATGACTAATGTTGTACTGTGACAAATTTTTTGTCACTGTATGTACCACCTGTGGTCGAATAAATTATTCTATTCTATTCTATTCTATTCTATTCTATTCTATTTTTAGGAACTACATAATAGGTTAATTCTAAAGTTTAAAACCATTTTCAAGACTGCGGAAGAGACAAAATAATAAAATATGCAATAAAACTCCGGCAAATAATAATTTAAAATAAAAAGCAACTGTATAGCAAATACAAAAATTGTATCACAACCTCCTACAAAAATAAATATCTGAAATGTTTTATTTAAATAATTTTACTGCAGTTTTGGCATGCAAGCTTCACAATATTTAAAGAACAGGGCAGGCATTTAACTGTGAATTGTTACCAGAAACAATGCTTGAAATGTATCAAAAAATTAACTATCATTTTATAGGTAAAAAGAAACACATAAAATATTTCTTACCAAGAAATTTCAATGAATGCATGAATAAAAAAATTAATAAAACTGCATCAAATTTTCTAATGAGCATGCTGCAAAAACAAGAAAACAGCTATCTCTAGTGCTAATTTTTACTGTCTCTATTTTTGCAACAGTAAGGTATTAGGAGTATCAGTTTTGTTTGATAATAGTTCAAGCAGAAAAATTAAAACAAAAAAAAAAAAAACAATATTTATGTTGCTTTTGTTTTAAATGTAGCAAAATGGAGTCTTGCGTCAGCTACTAAGGACAAATTTTGTAATATAATGAGGATTTCTTATCAAATAAAACAACAATTGAAAAAGATTAATTTAACGTATGTTTCAAATTAATTTGAGACAAGATTTTATAATGTTATATTTGAGGAGCTGATGATCTAATTGGTCTATTGCAGCTAAAGGTGGATTTCCTATCCTATTTCACTGATAACGACCCATAGTGACAATGATTTTGAACCACCGTTTGATTTTACTCACGTTCCGCCAAAGTCGACATAGAAGAGTCGTTGCAACACCTCGTAGACCAGCAGGGTGACTCCGAACTGGGGCGAGGACCGGAACACTCGAGCTGCACAAGGTCAAAGGTCAAGTCAAGGTCAAATCAAGGTCACCTCTAGCAAGCAACTAGCCGGTCAAAAACAACAGTCCTGCACAAACAAAAACAAGATTAGATCATTTTTAAATAATCAACTAAAAGGTTTTATATCTCTAAACTAGTATTGGACAACCTTCATGAAAATTGTTTATTGCAAAAATGAATAGAGGGTACTAAATTAGACCACTCTGAATTTTTTCAGATTTTTTTTTTTAATCCCAGAAGAATTTTTAAAGAATTATTGGACCCTTGGAGGCGTCAACAGGCGTCTAGGCCCTATCCTATTTATCAAGGATTCAGGGGCGCCTACTTAACTTACAGAAATGTCAATAATTATTTAAAAATAATTTCGGGACTAAAAAAAAAGTCTGAAAAAATTCAGAGTAGCATAATTTGGTGCCCTCTATTAATTTTTGCAATAAAAATTTTTCATTCAGGTTGTTCATTATCAATTATAAAACCTTTTAATTCAACATTTAATTAAAAAAAAAATGCATTTTTAATTCCACAATTTTAAATTCAAATTTCAATCATGTTAAGTAATATTTTTTTAAAAAAAATCCATGAAATATGAATATTATTGTGAATGAAGCTGTAAAGAATGAATTAATAACGTTGACAAAATTCAGCATCTGAAAATGGAGCCTACCGACGCAGAATGAATGAAAAATGAAGTTCAAGCTGTTAATTTCACGCTACAATCAGGCGAGTTACGTTGATTGTTGTTGGGAACGTTTACTTACTGGAGACAAGGGCGGAGCAAAGTGCAGGGGTGAAGACCCACCGAGGGGGTGGAACAACAGAACAACAAGTTAAATACTGGCAACGCTTTTGCGCCCGCCCTTGTGTCAATAGCCCATTGAATCTAGATCCCTCAAAGAAATTTTGTGCATCAGATAGACAATCTTCATGAATTTTTTTATTGCACTCATGTATTGTCAATTTTTTTTAACCCTTTAACACCCTAAAAATCAAGGGGAAAGACACTGAGACGTCTTTCCCTATACTTATGTGCTAAATATTTGCATGACTATGACGTCACAGCGTTTTACAGCACAATTTTAAGGTTGTTTGAGGGTTAAAAAAAATCTGAAAAAATATTGATAATACATGACTCAAGGTCCTCTATCCTAATATGCAGTAAAAAAAAAATCATGAAGGTTGTCCGTTATTAGAAGGAAAAAACAATATAAAGCAGAATTAACAGATAGGGTAGAAATAAAAGATAATTATTTCATACCCACGTTGACAGCATTTAAAGCTTCTTTTACCAAAAGGTTTAAAACGAACCAGAAAAAAAAAGAGAAAATAATTTGACACAAAGATCATGAATTCAAATCTCAAATGTTAAAGGGAGGAGAGGTGGGCCAAATTAAAAAATTAGTAAAAAAAAAAATGTAAGATTTTCAAATTTTCAGTGAGGGACCTCAGTCATGCTAAAATCCAAAAGATTTTATTCACTCTTTCAGATTCCAAAACTTGCACACCAACGATCATTTCGATATATTTTACCACTCAATAACTTAATTACAAAGTTTAAATACAGCATTATAAGATTCTGCCAGCAAGGTTTCTACCAATATATAAGCAAATAATTTACAATATTTATAAATACAAGTTAAAATAGCCAAAAAAATAAGCCCACATTTTTTTTCTGTTTCTTTTCAGAAGTATATCAGAAAAATTACAAAAAAAAAAAGCAAGAATGGAGAATTAACAAGTCCCCCCAGCGTCACAAAGTTTCTCCTACCTGTTGCCCCCTTCCAGAAAGCCTTGAAACCTTCCTCGCGGTAGATCTTCTGAGCGGCGTCAATCACTCCATTGTACGTCGTCTGCCCCTCTCTAGCGACAACCTGAAGAGACACACGAAGGTTTTTATTATTTTTAAATGTCATTGTTCAAAATTCAAACTCAATATTTTTTCCCCCTAATAATCTCTCCTACAATCAAATGCATTATACAATAATACAATATCTTGAGCTTTCAGAAACGGCATAATAGCATTTAACGCATTTATCTTATTAAAAAGAATTGTTATTCTATTCACAAGAAAAATATTAATAATGAACGTGTCAATTTTTATTTCTGATAATCTTTGTTTTATATATATTGGAATTATTTGTATATTATAAATTGTATGTATGTATTGTTTTACTAATTTCTTTTTGTGTTTTCAGATATTAAATAACTGTATAATGTAGTCACAATGTACCAACTGGTATTTAATGTGAATAAATAAATAAAATAAAAAAAAAAATAAAATAAAATAACATTCGAATAATATAGCATTTAGCGTCGAAAAATTCCTTAAGTTTATTTCCACATGTTACTCTTTATTTATTTGGTAATTTATTATGAATTCTTACACAGCTCATAAAATTCCATGTCCTATATATTTCAATTCTACCAAGCTTGGGAGTTAAATTTATACCACGATTCCGAGTAAAATATAACTGATGGTGTCTTGCCTCATCGTCATATTTTTTTTTTGTACTGTAAATGCAAATTTGTAAATAAATTTAGTAGGAAATATTTATAAGAATTCTCAAAAAAGAGGTTTACAATGTGCATCTCTTATAATTAGCAAAACTTATAATTCTTACTACTTTACACTTATTTGCTGCTTGTTTAACTAACTTAAACTTAAGGTAAACGTCAATCCTAGCTCTCCGATGTTTCGTGCTCACCTGCAATCTTGTCTTGATGACGTCGGCAGGGGTGACTAGCGACGCCGCCGGTACGCCAGCGATGGCTCCGGCACAGAGCAGCGACAGCGGGTGGTTGTATCCGTTCTCGTCAGCAAGCTTCACCTTCATGTGAGCGTACGAGGGGAAGTAGATGGCGCTGAACGGAATGTCTCGCAGACAGCAAGCCTTGGCACCCTGTCAGAAAAGTTGGACGAGTTCACGAATGAAATAAAGCATATGATCCTCAAAATTATAATTCAGGGATAAACAGTGAATTTTGTAATAAAACAATATATTTTTTATGTCAAATATTTGCAATAATATTTTTTACTTTTTTTCCCCTTAGCTACAAATCTTGAATTTCTCACAAAATTGGCAGGACTGAGAGGTCTACAATTTGTTATTTTCAACTTTGTCATTTTCCAAGCAAAACTGACACTCCAAAAAATTAAATTGGGACATACCCACCTTGTAGAGCCCTCGTTGGGACCCTCCCTAGCCAGCACCCACCTTGTACAGCCCGAGGAATCCCAGCTCTTTGACTACAGACAGGGCGGAGATTTTGGTTGCCGTGGCGATCTCTCCGGCAACCTGCAGACGAATCTTGACGATCTCCAGCGGGTTGGTGAAGATCACCTGGGAGCCTCCAGCCTGACGACAAAAGAAACCTCGACATTATTATATTGTGGGAACAGGCCTGGTCACAAAAGAAACCTTGACATTATTATATTGTGGGAACAGGGGGGCATGTCCTTGAATAAATATACTGGAGGTTTGGTTTTACACAAGGAGTGAAGTGAGAGTCAACATGGGAAATTTAAATAGCAGACTAGAATATTGTTCGTTGAATGCAGCACCAGATTTCATTTTAAACAACAGTTTTAAGTGCTTAGGACATTACGAAATAAATATTACACAAAAAGTTGGTTTGTCTCCCTTCTCTTTTATGAAAATTAAAGGGACTGAAAACCTAGTGAAACATAACAAAAGGTTCCATGTTCCTTCACTGATAAAAAGGACGTCTCCTCGTCGTTCAACTCACACAAGCTCCGGCAATGACTTCTCCGTACACCGGCAGGTTTCCGTTCTTGTCCATGAACTTGTCCCGCACCAAGTCGTTCATCTGGGGACAGAGACAATCTTTTATTATAAAATACAACAAACAAGACTCATCGTTAATGTAAATTAATGTGTTTTTTAAGACAAACAATGTTTTAGTAGCAATTAAAAAAAATTAAACTAAAAAGCTGGTCCACTGACATTTAATTGCCAAAAATAAATAAATAAATAAATAAATAAATAAATAAATAAATAAATAAATAAATAAATAAATAAATAAATAAATAAATAAATAAATAAATTACCGTTAATTTGATGGCCTTCTCCGGTGCCACTCCCATGAGTTGTGGTACCAGACCGCGGTACAGCCCCAGTGCACCCTCATGCCGGATGACTTTGCGGCAGCAGTCGAAGCTGTTGCGGTACATTAACTCCCCTATGAAGGAGCCGGCACGCTGGTTCTGCATGCGAGTCTTCACCAAGTCAATGGGGTATACCGCCGTGGCACCGACGGCTGAGGACAGACGGTTTGTGTCACTAAACCAGTTTGTGATCTTCAGTGTGATTATACCATCTTCTGATATATGCTTGTTCTACATTAAAATTATTATATCATGACAAATTTATTTCAGCTGAACACACCACAACAATTTAGTTGGTAAAACTACGTAATTAGTTCATTATCTTCAATTTTATAAAATACTGACAATAACAAAAAAATCTAATAATTATCTTCATTTCACATTACTACAAATGTCAAATTTCTCCCAAAATTACAAAAACTATGAGATCAGCAAATTGTTATTTTCAGCTTTATCATATTTAAAGTAAAACTAACACTCCAAAAAATTAAATGTGCTCAAAATTCCCTGGATTTGTTCATTTCTTAGGCTTTCTTAAAATGGAGTATCGACCTCAAATTTTTTATTGCAAAAATGAATAGAGGGTGCAAAGTTATGCCACTCTGATTTTTTTTCCAGATTTTTTAGAGGTGAAGAAGTATTTTTAAAAAATTATTTAAGTTAAAGAGAAAGTGACACCTCTCTTAAGAAAAGGATGGGACATTGGGACCTAAAAGGGGACATGGATTCAAACCTGAACTCAGTAAAACTTTTAAGCAATACTTCCTGGGCTCTAAAAAATCAGAGTGGCATAACTTTACACCCTCTATTCATTTTTACAGTACAAATTTTTGATACTCCACTAAATGTGCACCAAAGTGTCTGAAATCTCACCTCCACCCACTGAGCCGAGGGTGAAGCGGTAGGCCATCTCCAACACCTGCGTGAAGAACCCTCGGTCCTCCGGTCTCTGTAACGTGAACACACGGCTCTGTTGATTTCATCAAACCTTGAACTAAGAGCAGGCCAGATGACACTGGATATATTGTACAAACATAAATGTTCCGCTAGCCTGTTGTACGAGAAATAAACACATACCAATCTTATCAGAATATGATTATTGTCAGGTATAAACAAATTTAATGCATTATTTTAGAATTCAAGACTAGTTTAAAGAAGATTTTTAAAACATAATACATAAATTGTAAGACGTATTCTTCATTTAAAATTTATAATGTAGTTAGTTTTTATTAATGTGTAATTGTTATTTTAGTTCACATTGTTTTAGGTAATAGACAATAATGATTGTATTTTTTTTATTTCATAATTAGAAAAGGTACATATCTATCAACATAAACGAATCAGGAAAATCATAATTTTATGTATATTTTCTAATTATTAAATAAAAAATTCAACCATTATTATCTATTCTTTCAACTGATGTAACAGATTTTGCATTTTGTTCACTTTTATTTCAAATAAATCCAAAACAATAAAACAAACTTCATATCGTCAGATCCCGTATTTTGGAACACTAGCTATTTGGTTCTATCACCCCCTGGAATATTTATCAACAATACGTCCGAGTTTTCTTCCTGGCAAAAGCTATTGTCTAGTTTAAATTTTGCAGATAATTCAAAAGTGACAGAGTTGCTACATCGTGTGACAAGACAGACAAGTTTGTGCAAGTTCCTGCACGCCGGTTGTTGACTCACCTCGACTGCCTTGACCTCCGCCAGTCTCTTGGTGATCTGCTTAAAGTATTGCTCGGGCGCGATGGCCTGGAGGTCGTTGTAGACGATGCGGCTGTGGACAGAGGGGGCGTTACTTTGGGGAGCGAAGGGGGGAACCGGTCTCGTTTGGTGGTGTGGCCCTCAACAACAATAAGATGGAGAAAAAACAGGTGGAAGCTCATGCAAAAAAAGTGGTTTAATTTAGTAAGAATAGGATCGTCGTTGTAGCGCTCTTTTGACCAATCTAGCTTTATAAGTTTTGACTTTTTGACCAATCTAAAATTATAAGTTTTGACCTTCTGACCAATCTCTTTTTTATAAGTTATGACCTTTTGTCCAATCAATTATTTTCTTAATTGTTCAGGAGAAGCAAAAAACTGATTATCTCCAGATATATTAATTAGAACACAAAATCCTGCCAACTGCATCTGTATAATTTATGTGCAAAAAAAGTACGCATAAAAGAATGTTGGCCATTATGTAAAAAAATAAATAAACAAATTAATGAAATTATTGGGATAGTACCGGTACTGATAGAAGTTTTGGGAATTCAAGATAATATTATATTATTTATTATTTATATTACTTTTTTTACTGCAAAAAAAAAAATAAAAATTTTTACAAAAGGATATCATTGTTTTAGCAGTGCATAACACTAAATTATAATTTGGTGCATGCTGAAATGTAATGAAATCTAAAACACAATTACCGTAAGTTTTTTTTTTTTTATTTTACAATACAATACCAGCATTATATATTTATTTTGATATGAAATTAACTGGAATAATCTTTATTTAGCTTTCTCTATTCAGTCAAATATAGTTTATATATTATTTTAAATAAACAATATAAAGCTGGTGGTTCATAAAATTTATGATAGTTCATAGAATTTTATGCCTACAGTACAATATTTTTATGATACAAAAAACCATCTTAATAATTATAATTATATTTTATAGTTACATTTTATAGTATAATACATAATACAAAACAATATATTGCTAGGAATAATATTAATTAGGAAAATATGTAGACCTGAGTGGCCTAGCTAAATTGGTAGACAAGCTGCAGAATAAACTCAAAGTGTCATTTTAACAACAGCAGCCTCTATTGCTAGTTATGATGGTTACATAGTTTATGTTAGATAGAAGGCTACCATTGAAAAATTATAATTTAAGTTTATTCGATGGACGTCAAACTATTTGAGGTGGGGCAGTTTACGGTAGAAACTCCAGTACTTCTTCGGGATGACACTCTCCGATATCTCTTTCAAGTGTTTGTACTTGGAAGCCGTAATCGGAATTCGCTTCTTATACAGTTGTTCTGGTTATTAGCAAGGGAGTTGTAATATTTATGAATTTTTAGACGGTCCTCGTCAGTAACAGAATTACAGAATAAAAGCTTGCTTGTGCAATTTGTACATCTTTTACCTATGACTGCAGCTGGCTTCATTACTCTAATAACACCATTTGGTGTGTCTTTTGTCTCCCAAGGTATGCTTCTGCCCAGGGGCGTAGACAAGGGGGGGGGGGGGGTTTGGGTGTTATAACCCCCCCCCCCCCCCCTTGAGAGCTGAACCTTAGTAAATTTTAAGGGAAAAATAACAAAAAATGGGACTCGACAGATACGATTTAGCTAAAATTTTATGAAAAATTTTCTTAAAAAAAATAATAAAAATAAAAATTTATATCCCCGAAACACATCGTTAATACATATTTATTTTATTTAAAATCGGTCTGCAGAATTATGATTATATAATCATGGTATAATTCTATATTATTATATTTAGGTTGCTGCATGCCATTTTTTTAGTAGCTCAATCGAAAGAGGAGGTTGAGAAATGCACCTATGAATTTTATGCGATTTTTTTTAGTACTGCATCATACCTAAAATGGAGATGATAAGAGGTCACGTGACCTGGAGGCGCCTTCCGAAACGCCTATGACGTCATTACATTCTTTGGTTTATCTATATAACACATGTAAACAATTATTGCATTGTTGCTTGTTTATTAAAAATTATTATTTGTTTCCATAGCAACGCGGTTGTTTACAAGCATTATATAGTTGAACCAAAGAATGTAATGACGTCATAGGCGTTGCGGACAAAGCCTCCAGGTCACGTGACCTCTTATCATCTCTATTTTAGGTATGATGCAGTACTAAAAAAAATCACATAAAATTCATAGGTGCATTTCTCAACCTCCTCTTTCAATTGAACTACTAAAAAAATGGCATGCAGCAACCTAATTATAATATGTACTATTCCTCATTAAGTTATTTATGTTTTTGTACACGTAAAGACAACAATTTAAAGTGTAAAAAATGTTGAAAGCATTCCCCGCATAATGTTCAGCATAAAAATAAAAATTATGACATAGTATTTTATTATTTTTAATTTATTATATAGGTATATTACATCTTACAATTGCTAGTCTCATTGTCTCATGTATAATACTGTACGTATATCTTTGAATTTATTATTGAAGTTAAAAAAAATCCGATTTTTTAAATGTATTAATTTTACAGTATACTTAATGTAATGAATTGATATTCCTGTTTTGAGAATTAAATAAAAATATTTTTTCTTGCTCGTACATCAGTACATCGTCTTAAAATGTGCTCTATTTTTTTATAAGAAAAAGTAGTGACAAAAATATTGTAACTACATAATTTCCGATTTACAAATATAAAAAATTTGCTGCAACTTTTCATCGAAAAAATGTATAGTCCATGTCTCTTTTTCAAAAAAATCGCGCACCATGAAACTAATAAAAACGATATAAAAGTTGTATTAGATGAATTATTTGATTTAAATATACTCAATTAAAGCACGTTAGTGCACGTATAATATTGAAACGAAATTAAAAAAAAGAGGTGAAAAAAAAAATAAAACTTTAAAAATATTGCATCAGGCCATGCATTCTCTATAATAGTATTTTTTTATAATTTTACCCTAAAAAAGGGGCGTGTCCTTAAAAAAAATCGCGCCTGCGGCGGGCTATTGGGGGGCTACGCCCCCCAAACCCCCCAGTGGGCTATTTTTCATCTTATTTATTTTCAAGAACCCCCCCCTTGGACAAATCCTGCCTACGCCACTGCTTCTGCCTTTTCTTTGAGCCGCATATTATTATATTTGTCAACTGACACCTTCCGAAAACGAGACTTTCTATTGGTAAGATGGGAATGAGTGGAAACTGGATTTACAGGTAAAAGGTTAGCAAGAGGCAGTTCAATGTTGATGACTTGTGGTTGGTATGGAGGTATCACAGCTCCGATTTCCTGATCAATGCTGTGCTCCAAGGTCTGCACAACTTGTTCAGCACTATCCATCACTGAAAGAAGAATTTACATTTAATTACCTTAAAACATAAGTAATTAAACACGTAGGTGATACATAAATTATGTTCTTCAGTTAATTATTATCACTTACCTGATATTATGCAGCCACAATATCTTTAAACTTGTTACAAAGTAATAGCAGAATTATTCTTGATTTCCCACATGTTTGAGAAAACAGCTGATCACACCCACTTCTTATTTTTTTCCGACACCGTAAATGAAAAATATTAAAACTGTACGAGTGGTGCCATCTTGTGGCAAATTTTACGCTCTTTCGAATGGCGCAATAAAACGAAAGTTGTAACTTTTGAGATTTTGGACATTTGTCCCTGGCAAAATTTTTAAAGATTGGTCAGAAGGTCAAAACTTATAATTTTAGATTGGTCAAAAAGTCAAAACTTATAAAGCTAGATTGGTCAAAAGAGCGCTACAACGACGAGATGTGGTTTGAGGCATAAAACAGCAATCAAAGCCAATTCCAAAGCTAAAAGTATTAAATAAACTCTAATTTAAAAAAAAAACACACAAAATTGACCTCAGTTACTACACGAGTGGAATGAAATTTCTGTCAGACGGAATGAAATAAATTTTAAAATTTCAAGAATGCTCTAAAAACTTAATCCCTTCCTTTATGGTTTGAGCAGATTCAAGGAAGAGGTTTCCTCACAATAGCTCCATTTCTGGTTTCTGTCCATAAGACCAATGTTAACCTCAATTTTCTCAAAACTGACCAGACAGATCCACTTCAAAATTTGCATGCCACAGTCTTGTTAAATTCAAGGGGGCTGATTCTGAGATCTGAATCAACTGAGGTAAATCTTTAACTTAGCAAGAATAGATGTGATTCAGGCATAAAACAGCAATCAAAACCAGTTTAAAATCTGAAGCAAGACTCAAACTTATTATTACTTTAATTTGAAAACAAACACAATGATTTTTTTTTAACAAGAAATGATGAAATAGATTTAAGCAACACTGATAAAAAAAAAAAAGATAGCACGGAGAGAGCTGAAAATAAATACACAGTTTGTAAGTGAGCATGCAACATTAATATATTAAAAAGAGTGAACAAGCAAAAACAAAGCTTACACAGTACACTAGCTGTAATTATTTTTATTTAGAGGTCTTTTATAACTTAGCATTAAAACAAATATGAAGCACTGGTTCATTAGAATTTATATTTGCCACACAATTAGCAGATATTCTAGAAGCGCCTAAAGACTGAGAATTGCGCTAAGAAAAGTAAGAAATGAAGATGATTAGAAAATATTCACCCCAGACAAAAGTTTCTCTCTCCTTCCATTCTGACGATGTAAGCCCTGAGAGTTAGTGAGAAACAAACGTCACAAAGGGACAACACAGGGGGATAACAGTTCTTTATTTATTATGATTCTGGGCCACTCTTCTGGGATTTAAAAACATTTTAGGAAAGACAAACTCTCCCTCAATTTTTATAAAAGTCGTACGGTAAAGAATAAAAAAAAATGTTTGGAGTCTCCTAGCTCAATTTTATTTATTTTTGTGTCCTTATAATATTATTTTTTTCCCTGATGGAGAAATAAAGTTAATAATACAACAAAAAAATATTTAATTGTTGTATTAAGTTAATACAAACTCACATGGTAAAATTAATATTTAGGTAACAAAATAACCTTTGCAAAACTTTCAGACATGTTTTTGTTAATTGAACTCACCCAGTTTGGTGCAGCAGGTCGATAAGCAGAAACAAAATATCCACCTCGAGTGGCGTGATCTGAGACATCATCTGGGCAGACTGTAGGAACTCCTCTGTAACAAAATGTCATCAAAATCTGCCTTTAATATTCATCACAAAATAAAGCACAATTACAATTTTACAGTAAAAACTTATTATTTGCAACTTGTTGTTAGGTAAAACGTGATTTTGAGTAGGAGATTGAGGTCCCATAAAAAATAATTAGCATTGTGGGTAAAGGAAAAAACTCATTATAAGGTAATATATACTTGATATAAGGTAAAACTAATTTCCTGGGTCCCTTGACTTTACGTAATACGTAAAAAGTTTTTACTGTACATTGTAAAAAAAAAAACGTAGTTTATATTACTATAAGAATAATTTTTAATTTTTACTTGATTTGATGTCTTACTGTACTCAATTTAAAATAGACAAAAAATTAGTAATGCTTCTTTATGACACCGGAAATGTTACCGACCTTTGGTGACCTCTGAGTTCCTGCTTCCGTTGGTTGCGTTGAGGTAGATTCTCTTGATGAGTTCCATGTTGTTCAGCAGAGAGTTGAACGCCATGAAGAACGGGAAGCTCACACGGTGGCCCCCGGAACCTCCCCCGGCAGCCTGCAATGTTCAGCAAGTTAAGAACTGCTCAGAAATAAAAACTATATCTTTAGCTGACTACTGGGTTGGTTAGACATGCTGTCAACAATGTACCGAGTATGAATGCTTGACCATTTTAATGAAACAATACATTGTAGTGATACCAGCAGTTGAAAATGTCATCACTCAAAAGTAATTTCCTTGCAGATTTGTGTAACAATTTTCTAACAAAATTAAATTAAAACAAAGAAACTTGTTGTCTTTTTAAAAAAGGGTCTCTGGCAACTTTTAAGAAACACAAAGAATGAGACTCTGTTAATTAAAAAAAGGTGTTAGTGTGTAAAGAATATTATGAGGTACCATAAATTCTTTCTTTGAAAATGAATTTAAAATAAAAGAAAAATACATTTTGCAACACACATCTAAAAAGAATATTAATATGTATTCATAATGAATAATGGAGTTTTGACCTCAATTTTTTTTATTGCAGAAATGGATAGAGCGTGCAAAGTTATGCTACCCTGATTTTTTTCAGATTTTTTAGAGACCGGGAAGTATTTTTAAAAAATTATTGAAAGACCTTTTCGTGACGTCACAAGACGCCGCTCCTTAAGAAAAAGATAGGACTTGCCGCCGCGTGACGTCACAAAAATTACTTTCAATAATTTTTTAAAAATAGTTCCAGGCCTAATAAAAATCTGAAAAAAATCAGGGTAGCATAACTTTGCACCCTCTATTCATTTCTGCAATAAAAAAAATTGAGGACAATACTCCATTATTTGTTAGTTTTAAATATAAATTAAAAATACAATAAAGGTTGTTAATTTTTTCTGCTAACTTGCTTACATATTGTTTGTGTACTTGACAAGACTGATTTATTCATGTTTGTTTTTTATGCTTAGTTATTAAAAATTCGATGTAACAAGACTAAAGACAATCTGTTTTGTCCCTGTAGGTACCGCCCGTGCTGCTCAAATAAATGATTCTGACTCACCGCGACGAGGTTTGACTTGACGTCCCTGGTCAGAAGGTGGGACTTGATGCTGACCATGATGTCCTGGAAGTCGAGGGCCGAGATGAAGCCGGTCCCTTGCTTGTCGAACCTCCGGAACGCCTCCACCGCATATTCTTCATGGAAGTCCTGCAACGTACAGGCAGTCAGCATCAAAGACACAGATTGTTTTACAAACACCATTTTTACTTTGGATAAAAATACCGGTATTATGGAATTCAAAGATGCTAATGAAAGCAAAACAAAAGACTTCATTATTTTTCTGCCATAAATTAATCAAGAACATTTTAAGAACAACATTTTTCACTTTTTTATTATTAAACCTGAAATGTAGACACAGTAAATGCCTCAACTTTTTGCCTTATTCCCTTACAGTTAGCACACTTCTGACAAGAAAAGTTCACAGATTCTTCAATTATTTTGACAAATTTCAATTTTTTTGTTATGATTTCTTTTATTGCAAATTGTAAGAGCAAAGAAGCTTCGCAGGTCACTCACGTGTAGGAACTGGCTGAACTCGGCGTAGCTGACCACCCTCTTCTTCTCTCGTCCAAAGTAAAGCTTGACGAAGCCTCCGTCCATGTCGAAGGGAATGCGCTTGTGTAACGTCGTCTTGCGCATCACCTCCACAAACTCGTCTGCAAGTCAGTACATCGTTATAACAATTACCTGCAAGTAATCAGTAAGTGCATCATTACCAGGGAGTTTCAAGCTGGTCTCAACAGGAAAAAAAGAAAAAGAAAACACTCTGTATTGCCAAATGAAATATTAAGGCAATTATATCATGAAAATTTTAAATAATACATTTTTTTTTTTTAAGTAGACAATTGAAAAAAAAAATATTACTGCAGTAATTTAAGAAAAAGTTGCTCTAAACTTTGAATTTTACCATGAATTATTTAAGAAAATGATTGTAAAAATAATAATAGAGTATTGTCCTCAATTTTTTTTATTGCAGAAATGGATAGAGGGTGCAAAGTTATGATACTCTGATTTTTTTCAGATTTTTTAGAGCCCGGGAACTATTTTTAAAAAATTATTGAAATTTCTTTTTGTGACGTCACGAGACGCCGCTCCTTAAGAAAAAGATAGGACTTGCCGCCGCGTGACGTCACAAAAAAGACTTTCAATAATTTTTTAAAAATAGTTCCCGGGCTCTAAAAAATCTGAAAAAAATCAGAGTAGCATAACTTTTCACCCTCTATCCATTTCTGCAATAAAAAAAATTGAGGACAATACTCCATTTCAATATTATTTCTAACAATGTTGATAGAGCTAGGAAAGGGACTCACCGAAAGCCACCATTCCGTTTCCGTTGGTGTCAAACAGCTGGAAGGCCGTCTTGTAGAGAGCGTCGGGCACACACAGGAGGCCCTCGAATGCGTGGAACTCCGGGAACGAAATGAGCCTGCGAGAGACACAAGTTATCAGATTGACTAAATTAAAATAATTAAAAAATTAATAAAGTGACGGTTTTGTGGGTGTTTTTCTATTAAATATTTTATTGTCAACACAATTTATTTGAGATTTTTAGATTAAGTTTGGATCACTCTTGAAAAATTTTGATCATCATCAATATTATAAAAATTTATTTTTTAAATTATAAAGTTAAGATAAATTCATAGCTTCTAAATAGAGGCTTCAAATGTTCGAATGGTCTCCGAAAATTTTGATTTTTTTTCCCCCAGTAATAATTAAAGCTATTAATTTGAAATCATTTTCTCCCATTTAGGAGTCTTCTGATAATGAATCAAAAAATTATTTTTCCCTGAAAAAAAATTTTATGCCAAAAAAAAAAAAGCAATTTTAATAAATATTATATATTTTTTACAAAATATAATATAGGTTTAGATAGGACAGTGAGAACACCACAAAATTAGCTGACTTGAAGCTACTATAATAAATACAGTATATATAATAAACGAGGAGGACTGACCCATCTTTGCTGGTGTCGATGACCCCTCCCAGCAGGTTAACGGACTCTTGGTTGAAGTTTGCATCTGGGAAGAGTCCAAGGAAGCCGCGGATGAAGTCCGTGGGGGTCATATACTTCTCACCCTCGATCTCCTTCGACGCATACTGGAGGAACGTTCAACAGGTCAGTACATGATGTAATATAATTTACATAAAGACCAAAACCTCTCACTGTTTCAGGAGAATCTTACATTTACTGAACTGATTAACTTACAAAAAGATAATTTATCGTAATACTTTCTGCATTATTAATTTTAATTATTTTATTAAACAAATATGCTTATAAATAATTTAATACAAAGGAAAAGAATGTGTAGAACTTTTTTTTTTATAACTGAACACTTGTTGAATTATGTAATTAAAAATGGAATGAAAGCACTTCTTCTTTATTTAAATTTAGTTACTAAAAAAAAGGCAGGGGAAAAAAACGATATGACTTTTATAAAATAAAATAAAAAGGTAAATGAACGATTAATATTGAACTTACCTTATTAAATATTTCATGGAGTTTTTCGGAGTTGGCTCGCTTCAGAAAACCTCCGCCCTGGGGAACAACAGAGAGTTAGGTCAAGCACTAACAGGTCGGCAGATACCCTGACAACATTTGCAGTAACTACCCTGAAGAAAAACGAGTGAGAGTTTTGTTTGAAATTTAATGTAAAGTGATCTAGAGAAATTATTTTATAATAAATATTAATTAATTAATTAAAAGTTAATTATTATGTTCTTGTCGCGTTAAAAAATTCACGATTTACATCAGAATAATCTGTTGGAAATATTTTTTTTAACAAAATCGATTCCAATTTTTTGTATTAAAAAATTCGTTGCCTGACTTCCTACTGATATTTATGATGCAAAAACTTGAACATTATAAAATATAAAAGCAACTTGAAATTGGAATAAAATGCAGAGAAAGTGAAGTGCGCGTACCTCCTCTCTCGAACCTCCTTGTCACAAAATAAATCCCCAATTAGGAAGTAAGCAGATTTGTGACCAAGGCAATAAGGCTCCAAATTGGCACCAACAGACAGTAAAATTGGCCTTAATGACGACTCTAAACTTAGTTTTATTGCCCCAACGACACACAAGCTTACCTTCACTAAGCTTTTTATATTAATTACACTTTTTTTATAAAATTTTAAATGTTTTTGCAGCGAGAGAAAAACAAATTCAACTCTCAGATTAATTATTATCATGCATGGACTTGGTATTTAAACTTACTTCTCATACAATTTTATATTTAAAACGATAAAAGGAAACATGCACTTAAATCGAAGTACACTACATACAGAGACATAAAAATAAAGGTAATTTGGTAGAACTATTGAAAACAAGGAGCCATTAAGTTTGTAGAGAACGATGAAAGGATTATCGAGCGACATGGAGATCGTAGTAAAAAATTGTTTAACAATCAAACCGACATCACACAAAACAAAAGCACGTCACAAAAAAACAGCAAACTTTCCCGTCTGGACGGCTAGGCGCCGCAATTCATGCATTTTTTTGTGCACCAAATATAGTCCAAGTCACCAGTGAAATCTGTGACGTCACACTACAGAGGGTGGGGGGCGTCAGTTTTTTATATTTCCAACAAAACTGACACTTCATTTCAAATATAGTCCGAGTCACCAGTGAAATCTGTGACGTCACACTACAGAGGGAGGCGTCAGTTTGTGATATTTCCAACAAAACTGACACTTCATTTCAAATATAGTCTGATTCACCAGTGAAATCTGTGACGTCACACTACAGAGGGTGGGAGACGTCAGTTTTTGATATTTCCAACAAAACTGACACTTCATTTCAAATATAGTCTGATTCACCAGTGAAATCTGTGACGTCACACTACAGAGGGTGGGGGGCGTCAGTTTTTGATATTTCCAACAAAACTGACATTTGATTTCATTGACAGATGAAAATTTGACTTGATAACAGTATTGATAAATTTATGTTGTCTTGGAATTTAAAACTAAAATAATATTTATTTGTACACTTCGCGACAGCCAGAACGTTATGCCTAGTTGAACTGACTTGCAAGCAATGTAACTTAGACAGAGATTAATTTGAAATTCCCTAAGGACGTTTTACTCATTCTAGCATATTAATCAAACCACCATAGAGACCATAATTATAATTATATAGAGTAAGTAACAACTCCCATGATGCATTATAACATTCCGAATCTCCCACAGTGTACGTTAAATCAATAAACTTCATCTACTTTAAAACTATCTACGTATCTTACATGGAGCATTACGTCTCCAAAGTTAATTAAGATGAACATATTTCGTAAATTTCTGTTGGACGCATTAAGCCGTCAAAGTGAAGTTAACTTTACGTTACACACTTCAAGTTTTCATAACTTTATCGCCCTAACAGCGGGGGGTACACAAACTTTGACTTGTGTAACTTGTAAGGTCTACAGCTCGGCCGGCGGTTGAGAAAACACGACACATTAAATTTTCTCTCCTTGAGGGTAGGCAACTTGTGCAGCGACACAACAGGGAGGGTTGCATAACCGGCAGGGGCTTTTTTTTTTAAAAACATGATGGCCAAATTTAATCTTATCAGTCTCATTTTTTATTATTATCATTTCACAAAAGTTATACACAATAATGTCCAGCCAAGATTGTTTTGAACATAATGTTAATGGCTGGTGCATGAATAGTGTCAAGACCAAACATTCATTTCCTATTATTTATTTATTATTATTTCACCCAACTAATACATGCATATCAATATACATACATTTTAATTAAGGTGAGGATAGCAAACAAAACACCAATAAGGTGCTAATACACAGAAGTGGCAGCTATTCCTATGTTGTAAGAACAAATTAAAATAAACATTTTAAAACATAAAATCAACAAATTGATGAAAGCAAGAAATAAGAATAAAAATAATTCAATATACGAGATTAATTGACTCTTTTTTTTATTTTTTTTTTTTATTTTAATTCCTAAATTATTTTTGAGTTAAAAAATACTAAAAAATAATCAAATAACGATTCTATGGCGTTTTTCTTCTTCTGGATTTATGGTACTAATATATCTCGTTGCATTTGTTATTATAACGATGAAATATTAACGCCGTTTTATCCGTTACGAATCAATACAGTAACGTATTTTACCCTGCAATAAGTCACGTGCAACAATCTTTTGAGGATTTATAAAAGACAATTCTCACGGTCCGATGAAAACGACTCAAGTGGAAAAATCAGAGAGAGGGGGGGGGGTCCTTTGATTTGCACTTCATTGGCAGTTTTCAGAAATTACGATCGAGTTGCTGACGATACATTTGTAATAATGATCATCTAATATAATTTCAAGACTCCACTTTTGCTGCAAATAATTTTATTGCTCATCAGTTTTTAATATATCCCGAGTGCAAACTCTTTGTTCTGAAAAACTTCCTGCGTCGATAGATGGCTCTGGCATCGATATTGTTTGTCCAGGAAACTTCTTTACAAAGTGTTTTTTTTATTTAAGCTTCTATAAGACTCAAGCAGCTTAAAAGCCTAATAACAGGGAGTCTAAAAGTTTACAAATAATCCCTATTAATTATTATAACAAACGTAACAGAAAATCTCTATTTAACTATGGCTTTATAAGTGTTTTCCGGCGGGAAAATTTTCTCCATAAGCCACCATGTTAGAATATTTGAATTTTTTATCAGTAACTATTAAAGCTATTAATTTGAAACCACCTCCTACCCCCAATTTAGGGGTCTTCTGATAATGAATCAAGAGATTATTTTTATTTAAAAAAAAATCTTTAATGCCAAAAAAGCGATTTCAATTTTTTTAGACAGGACAGTGGGAACACCTCAAAATCAGCTGACTTGAAGTATTTAATTGCTGCAAGGTAAGTATATTTGTGTGTTTGGAGGTAAATGTTTGTGTGTCCGCAACTCCGGAGTGTTACATCGCAGGGTGCATGCGTGGATCGATGTAACAATGTGTCCCCAAGGTCATTACAAAGTCAGGTGGAACGGTGAACGTTTGACCTATATTACGTCAAGTGCATACAAAACAGCTAGATCATTTTTTTTTAAAGGGACTCAACTATATGGGTCATAACTTTTTTACAGATTTATACTTGCATTCTCTAAATGGAGGGGAAAGACGCTGTGACGTCATAGTCATGTATTTTCATAATACTTGTGTGTCAAATATTTGCATGACTATGACGTCATAGCATTTTCCAGCATAATTTTGACAACTCATAACTCGAAGTCAAATCAATGTAAAAATTTCAGGCAGTCACAAATTTCAATTTTAAATCAAAAGAAATTTGTTGATTTCTATAAAAGTACGAGAGTTTTGTCCCCCATGCAGAGAAATTGTGATGTCGAATTCTACCGTAAATTTACCTGCGTTTTTTTTTTTTTTTTTTTTTTTTTTTAATGCAATACTAAAACAATATTCAGACATGATCAGCCTTAAACGCGGAAATTCTGAGTTATAGACGAACCCACCCAGTAAATATACTTTAAAGAACTAATTAAAACCTTTTTCAATCATCTTCGTATAATATCATCGAAGAAGCTGATTGGCTCCTTGACTGGCCAATGAGAGGGGGTCTAAGTTCTATTGTCTCAGACACTCACAGTTACAAAACAGTGTCACGCACTTGGCACTCCGCCACCGTACGTTATGGCTCCTCCATAAGTTTTTAAAAACGACGTAAAAAAGGTCTTAAAAATAAAACCACAGTTGGCTGGAGTTACGCACTAAAAGCAAGCCATTAACAATCCGTCTATTGTGCATTTAAATATAGACTTCTTCTCGGGTTCACTTTAATTTAGAACGATCAATCTCGGAACGTTGCATCGCCTAAAATAAACAAAACAGTGGCGACTAAAGAAAGATATTCTATTTAACGAAGCTTGGAGAATATTTCACAGAACATAAGCTTAATTTTCATTATAATTAGTTAGTAAAAGATTTATAAATATAACAAAACACAATATTTCAACTCTTAACTAAAACACCAAGATATATGAATCGTAAAGTGACTTCTTTTTAAATAAATAAAAATTAAATATTTTTTTAAATAAAATTTATAATTTTTAAATAAATAAAAATTAAATATTTTTTTAAATAAAATTTCATAACAGGTAAATTTAAATAATGAATTACCTTTTTCTTCAATTCATTATTTACATGCAATGAAGTACGTTATAAAATTACTAACAAAATCAGAGATACAACCTTAGAAGCATCATGATAATATAGTGATACTTTATTATTTTTGTAGCGCTTGCGCAGTCTGTTTAAATCTCTCTGCCAGCCAAGGAGGGGTTGCCATGACAACGGGGGTTACTACCGCAAGTCTGTAGTACGAGGTCGGCCAGACAACATGGTGGACACGAGTCTTAACTCGCTCTACAGACTTTTCAGTTGCTGCTGGTACTCGTGGCAAGGTACGTACTAATTAACGTTAGGTAGGTACTGATTAATTTTAGGTATTTATCATTTAATTTTAGGTACGTATATCAATTAACGTTAGGTAATGTACCAATTAATTTTAGGTACGTACCAATTATATAATGTTAGGTAATGTACCAATTAATTTTAGGTACGTACTAATTAATGTTATATAGGTACGTATTGATTAATGTTAGGTAATATTATACACTCGTCGCTTTGGAAAATTCCTCTCTTGATGCAGCCTTGTTAATCACCATGCCGTGTGTTATTTTTCTTATGCAGCATGGTGATTAACAAGGCTGCAAAAGGAAATTTTCCAAGGCGACGAGTGTACGTACTAATTAATGTTTTAATTTTGTCATTATTCTGAAATAAATATTCGAAAGATTGCCGAATATTTGACATTAAATATCGACTTTGTAAATTATAAATAACCTAACCCTTAATAGTTCGAATGTTATTTGAAAACTGCAAGACGACTTTAATAAAAAGTAAAATGCTACCACTTTGAGTTTATTTAGAAAAGATGTTTGCTATAAAATTCACCATTTTATGTTTACCCACGTTGATATTTTACTGCAGCTTATAAATAGAACCTCAGCAACGTAAAACGAACAAGCGTTTAATTTTGTGTGGGAAAAAAAATGTACAATAACTTGCAGCATAAAAAACTCAACATTTTAGTGTTTTAGCCCAACGTGTTTTAAAGTCAGCTTTCATGGTTATTTTCTTAACTATAATGACTATAATCACCAGTACAACAGGTTTCAGTTGAAGAACAAAAATTACAATTATATATAACAATTATTTGTAATGATTTTAATAATTAGTGTTTTAAATTTAATTTGCTTTAGTTTATATGTTTATATGTTTATATGTATGTATATATATTATGTTTATATGTATTTCATTAAACACAAATAGTGTACAGATACAATTAGACATAAATATAAATAAAAATGAAATATTAAAGATAATTATTATATAAGATTAAATTAATTGTAACTTTAAATGAATATAAACGCATTTGCTTTAATTATATTATACGAAATTTTCTCGAGATTGAATTTATTATGCGATGTATGGCAGCCATTCTTCCACACATAACCTCAAACACATTTTAGTAATATTAAATAAATTAAAATGATCGCCATTTATTTGATAAAACAGCTAAATTTTAAGGAAGTTATTTTCACAATAAACTCCCCCACGGAATGTGCGCCACAATAACATCGTCGGATTTCTTCGTCGTGTTTACACATTTTCAGAATATTTCCGCGAGCTTATCGATTTTCTCGACTACTTCGTCCCATTGTTGTTGGACTTGTTGCTGCAACAATTGCATGCAATAATATCTGATGATGCAATTACATCGAGCAACAAGTTTGCTGTTGCACATGAAATGTTAATAATAAAAATTAAATCGAAGATTGCTGATGTGTGCATCACCATCCCATTTTAAAATTGAAAACTAAGTTTAAGTTAAAATTTAAGTTCTATAAACGCTTTCTTGATGTAGTAATTTTTATTTTAAATACTTATAATACTTATATAGGGCTAAATTTTAAAGCATTATTAATGAATAGTAAATAATATTTTAAAAAAATATGAAATCCCTAATTTTCTTTTTCCCGATTTTGAATATATTTTTGTCCATAAACATTACATCTTGTATATATTTCACACAAAACAGATATAACACTAACATATACAAACCAGATGATACATTGGCAATCCCTTTGTTATTACTAAACCCGCGGTTTGACTCCATGAAATGGTTCACCACAGACTTTGTGTGAGACAATAAAGCTCATATTTGCTAGCACTCGAATAGAAATTTGGACCTAAAGTGGAAATTTAACTGTCGTTTCGGCTTCAAAGAAATCAAATCAAATCGTCTCACTGCATTGTTTTGTTAGTAAGAAAAATGGACAGAATTTTCTTTAATATCAAATTAACCTAGTCAAAAGTATTAGAACAACATGAACAGCTGTTATTTTACAAGACATGACCATCATATTCATAATAATAACTAAAAATATACAGCAGTTAAAAAAAATCGAAATGCTAGCGCCTTTAAATTATGCAACTTTTTACGCAGTTATGTATTGCGGCACAGTATTCTATAAATTTTGACGAAAATTTTATTTCAAGCGAAATTTTTTTCAGAATTTTGTATTTATAAATTTGAAGCCATTGTTGTTTCAGTGATAAATTTCCTCTGAAAAGCAAATAATCAGCCGCGTGCTGAAAAGATGAAAGAGAAGCACACACAAAAAACGCTCCTTTTGAAGTTTCGAGAGGGCGTTAATTAAAAACTTTGTTATATCACAAAACAGGAGGTCACAACTCGATTTGAGTGGGGAAATGTCAGTAGAACATCGAGAATTTTATAGTTAACATGAGTGGGACAAAATTCTTTATGATATACACTAGAATATTTTAAATACTTTTCAGTTTATACAGTTAAATTATACAATAAGAACATTTATATTACAATAAAGTGATGTACATGAAAATTTAACAAACTGTTAAAAAAAATTAATAACTAAAATAAAGATCGTATCATAGAACTAGTTTAAATTTTCATGAAAATGATCAAATATTTAGGATTTAAAGAATTAGAATGAAGCAATGTACAAAAAGTTGTATAAAAAAGGGAATCTCCAATAACGTACGCCACATTGTCTAATTTAAATTAACTCCTAGTTAAAAACATTCAATCATTTGATTGTTACGGTAAGTAATTCGATCAATCGTTTCCATTACCTCTCAAGGGCATGTTCCCCTCGCTATGGTCGATGCAAACTCTTAATTGATTAAATCGTGGAGGAAACTTCGACCACTCAACGAAAAAACTCATCAAATTTAACAAATTACACTGGGGAGCGATGACGTCACGATTCTAAATTTGTCTGTCGCCTCGGAAACGTATCGTCGTCTCGGAAAATGTCCTTTTGCAGCCTTGGTAATCACCGTGCCCCGTAACAATAACAAAGGCTGCAAGTGGGAAATTTTCCAAGGCGAAGAGTGTAAATTATAAAATTAAAATTTTATTTAGATTTAAAATAGGCTGTTTAAAATGAATTTTTCATAGATTTTAGCCCAAGAAATTTGGTCTGTTCGTAAATACACAATCAGACCTTATACTATT
This sequence comes from Siphlonurus alternatus, assembly GCA_949825025.1. Classification (NCBI taxonomy): domain Eukaryota; kingdom Metazoa; phylum Arthropoda; class Insecta; order Ephemeroptera; family Siphlonuridae; genus Siphlonurus; species Siphlonurus alternatus. Next base: position 24,796,194 of record OX463785.1, on the reverse strand, counting down.
TATATTTTATTTACTTTTGTTATCAATTCTTTGTTTTAAATTAAGTGCATGCTAAATCTTTCTAAAAGCTTGAATCAATAATATAACTTTTTGTATATAATAGTCCTATCTTGAAATGAAATATACAAAGTATGGAGGATGCAAACGAGTCCTTTATGACATGTTTCATACTCTGTATGTATTAATTATATCGATCTAAAACAAATTTATTACAGTATGGATATAAACGTTCTCACAAATGTTTGCTGGAAAGGCACAGGTGCGATGCAGCTGGTAAAACCACATCAATTACAAGCACTAGTTGACTAGGCTCAATGTTAATGGAGGCTTCAAGTGTTCCCCGGCGGAAAAATTTTCTCCATAAGCCTCCATGTTAGAAAATTTGAATGTTTTCTCAGTAACTATTAAAGCAATTAATTTGAAAACATCTCCCCCCCCCCCTCATTTAGGGGCCTTCTGATATTGAATCAAAAAATCTTTTTTTTTTCTCTCTAAAAAATTTCTTTGCCAAAAAAGCAATTTCGAGTTTTTTTACATAGGTTTAGATAGGACGGTGGGGACACAGCAAAATCAGCTGACTTGAAACCTCCACTTCTCTGATTTTATCACAGAACATCTTACGAGGTACAAATGTCTAGCACGAGTATCGTCAGCTCACAAGTTAAAATCAATATAACTCGTGAATAAATAAAATATATGGAAAAAGACGACGGCAATGCGAAAGAAAAAAACCGTGACCGACTTTTATTGGAATAAAAACTCAATCATGCAGGCCTCTCTCCGTACAATTGTGATTGAAAAGAATGAAAAGTGCTTTCTTTGTGAACTAAAAGGACAGAAAGTCACGATTGACTGGCACTCGCATTTATGTTTTAGCAGCCAATTTGTTTCATTACTAGAGTTGCTTCAATAGAAAGTTATTTTTTTTTAAAAAATATCTATGAACTTTGAACCATTTAAACGACTTGTAGATTTAAGGTGGATTCAGATGGCGACAACGGCGATGCGACGCGATTTTGTCACACAAGCTGTGAAATCCTATGCGGCGAGCGAATTCACCAGGTTGCGGCAGCGAAATCGCGTTAATTGCGATGCTCTTTTTTTTAATCACCAAATATGGCCGCCAATGGATGTCACAGCAAGTGCGCATTATTCGTGTCACGTCACATAATAAAAATCACCATGTGAATCCGCCTTCACATGTACGCGCGGCAATTGTGACAAAGCCTCCAATGTAAATTATTGTACGAGACAGAATCACATTTAATACTACAGAAATATGATATCTTGTTCGCACAATACTATCGCATCCAGACACACAAAAATGTCGACTCAACAAAAATAAATCACAGATGTAAATCTTGTCAGCAAAAAACAAACTTTTTTCTGAATTTGCAATTCATTATTTCCCTCAGCATCAATTTTTTTATAACAAAAATTTATTTCATGCACTCAAAATTTATCTCCCAATGAAGAAAGGGGAAAAAATGTATTTTTGGCAACATTTGGATACAAAAAATGACAAAAAAAGAAACCGCACTTGCCAACGCAGCTGTTATTGTTCGACTAGGGAAGAATATTTATCGTTTTTATATAGTTGGAAATGACACAACTGCATTCAGAGCAAAGAATATTTATCGTTTTTATATAGTTGGAAATGACACAACTGCATTCAGAGCAAAGAATATTTATCGTTTTTATATATTTGGAAATGACACAACTGCATTCAGAGCAAAGCATATTTATCGTTTTAATGGTTGGAAAATGACAACTGTATTCAGAAGAAAGATTTTTCTTGAGAGAGTTTTCCCATGTTCTGTTACAAATGAAAAGTAACGCTGGTAAAAAAAGTTAACGAGTAATTACCCATGACAATTAACTCAGTAATTTTGTCCTCCAAACTTTCAAGTAACGCCCTTTTCCTCTCAAATTAAGTGTAATTAAAATACAGTATGATTAATACGACGTCACAGAGGAAGTGCTGAATTCTGGGATGCTGAACTTTTTTATGTTTTAAAATACTCCCGTTTATAGTTTTTTCATGTAATAAAGAATGTTTTTTTTATATATATCAATTGATTAGCTTTTCTTATTTAGCATTGACAAGTGTGGGAAGATTAATCAGTTCCTGCGATTAAACCGTTCAGTTTAACGAGTAATCTTAATTCTGTAAATACATAACTCCTTTATCACTAAAAAGGTTACACAAATTTATGATTTCTGCGATAATTTGACTATATTTCTCGAAGTAATTCCAATGCTATATATTCAGCTGTAATTTCAGTTTTTACTTTCAAGAATGATTTAGAACAAAACCAATACTCGTTATTGTTGAAATTATTAGTAACGATGTTATTATTAAGTTTCCTGCAAAACTTGGATATGTGCTAAGATTTATACTCTGGTAGCGATGTTTGGAGCGGAGATAAAGTTAACGGGCCGAGGAAGATACGACTCGTTAGCTCGGTTTAATTAAAATATGTCTCTGCTCATTGCCAATGAAAAGCGCCTGTTTCTTTACTGCCCGCACGACTTCTGTGTTGAAAAGGTTGCCTACAATACAGGGTTCAATATTCCAGCTGCATAGAATTTTATTTTTGCTCGTGTAATCGAAAAATGTTTCGTATATTAACTTTTTTACGTTGCCAATGTCATGCCATTTTCTTTATTAATATTTGTAAATTACGAACAAACCGAATTAATTTACAATAAAATTAATAGCTATGATAAAAGTAGGTTTATTTTAGCTTTTTAACATTAATAATTTTACAGAGGATTACTGTAGGATTTCCACCACAACATTAATTCCCAATTACTAACAAACTCTCACGATTTCAGGCCCACGCTGGATCGGTCGACGCGGAGGTGGGGGTGGGGGCGGCGAGGAAAAGGGGACAGGCGGGGGTGGCATCGCCGGCTCCAACGAAACCCTGGAGGCCTCACAGATCCAGGGAGGCGGGGTTCTCTGCCGCCCCCGTGAGCTCATGCCAGACTCGTGTGCCGGCAACCATAGCAACAATCACTCGTCCTCGCTGTCGGCCGACAAGACGGTGAGTTGACCTTGAGAATGTGACCTTGAGACGGGCCTTCCGAGAATTTATTTATTTTGTTATATTTCTTGTGGCCGTCATAATACGACATAGAGACAAGAAACTTAAAAGTACCTTAAAAATACCACTAATGTTAGTACCTGTACATTGTAGGTACAGCATCAGATGACAATTTGACCTTGGCCTTCAGAGAGGTCAATGACCCTAGTTTCAAGGTCACGATGAAAAAGCACCACTAAAAGCCAACCAATGACAAGTTTCATCAAACAAAGAGATAAAACACAGATCCAGCAAGACAGCTTTAATAACGTTACAAATGGAGTCTAAACGTAATCCTGGTAAATTGCCCAATGTTTTTCACGGTTCGTAGTAAAGTAATATCGGCCGCTGTTATTCACGGTTAAGACGACGCGAGATTTTATTTCCGAGATCGATGCGACCTTGGACTCGATCGACCCCTGCAACCTGTTGACCTCTGTGCGTGCTGGAGGGCTCATTTACATGAACACTGCAGAATGTTAAGTGGGAAGGCCTTGGTTTAGGTGGAGTTTTCAATGAAAAATGTTTGTAGATGTCACTCTTGGGGCTGACAACTTTGATTTTATAAAACTTGCAGGGGACTTTTTATCGACAAGTTTTTAGTCTGTCTACTAAGTTTTGTAAAAAAAATAAAAAAAAAGGGCAGAACCTTAATATATAGAGTATAGTGTTATTTGCGTTACGCACCTTTTTTCCCGTGGATTTTTCATTGAACTTTTTTATAATAAAATACAATAACTATAAGCTATTGGAAATAGCTAATTTTAGATTTAAATTCTTATTAATTTTCTCTATGAATAAGTGACTATTACGTTTTCAAATTAAAATTAAAAAAAAAGGTAAAATAGTTCTGCATGTGATTAAAAAATTCTGCGAAAATTCAGAGTAGCATAATTTGATACCCTCTATTCATTTTTACAATAAAATTTGTCATGTAGGTTGTCCATTGGACGGATCAATAAACCTTCCGCAAACTTTTCAAGCTCCTATCTCGTTCAACTTTTGTAATTTTGTATTTTTTTTTTTTTGTGATTCTCCCGACGCTATTAAAGTATCCTTAAAGGGGTACCAAAGTGAATACTTTTTTTACATATTCGGGCAGCTAAGAATTATTCTGATATCCCTGTGTCTCAATATTTTCGTAAAATGCCTAGTTATTTTACAATTAATTATTTAGTTTGAAAAGTGAGTTTGATAACCGTTGGTTGATTCAAGTCGGTGCGCGCCCGCAGCAGCCGCTGATACGACGAGAATCTCCCGCGAATCGGGGGAACCTCCTCCCGCCCCCTTCTTGTCGTATCACCGGCCGCTGCGGCCGCGGGCATGCTTGAATCAACCAACGGTTTTCAAACTCACTTTTCAAACTAAATAATTAATTATAAAATAACTAGGCATCGTACGTAAATATTGAGCCACAGGGATATTAGAATAATTCGTAGCTGCCCGAACATGTAAAAAAAGTATTCACTTTGGTACCCCTTTAATAATAAAACAGGCAACATTTATATATATCCGTACACGGATTCTTTATGTCCTCCATTGTTCCAGATGCGGTACGAGGTGCTGGGAGAGGAGCACGTTGAAGAAGTGTTGCAGTTGTTAGTGCACTCGTTCTTCCGCGAGGAGCCGCTAGGGTTGGCTGCCGGGGTCAGAACCCCCGAGGACGTTCGCCGGTGGCTGCCGGACTTCGTACGTCCCGTGGCTCGCGAGGGAGTATCGTGCGTCGCCGTGGAGGCCGAGAGCGGCCGCGTGGTGGGCGTGGCTTTGTGTCACGTGGTGGCGGCCACCGAGGGCCACGACTCGCCCCTCATGGCCGCCCTCGACCCCGCCAGGGACGACAAGATGATGGCCGTGGCTCAGTTCCTAGCAGACCTGCACCTCGGACTGCAGGTGAGGCGCGACAATTAATTTATCATTTCTACGTTGATTGGACTGTATTTCTCAAAGTAATTATAACGTTATTCACCTGTAATTTCAGTTCGTACTTGCAAGAATGATTTACAACTAAACCAATACTCGGTATTGTTGAATTTATTAGTAGCGATGGTATTTTTACGTTTTCTAATTATTACATGAAACTAGAGTTTGGTCTTCACAGGTGTAAAACCGTGATATTTTGCTTGCAATTTTTTCCTGCATTAAAATTTTATCTCTTATGCCCACGATACAAATTTTCTAATTATTGCATAAAATTTTTCTGCATATAAAAAAATATTCAACATGACCATTTGTTTATTATAATATATGGAGATGAAATTTTTTTGTAAGAAAAAATTGTATGCAATAATTAGAAAAATTGTATATTGTATTTTATAAGGATAAGGATTTAAAGATTAAGGATGCCTAAGGATTAGCAAATTACTATTTTTCCTACAATTTATAATATTTTAAAGGCATACAGGCCTCAAAATACAAATTAGACAGTCACCAAGTGGGTTTAGAGTATATAATCAACATTCGCATCATTTTTTTCCACGCGTGATGCATCCGTGCGAAGTCGCAGTTCAAAGTAAGAAATTTAGTCCTTGATGACGTCACGAAGTCCTTGATGACGTCACAACTCAATGCTAATCGGTGCCAGCTGTGAGTTGTGACGTCAGCAAGAACTTTCTTTACAGCGCGACTTCGCACAGACGCACCGCGCGCAGGTAAAAATAATACGAATGTTGATTATAAACTTGAGCAACACTTAATGTCTGTCTAATTTGTAATTTGAGGCCTGCATACCTTTAATTGGTTTAGAATTGTCTATAAATTAATTGTAAGCAAACATTGTGTAAAATTACTTGCATGGTCTAGATATATTTCTTATAAGGTGTATAATATACCGGCTTATACCATCAACTTAACACAGTTGACAAGAAAAAAGTTTCGTTCCAAAAAAATATTATAATTTTTTTCTTCGTAAAAAAACTTTTCTACCTCGTCTGTAATTTCCAGATCTTCGCTAACAAAATGAAACATCCAAAGACGATATTTTCGAACTGAAAGTTTCAAGTCAACTTTTTTGTCGACTAATCAAAAATTCTCGGCGGGTTGCCTACATCTAGATCTCAGGGGCAATGGAGGAGGAAAATTTTTATGTAACTAATTTTTTACATAGGAAATTTATCATATTTTTCTGCGATATAAATAGTAAGTAAAATATAACATGAGTTTTTAGGGGAAAATATATCTAATTTTGCTGTAATATGGAAATTCTAGGTAAAAAAAAATACGAATTTTTACTGAAAATTACCTAATTTTTGAAGTGCATGGAAATTAGGTAAAAAAAAAAAAACACGAGTTTAGAGAATATATAATCTAATTTGGCTGTGAAATGGACACGAGTTAAAACAGCACACAGATCAACTTGAAAATTGAACGAGGGCAATCACATAACGTACTTCACTTGAGGGTATTTACAAATCTGTAGTTGAATCTGCCGTGTGAAATTAAAGCCAACAATCAATATTGCAGCGTGACATTTGACCTTTCGACTCCGCGGGGAGATAATAGTGAGGCTTTAATCACAAGCATTGTTCTTTCTTTTCCTCATTTTTTTAATTAAATATTGTACGTTTTCTGGTTACGCAGCGACAGTCAGGTTTCTCTGGCAACGAAAAGTCTTTTTACCAGCTAGATTGATGATTGTGCGATCAATACCGAGGGTATACAGTCAGCAGTGATGGATGGTCACACGTCAAGTATGAAATATGAGTACAGGCACTTGCACTGAAAACAGTGTACTTTACCATGAGTATAATACTTATTATGTATAATGTAACATGTGGGAAATATAATAAAAATAAATAAAAAATAATATAAATAAATAAATAAATAAATAAATAAATAAATAAATAAATAAATAAATAAATAAATAAATAAATAAATAAATAAATAAATAAATAAATAAATAAATAAATAAATAAATAAATAAATAAATAAATAATCTAAAATTTCAGGAGGAGGCCGGCTCGCTCTCCCTGCTAGTCCTCAACGTTGAACGACACTTCTCAGGCCGCGGTATCGCCGCTGAGCTCGTTCGGCGGTCCGAGGAGCGCGCGAAGGTGCGAGGACTTCACTCGGTCACGGCGGACACGACCGGCGAGTTCTCCCGCAAGACGTTCGGTCGTCAGGGCTACACCGTGCTCAGGGAGCTCAGGTACGACGACTACCCTGGCTCCCTGAGACCTGGGCCCGTGCACACGGCAGCCAGGGTGATGATCAAGCAACTGCAGCAAGACTAAATGTGAAATAATGTTCTTCCAGTTAATAAATTGTGTGAAATTATTTTAGACTTTTTGTTACATTATTTGAAGCAGGGGGTCTTCAAATAACACTGCCCTAGTTTTGAAAATTGTAATTATTTAACTGATTTTTGTTTAAAAAATTCTATTTTGGTTATATAATTTATTTTGAACGGGCTTATTGCAAGTAAAGGCTGGTGGTTTGTTGCTTCAATGATGAAAATTTGTTCATGTGTTACACATTACGTTGTAAACAAAAATAAACAATTTTGATCACATTATAAAGCTAAATAATTTACCTGCTCTCGCAAGTTTATAATCGAGATTTGTTATTTTTATTAAACCAAATGAGATTAAAGGTACCTCAGCAAGTACGCTCGTTTGATAGCAGACGATACTTAAAACTTGCCGGTTTAAATTTATGTAACAAAACACATAAAAGGATCGTATATTCTCCTTCGTAAATGTCGCTAAATGAAATGTCTAGGAAATAATTTACAATAAAACGTTTTCATTGCATACATTTTACTGCAGTTTTTTATTACTTTTGTTACTAAAGTCATGTTAATTTTCGAAAAGAGAATTTATAATAAAATAATTATAGTTTTTGGCACGCAAATTTTGAAATATAACGACAAATTAGGTTGTGAAAGAACATAATTATAAAGTATACAAGAAAATTAAAGTAGAAAGTTATTGAATATGCAGTGTGAATCATGTAAAAAGATATAGTATATATTTAAATGCAGGGTATGTATTAATTAGCTTATTATAATTATTTAAGAAGCTAATAAACCAGTCATACATTGACCATAGAGGAGTGAACCAATCGTTGCATTTCTTTGAGGGCACGTTGCATATATTCCTATCACATTTGTGACAGTTTCATGTGTAAAAAAAAAATGGGGTATTAGGTTTGTCCACAACGAAGGATAAAATCGATATGAAGCGATGGCAAAGTTTTGTGCATGGAGTACTTTCATTTGTCTATAAAACCAACAGTAGTATATTGAATAAATGTTGATAAATTTGGTTTGATGTGTAATATATCTGTACATGCCACAACATGAATTTATAATTATGTACATAAAAAACATACGAGAAAATGTAAATTTATTTCAAGTTATTAGAGAACTGTAAATTTCCTTATTATTACTTGTTAATTAAATATAATTGCAAATGTTTGTATATAAGTCGATATATCTTCAATAATGAATTAAAGTGGGGCTCAAATTAGTCTTATATTTATATAAATTATCAAACTAAAGCTTAATTTTTGTAACAAAACATCAGTTAGTTAAATATATATTAATTATTAAATTTTGTTTTTTTTTTATTACTTTGTGTTTTCCGTAGTTACGTGATATATATGATTTACATATTTATTAAAAATATGTATGTACCAATATTTATATGCACTCGTTAGCACATGTCACAATAATAATAAATTATGTTAATGTTTTGGTGTGTAAAGTAATAATAAATAATCGAGGGTATACTTATAGTCTATAATATGCTCAATGCATTCTCTATTTTAAAAAATGTAAATCTTGCCGCAAAACAATTTGAAATGTTTCAGTTTTCTCAAAAATTATGTCCAAGTAAAAAAATTATGGTAGGTGCAGTAAATATGTCATGGTTCTTTTTCGACCAATGCATTGCATATAATACGTAATAATTGAAAGGCCATTCTTGGATGTTATTTGATGTCCAGCTCACTAAAATGTGAGATGTAAATGTTTGTAAGATAGGTGGGCTTCGATGTAAGATAACAATAAACTATCACACGTTGAATAAATTAACCGCAGTTTTATTTTCACTCCTAATTTTACAGTGATGTATGTGATGCTTGCTACAGTAAAAATATAGAAGATATTATCTATTATATTGTTTGCTACATGAAAGTGAGAGGCCTTTAGATTTGATATTAATGTTTCAAATGAAAATATAAAATTTAAATTATGCAAACAGCGTCATTCTATAAAAAAATAAATAAATCTTCAAATTGTGTATTAATTAAGATTTTACAAAAAAAAAAAAAAAAAAAAAAAAAAAAAAAAAGGAGCTCAATTTTAAAAAATAAAATTTCTACACTTTTAGGGTTGATAATTTTGATTAAAACTGATAGTCGATAAGGTAGATAAAATCCAACATGGTCTTCCAAATTAGAATTTACCGTCGTTCTCAGATTCGCCTCAAGCACCAAAAGCTGACGGTGGCGCTGTCACTCGGTCGAATTTGGAACTAGTTGTAGTTATGTAATTTCCAGCAAATATCGAGCGACAGTGTGACGTCACGTGACCTTGAGATCACGTGCTGCTCGCGTGTGAGTCAGCCGGTGCCGCGAACACGTGTCCAGACCATTGAACCTTCACGCGAGAGTTTTGGACCATCGATATTGACGATTTTTTACATTTTCCGCTTCCAGTTGCTATGGCATACATACCATGGAGGAACAAGTCTCTCTTTTTTATGATATTTGGTACTCAATGCTCGGAAAATTAAATTATATACGAAACGAATAAAAATGGAAAGAAAATTAATGTTTCGTTAGAAATTATAAAATATTTTTTTTATTTTTTTCTTTATAAAAGATCTCATCAGAAAAGGCACGATACTTGTTAAAATTTTTAATTAATGCCCTTTCCGTCATCAGTATTGGAATTATTTCTGATGGAGTATTGAATCGTGTCTTATGGACTAAAAAAATATTTAACTATCTTCACATCCCACCCGTAACTAAAATGATGTCTATTAATTTTGTCCAGCGAGAAAATATAAATATTGTCACATGAATGATATTAAAAAAGAGTATAACCTCAGATGACCTTTAATCAACGGACATAGTAAACGCGAGGTCATTCATTAACCACGATATGAATTAAAAATATCCGCCATGTGACGTCACGAGCACGTGAAACAAGCGTGTGAATCACGGAGGGCAGCGTGCGTGGAGGGGAGCGGGGGCACGGGCGTGTGAGGGGGAGGGAAAAAGATTCTCACCCCCTAGGCAGGGTACAAAAACTGTCAACAGATTAAATAGTGCAGAGCAATCAATTTAAAGAAAATCACTTCTAAAATATTTACCTCGACGATAAAAAAAAATGTTTGCAGCGTTTTTGGAAATCGTTTCAGCGTATATAATATTATTGTGACGTGCTTTGGTCACTATTTTTAGCACAAACTTACAATTCCCTACATAACTGATACAACTACGTGTTTTCTTCGCCATAATTTGCACGACAATCGAGTATAAAATAATTATACAATATTTAATTAAATATTACATATTTAATCAAAATTATCAACCCTAAAATTGTAGAAATTTCATTTTTTAATAAATATTATAATATTTCCAATTTCGTGAACTATACATTGCTATCAACTTGACCACGTGCTCGTCATAGCGAAAGTGTTGCACACTTGTAACGTCACCGGGTCACTCTCTTATCACCGCGACCTTGATCACGTGACCTCGGTCAACGACCTTTGTCAATCGATATGAGCCAACATTGCGCGGATTGGGCTAATTACATATAAAAAAAATCGCATTCGGTGAATCACATTAATTTTCAGATACGATCGAAAATTTTGGCATGAATTCTTTTGAATTTAATTTGAAACATTATTTACTCTACACGCTATGTAACCGAGTCATTATGAAAATCATTTCGAAATTTACACCAATAAACGTATAAGTGATAATGAAGATAAATTTTAACTCCAACACTTTAAAGCACGGTAAATAACCATGATCAATTCATGAAACAAACATAACGATAGTATACTAATTGATTCGAGAGACGTATTACTTGTGAATTATGTGATAATTGAATCTAAATTTCACAGTTCCAAATTTTAACGTTTCTTTCGCTCAACCTATCTTAATTCCACATGCTATTGTTACAAACTAACCACATACCAGCAAAAAGAACTCCACGGTAACTAAGTCCACATTCCAGTAAAAAGTACTCCACGCTAACTAAGTCCACATACCAGTAAGTATTCCATGGACGACAGCTAGTGTGTCGAGCTGCAGCTAACGACGAGTCCCGCGTGCATCTCATTGTCTCAGTATATTACGTAGCTCATTAGCACACAGCAAGTACGAGCCGGTACGGATGATGTAACCTCGCAGAGTGGGTATTAAATTTACGTGACGTCGCGCCATTGCGACTCATTTAAAAAATAAGTACGTAAGTTAGTGCGTTGTAATTGTGCTGGGGTTATTTTCATCGAAAAATTACCAATAAAGTCAATACTTTGTTACTGCCAATATATATTGTATCGACTGAAATTTAAAAAAATAAGTACGTAAGTTAGTGCGTTGTAATTGTGAGGTTATTTTCATCGAAAAATTACCAATAAAGCCAATACTTTGTTACTGCCAATAAAAATGTTTCAGGAAGAAAAGTTGAAAATGATTAATATATTATATGTATATATTATTTTAATTGAAAAATTGTCGTTAAAACCAAAACCTTATGTCACCTGCTTATAAAAATGTATAATATAATGACGGAGAAATCTAAAAATCGCTTTAAAAAAAAAGGAAATTGTGATGATACATTGTAATTAAGGATTTAATTTAATTGATAAATTATCAATAAAACCAATACAATATATCACTATATAGTCAATGAAAATTTCAAAGCGATCAGAGAGGGTTATTTTTCATTTTTAAAATTTACCTCTTTATTAAACTTTATTTTTTAGATTCATATTTAATGTACTGTATTACGTGCAAAGTTGGCATCACAATATTACAGTCTGAAGTGTTTTATATAGAGAATTTATTTTAAATTTTAGTCTTAAAAGCAACAGTACTAAATCGAGTACTTAATGTACAGTACTTAAAAAATCTGGGCGAAATATCTGAAAACGATGAGCCTAAATACTTTTTGAAACTTCTTTTTCTTTTGAGCACTCCAGTCTACAATTAAGTTACGTACGCAACAAAATCTCTGAGCTTTGAGCCGAATTATTTATCATCGATAATTTTATATTTGAAGATAATTCGTGCATGAGGCTGCAAGAGATACGGGGAAATTCTGAGGAAACTCTTATCTATTATGCAGCTTTCTTATCTTAATATGTCAACAAGTCACGGCGTTTGAGATAAACATGCGAGTTTTTAGTTTTTATGATTGATCAAACCACGGTATTAAAAATTATATACTATATGAGAACCGTGCATTTTTATCGTTTTGAAGGAATTTTTTTCATTTCTTTTCCCCCCTTCTATAATGCAATTTTTTTTGAAAGATATGGTCAACAACAAAAATTATAGCATGCATGATAACAAATATCAGCTATGTAAATCATGTATTACAAGTGTTCCACCAACTATCGAATTTGTTTAAAAATACTTTATCTACAGAAAAAAATAACATTCGAAAATCGTCCTTCGCTAGCTCTCGAGCAATTTAACAATTTAAAATTCACGGTCGATAACACCCTCTTCACGAGGCTAACTTAATTAATAACAACGTAGAAATTAATTATTAATAACAAAGTAGCATCGTTTTAGGAGCACCATAGCAATCAATTTAAGCCTCTGTTTATATCGATTGTGCTTTTTAAGTGCCGTTAATTTTTAAAACTAACACCAAATTTTTTTTTTTAGATATTATCTTCATTCTCATCAGAATATTTGGAAATATAAACAAAAATAGAAATCAAAATAAGTTATTAAATAGATATCAAAGCCCAGGCGCGGATCCAGGGGCGTGGCTGGAAGGGGAAAGGAGGGGGAAGGGGCTGCAGCCCCCTCCGAAAATTTTTATTTAACATGGGCAATATACCATTTTAGGTATATTTTCCCCATTTTTTTTAAGATTGCTTTTATAGAGACAGCCTCTCCCGAAATTTGGTTCTCGCCTGTCAAAGCAATAAACTCTCTAACAACCTGAAATTAAATACGTCACTCAACATTTAATAGTTCCAGTGAATTTCCAAACATGTTGCTACCAGGAAACTGGATATTTGTTGAGAGATGACGTCTGAATGACGCTAACGAGAACTGCATACGATCTTGTCAACAAAGATGTGGGGGTCATTTCCACACAACAATAATTGCAACAGAAGATTTTCTCTACGTCGACAACAATCGAGATGATCGTTCAATAATCAGGGCAATTTGAAATATCGTTTTTTTAGTCGTGAATTATTTAGTTGTATATTTTCACTAAATTTGTTCAGTAAGTATTTTCAGATTAAAGTACATAATGAGAGTACTTAAAATAATGACATGTAAAATCGATTGTACACTTTAAAATTATGTAAATGGGATCAAATTTAATGATTTTTTTAATATAGCTCGTCTTTGGAAAATTGCTGGATTTAATTTTTTTTATTGTATAATAAAATTATTGCAGGACACCATAGGGATTAAGCATTTTGGAGAATTAAGCAAGGGTTGGGAAAATCTTGAAGACTGGGAAGTTGGAATATGGACTCAGTTTTGTCCTAATTATCCTCAACATTCATTTGAAGCACTAGAAACTGGACCCAGAGACACTAGAAACTGGACCCCACTCATGCACTATCGTGTACGTTATCACTGGCATTAAGTCTAACTGTTGAATCTCTCCTCGTTGAACCTTCAGATAAAATGATTCAGTCTAATCAAATCAAGACATAAATTAAGAGAGAGGTTCTACGTTATACGTGTGTTAATACTGAATTTTAATTGGCCCCAAAAAAACACCCTCATAGATATGACATTTATTTTACCCTCCTCAGAAAAGTTTTCATCTCTTCTCCAACGACTATAATGTAAAATAAACTACTGAAAAATAACATGATGAGGCAGATGAAGCCTAACTATTTATCCAAGTTTCCATGGTGTGTGTGTTTTTTTTTTATTATTTATTTTTTAAGGTGGAGATAACACGCCTAATGTTAATAAAAATCCCATTTGTGAAAAAAAAATAAAATGTTCTGCTTTACATATACCTTACCGTATCAGTAGCTAAAATATCAGGTATACAAAAACGAGTTAGTTTTCGAGTTATTAATTTTTATAGTTCACTAATTTAACATGGAAGTTCTATTTCTCCATGTTAAATTAGTGAACTTTAAAAATTTATTACTCGAAAACTAGCTCGTTTTTGTTTACCTGATATTTTAGCTACTGATACGGTAAGGTATATGTAAAGGAGAACATTTTAAATTTGTTTCATAATTTTCGTGAATGTGATTCTTACTAACATTGGACGTGTTAAGAGGAAGAGAATAAAAAATTCAACAATAACAACATTGTTGTCAGTTTTATAATGGATTGTAAAGCACCAAAATAAAAAGACACATATCAAGCGAGCGAGATTAAACCATGGACATCAGGTCATGTGCTGGGCCTTACTGTGAAGCAAGTTTCACGGCCCTGGCCTCAAAAATCCGACCCATGCAGACCTCTGGGGTCTAAAATCTAATGACTCAAATGCATCAAGAAAAATTTCATCTGTTATAACTTTTGTTCTAGAGCAGCTACTAACTTGTGTCACTACACCAGACCTATTTATAACTAACGCTCATCAATATTGCCTAATTAATTCCCACATGGAGCTATTAACGAACACAATTAAGCCCAACAAATAGAATATCCCAAATATAAAATATGAACTGACCATTACTGAGTGGATGTAAGAAATCATTACAAAATAGCCTGTAAAATAAAATGGATTACAGTAACATATTTGTTGATATAAATCAGCTGATCTTTAAATAACCCTAGTGAAATTCGAGACAGACGTTTCGTCAATTATGTAATTATTTTATTAACTACAATCAAACGTAAAATGAAATTTTAATAAGGATGACAAATTTTTTTCAATACCCTCTCTCTTCTAGATTGTCCTATCTTGCCACATAAGATAAAAAAAAATTACATAAGCAGAATGATAAATCTAGATGAAAGATATATTAGGTCAATCATATTGTGTATGTAGTATGACCCGGGGGAATGGATTTGCGCCAATTATGTCAATGACTTTGTGAGAGGTCATACTATTAAGGTTAAATGTAGAAAAAGGGGCGGGGTTAACATAAAATAAAAGGGGGTAAAAAGGGGAAGTAAGATTTTAAAGGCGGGAAAGTAACATTTTTGTAATCTATTTATAAATCTAAAATCTACTTTTACATGATCTAATCTACCAGCACCAATTAACATTTAAATAAATTTACCTCAGTGCACGTTGCTCGAAGAAACAGCAAATTACACAACGAATCTTTGATCATTTGAAGTTTTCCTTCCTAAAAAACAATAAAAAATTTAATATTTTAATTATGTAATGTTATGGGAAGGTATTTGTATATATTAATGAAAACACTATGAAAACGGGAATTAATTGAACACTCGCATGACACAATATTCAAGCACGTTAAACGTAATTACCGGTTCAAATCCTGTCGCAGATTCGATACTGGAGGCGGCCATTCTATTCTGGCAGCACTGCGCCGTGGCAGATTCATGAACTAAAGAATTTCATTTTTCTAGTAAGTGCTGCACTCTATGAACAATTTTTAGAACTTTTTGGGAGATAAAATTAAATTTATTTTTAAATAAATTTTCATGCCTGCTGGACAAAAAGTCTGTAAAAAAAGAGGAACAATTAAAAAATGATAGGTCTACAATAGAAATAAAATAATTAAAATATATTACAATATGATGTAAATACTTCATAATTTCACAATTTAAATCTAATAATCCGTTTGGCATAGCAGTAAAATTGCTAAATTATTACAAAAATACTGTGAAATTGACGAATTTTCTATCAGAAAAAAAAAGTTAGTACAATAAAATTTACAATAACTTTAAAAATTGCAGGGGAGGGAATATTATTGTTGCCAATGTTTTATTGAACATCATTAAAATTGCAACAAAAGCTATTTCGAAATGATAAAAATCTGGCAGCGGTGGGATTCGAACCCACGCCTCCGAGGAGACTGGTGCCTTAAACCAGCGCCTTAGACCGCTCGGCCACGCTACCACTGTAACTTGAACGAGAGCTCAATGTCAAGTCATTGCGAGCGACTTCGAAATAACCGTGGCCGCTAGCACTGTGTAAGTAGGGTTGCATAATTACACTGCTGGCAGGCGCGCGGGAATTTCTGCATGTACTAAATAAATATACCATTTTATAATTTATCGACAATAGTTTTTACAATTGTAAATTATAAATAAATAAATAAATAAATAAATAAATAAATAAATAAATAAATAAATAAATAAATAAATAAATAAATAAATAAATAAATAAATAAATAAATAAATAAATAAATAAATAATTAAATAAATAAAATTAATAAATAAATAATATTTAACACAGAAATAAACTTAATTTAGCTCCAATTAAATCAACGTAATTAGTAATTTGAATGGTCCAAATTATTATACAGTATATTATATTATTTATTATGTATAATTATAATATAGCTATATATAGTAATAATATAAAATTAATATATTATGCAACCATATGTTATGTCAATGGCGTGTTAAAATACTAAATATATAACTGCAGTTAATTAAATGCATAAAATCCTTAAAAATTTTAAAATATTATTTTGCAAAAAGATAAAACATCATTCGCAACACGAAGATCGAAGCTTCCATATCCGCCGTTTCGTTAAAGGAACGCAAGTGTTGGCGACGTAATCTGTCCGACCTTTGGTGCCTTCTGCTCTCCCCTCTCCACGCGACACCATTACGTGCCGCTCAGTAGCAAGCAGCATGGGACTCGAGGGACTCGTATGTTTGGGGGATTTCGAGCGACAGGCCCACAAGGTTCTTCCCCGACATGCCCTCGACTACTACCGCTCGGGGGCCGGCGAGGAGGTGTCGCTACGGAGGAACAAGGAGGCCTTCCACAGGTGTGTTTTGTGGATTTTGTGATGATTTGGGGTTATGTTAGACTATCAGTTTTATTTGTAACGTTGCAAAGGTGCCTCGACAAAAAGTAAAAATATAAAATTAATAATTTATAATTATAAAATTAAGAAGAAAGAAATAGATCATTATATCTCGCAGTTATGTTGTTAATTACAATTTACACGATATTACAGCATCTCCTCTACCATCTCCTTATCAACGTCATGTCAAAACACGCGAGCTGCAAGTCATTGCAACGATGCTGCTGCAAGAGCAGTGATATAATTAATTTTCAGACGCAAAGATGCACATTTAACTTTCCCTGCAGTGACTCGACTGCACTTCAAATTCCTGATCGCAGCACTTAAACATCAAAACAAAATTAGACGCTCTATTAAGCGTTAATTAAAATTAAAAATTTTTGCTACTAAGTTTAGCTTAATTGTTAGAAACAAAAAGTTGTTTCCTAAAAAAAGTTTAAATTTGTTTACATGCACTATACATATAGTTATTTTAAGATACACTATAAGCTTGTAGAGATAAGATACAATGCCTTTGCTTGAAAGTAAGTTTTTGTAAACAAAACTCAAAATAAATCACCGAGGAGATAATTCTTTTTTACACAAAAGCTAATAATTAGTTGACAGTCACCTCCATGCAGAAGTCACTTGACATACACGTATAGTTATATAAGCCTAACACGGCCACCGGCTTATCTCAAAACGTGCATGTGGAAATACAGCAAGCGGATAGCGCGCGTGTAGAAAAAAATTCGGATCAACCTACAAAAAAATTAAAATATCAGTTTTATTTTTAATTACTGCATTTTATTTTCTTTAAAAAAAATAAAGACTTAAACGTGATACAACAATTATATTTACAATGAAACATAAAAAAAACATTATTATATAATCAAGTTATTAATTTTGTATTTTTTTCAGGTTAAAAATGTAATAAAAACTTCGAAAGATCGAAATATTTCGGGAGGGAATTTTACTATAATTATCATGCATGAAATTCTGAAAATTGCAGTCACAATCATTCTTATTATTAATAGTTCATTAATAATTAATTCTTCTTATACTGTTCATTAGACATTATTGTAGGAATAGGTGCAAGAATTAACATCATGGAATCGCATTTGTTTTTTAAACATCGTCGAAGCATACAATATTTCTATCTATTTAATATAAAACTAATCTACATAAATTATGTGTCTAAATATTTTTGCCATCTCCACAAGGCCAAATTTAACATTCTCTGTTTTTGTTTACGTCTTCGAACACAAATTTATATTTGTGACATAGCTAGCGTGTGAATTTGCTGGATACATCATGGTAGGTATATAAAATGTGAATTGAAAAAGAGAATTAAGGAAACAAAGAAAAATAATGCAAAAACTGTAAAAATAACAGAGAAAATCTATTTTACATGGTTTCTCTCTTAAATATATATAATAATGATAGTAAAGTTATACTTCTGTCTCGGTAATTAAGTATCAGTTTTGTTGTTAATTATTATTTAGACAATATACATTGGTGCACAATGTAATTCAATTCAATAATTTAATGCTAATTATATTTGCATATATTATATTTCCTCAAATTATTCAGTAAAAAATTTATCTAATTTACGAAAATATATATAATTTTTAAATATTATTAATATTATAATCATAATAATTATTTTTATTCAGGCCACGGCTGTAGATTTGTTTGTCAATCATCATCGAAATAATAGCAATAAAAGGTTCAAGAAAAATTAAAATATTTATTGTTCAATAACAGTCGATAATATGGTAACGACGGTGAGCCTTGAACAAAATTTTTAACGCGAAATATATTTCTTTTTGTAATATTTGTAATATATAGAGTGAATTTATAAGAAACCAACATCGTAACTTTATTAAAATGAAAAAATACAATTTTTATAAATAAATTATTTTATTTAAATTTTTAATTAATTAATATAAATTAATTATACTGTATATATTATATATATAAATTCTTATATTATACACATAGTTATAATTTATAATGCATGTATTGTGATATCTATAATATAACTGACGTGTGACAGGTTGCTGCTGCGACCACGGATATTACGGGACGTGAGTCAGCGCTCCCTGAAATGTCGGGTCCTGGGACAAGAGATGGACATGCCCATCGGAGTATCGCCCACGGCCATGCAGAAGATGGCGCACCCTGAGGGGGAGCTGGCCAACGCGAGGGGTGAGTTCTGTCGTGGGGGGTGAGTCGACACTAGTTGGAAAATTATACGTCTTCAACTCATCCTCTACACGTCTAAACCTATTTTTTGTACCTCCAAACACATCTTATTTTCTCTTTGCTCAAAGTGAGGATGAAATGAAGACAATATTTCTAACATTTTTTGCTCAAGAAGAGGGAAAAAGCGTTATAATATTGTATTTTTCCCCTAAAATGGTGCAAAATAGGAGAGAATTGGATGAGAGGAGAGCTTAATTAATAAATAGAGGATGAAATTTATTTCAACTTGAGACGTTCTTTCCTTAATTCCAAATTCTTAATTCCATTCTTAATTCCACTTTTCAAATTCTTGATGTGAACTGATTAAAAAAAATTTTCCTGTATATAATGAAAACTAAAGCCAGATTTAATGGTAATGTCAGAAAGAAGTTGCATTAATTATTTGTTGTGTTTTGCAGTTCATTTTGTTAAAGGATTGTTTTTATAATTTTAAAATAGCAACAATGGATTCAGAAGTACAATTTAACCACAAAATAAAAATTTGGTCCAGGTCGAATGAAATTATTGTAACGCTTTAATATTATGAAAATCCCCATTTTAAATTTCATTTCAAATTTTAAAAATAAAAAATTATTTGTTCATAATTTATCTCCGGTTTAGAAAGCACTCTAATTTATCGCTAGCTTGGCTATAATATTATTATATTAATAAAATGTAAGATAATAACATCCTGCATTAGCTTTATAAGTGATAATAAAATAATTACATAATTTGTTGATAAAAGCATATAATAAAGAATAATGCATATGATAAAACCAGCTGGTTCGATGTAATCTATACGTGTAGTAATCCAGCGATCATATTTTGCTGCGAGAGAAATCCTCAATGTCAATGTCAGGGAGGTTCTATTTGTGCTCAGGGTCAGTAACAATAACACCGCAGTAACACCGACAGCCCGGGGGATGACGAACCGCAAATGTTGTTGTGTGATTTGGCCTTCAGAGGGAGAGACTTCAGAAGAGAGATTATTTATTTTCTTGATTATTAATTAATAACAACTATAAAGTAAAATAATATGTATTTTCGCCATTATATAGGATTTTATCCTGGCTTGAAACTAATAAATAAAAATACTAAACAAATTACATTTTTATTTAATATATCATGCTTATAATTTGAGTATTAATATATATTTGTTTTTTTCAATACAAATTATGATTTTACACTGCATCTATCCTATCAATTCCCCCCCCCCCCCTTTACTTGACTAAATAATAATATTCCCTTCTGTACATTTAATAACAATTAAATAAAATGAAGCAACAATATGTTATTATCACGGAACAAAGTTTCAATTCCCTAATACATAGCTTATCACATCGCTCCAAGAATACCCTCATCAATCGATCGGTCATCGTTAATACTTTGAAAATTTATTGAGAGATATCATGATAAGCTGGATAAAAGGAATTGAAACTTTGCACCCGTTACAATAACAAATTGTTGCTTCATTTGCTACGGACTCTCATTTACACCTGCCTGATTTGTCTCAGGCACGACGAGTCTGGGAGGTACGGACTCTAATTTACACCTGCCTGATTTGTCTCAGGCACGACGAGTCTGGGAGGGATTTTCATCCTAAGCTCCCTGAGCACCAGTTCCGTGGAGGAGGTCGCCCAGGCGGCCCCAGACGGCGTGCGGTGGTTCCAGCTCTACATCTACCGGGACAGGTGAAACTCAATCAAGTTCACTTTAAAAATATACACATTCGTAATTTAATATCATCAAATCGTTCAGGTTAATTGTATCATCATTACGAATAAATCTGATACGTTAATTTTAAAGATAGTTATATTTTCTTCTATATATATAGGAAATTACAATAACATACGATGTTTATGGTGAAATTATAAGATTAGCCTGTTGTATTAAAATATAAAGCATTAATATATCTTTACGAAATAAAAAGAAAGATTTTAACGGGTAAAGAAAATAGAATTTTAATGTCTTGAGACTTCATGGACAGACTGTTAAACATATATATATACCTTGTGACTCATAAACTATGTTACAGTAACTTAATTATCAATATAATTTTCCCTCCATTCTCCTCGCTATATTAAGCGGCATGAATTTGACGTCTCTTTAAAAAGCATTGCACCCTAAAAACCTTAAACATGATTTTGATTTATTTTCTTTTCTGGTGCTATATATTTAATGATTTTAGGGTATAATAAATATTATTCTCTGCCTTTTTTTTTTTTTGCCACAAAGTACTTTATTCTAAATTAGAAGCGAGTTATAGACTTTTGAAATTAATTTTTTTCCCATAAGATAACGTCCCTTGACCTGTTTGACCTAGGAGCGTGACCTCCCGGCTGGTTCGCCGCGCGGAGAAGGCCGGCTTCACGGGGCTGGTGCTCACGGTGGATGCCCCGCTGTTTGGGACGAGGCACCGTGACACGCGCAACCAGTTCTCCATGCCCCCGCACCTCAAGTACGTACCAACATTTAAATGTATTATTTATTTATTTATTTATTTATTTATTTATTTATTTATTTATTTATTTATTTATTTATTTATTTATTTATTTATTTATTTATTTATGTATTTATGTATTTATGTATTAATTTATTTATTTATGTATTAATTTATTTATTTATTTATTTATTTATTTATTTATTTATTTATTTATTTATTATTTGACTATTAATTGTATCGTAATTATAATCTCTCTGTCTTCCACAGACTGGCGAACTTCGTGGGGTTGACGCGCAGTGACGTCAGTTCGGAGGGAGGGGCGGGACTCAACGAATATGTCGCCAGTTTATTCGACCAGACCTTGTCGTGGAGCGACCTCGCCTGGCTCAAGTCGTGAGTGAGGACGGATATCCGTGATGTTTCTCAGACCTTATGGGGGACCCTCCCACGTATTTGGGGCTTCAAGGGGACTCCCCTGCACGAATCCACCACTAAATCAGAGAGTAATGGAGTATCGACCTCAAAATTCGTTTCTGCAAAAATGGATTGAGGGTGCAAAGTTATGCCACTCTGATTTTTTTCAGGTTTTTTAGAGCCTTGAAATGAACAAATCCAGGGAATTTGGTGCACATTAAATTTTTTGGAGTGTTAATTTTACTTTAAATATGATATATAAATATAACCTAAAAGGGGCGTGGGTTCAAACTTCAAACGTCCCTTTAAGGTCCAGTTCTTTTTATTAGGAGAGGCGTTCAGCACAGGCGTACTTTGAATAATTTTTTAAAAATACTTCCCGGTATATCTAAAAAATTTGAAAAAAAAATCAGATTAGCATAAATTTGCACCGTCTATCCATTTTTACAGTAAAATTTTTAGGTCGGTACTCCATTGCATCAAACAACAAAGACTAACATCTGTTCTCGGCGACAGGATCACGACCTTGCCGCTCATCCTGAAGGGCATCCTGACCCCCGAGGACGCGGTCCTGGCGGCTCAGCACGGAGCGGCGGCGGTCCTCGTGTCAAACCACGGGGCGCGCCAGATCGACACCGTGCCCGCGCCGGTGAGTGAAGTTTTGACGTGCTAATTGTTTATTATTAGTTGACGTGCTAATTGTACAATTTGTGACTGACTGACCGTCTGCAGATCGAGGTGCTACCGTCCATCGTGTCGGCTCTCAAGGGCCGCCAGTGTGAGGTGTACATGGACGGCGGGGTGTCCAGCGGGGTTGACGTATTCAAGGCCATCGCGCTCGGGGCAAAGATGGTGCGTCCGGCTACGATAACCGACATATAAGTTTTACAATATCGTTAATTATCTCATCTCGCAGGTGTTCGTGGGACGGCCCGCTCTGTGGGGTTTGGCGTGCGGCGGAGAGGCGGGGGTCACCAAAGTGCTTTCCATCTTGAGGGAGGAGCTCGACGTCACCATGGCCCTCACAGGTAATTAACAGTCGTGGTCCTAGTTAAAAAATTACGTCTTCAACTCATCTTTTACACGTCTAAACCTAATCTTTTTACCTCTAAAACACATCTTATTAAATTTCTTCTTCGCTGAAAGTGAGGATGAAAGGAATATGCATGATATACAATATTTATTTCTAATTTTTTGAACAAGAATAGGAAAAGAGACTTAATCTCGTCTTTTTTCCTCTAAAATGGTGCAAAATTGGAGGGTATTAGACGAGGAGAGAGCTAGCGAAAAAAATAAGAAAATTATTTCTTCTCGGAGGTCCCCCTTCGTGGTTGCGTCAGTGACGAATCCCCCAGCCCCTCTCTTAAATTTCTCGTAAAGTAGAAAATATTTTTTTCGGTGCTAAAAAAAAAAAAAAAAAAAAAAAACACAATTCGTAATCTGCACGTACTTCAGAACATTTTAAATTAAAAAACTCTGGCAGCGGTGGGATTCGAACCCACGCCTCCGAAGAGACTGGTGCCTTAAACCAGCGCCTTAGACCGCTCGGCCACGCTACCGTTGGGTCATACTAATTGGGGACATTGTCTACACGTTCTCAACAAAAATAACCTCAGACTCGCTGTATTGTTAGCCAAGCGCAAGGAGGGTTGCCTAGGACGCAAGGCGTTAGCAGTGCGCCTGCAGGGTAGGCAACTTTACTGGCACGGTGCGCAAATTGTCGCTTTTTATATCGAATTAATGAAATTACTTTAGTTTGATAACGATTTCGATAATACCAAATTCATTTTAATAAAAAATAATTTATTTTAAATAAAACTGATACTTTTTTCTCTTTTTTGTATATTATCCTTTGTTTGAAATTTTTAAAAGTATAATAATTTTAAGTATATAACTTTGGTGTTTATTTATTTTTTTTTTTTTCAATACTTTGCACTATTCAATAATGCCAATTTCCTTTACAATGACATACCAATTTGAACGTTATTGTTCCAGGATGCCGGACGGTGGATGAGATCACTCCAGAGTATGTCACGGGCACCAACAGCAAACTGTGACGTCACAAAACTGGATACGGTCAAATTAAAATTTCGGTGATAGGAAATTTAAGGGTATAATAATTTAATACGTACCCCAGCTCGTCTGTCTGAAAATATGTAAATGGCCCGTAAAAATTCCTCTTTTTTAGTTATATACTTATAAAAAATATTGTAATATTTAATATTTAATATTACAATCAATAATAACTCAGGAAAAAGTATAAATAAAAAAAATATTATATTAATTTTATTTTTATATTATTATATCGAATAGTACTGGTCACAAGTAGTTGACTTTAATTTCCCAATTCTTCTTAACATTTATCATTACTATAATTATATTTTTTAACATCATGATAACTTTATATTTTTAATATGTTAATTAATTGCTATTTAGTAAAAACTATTTAAACTCTGAATAATAATTTAACAACATATTTATATTAGTATAATGTTACTTATATATAGTATATTATATGTTATATACTATAATTTTTTTACTCTATATATTATGATGGCAAAGTTATTATAATATCGATATGAAATAAATACATATGAAAATTTTATGTTGAATTTATTTTTATTTTTTATTTAATTAAGACCTATAGCTGTATGTCAATTAATTTTAATGGAGAAATTGTTTATTTGGTCCTTCAATCTTCAATGAAACGATTTTTAAATGATTATTATTTTATTATATAAATTTTATAATTTTATTGTCCTTTTTTGTGTTTCAAATAACAATTAAAGTTAAAGAAATATGAGGGAAAAAAAAATAAAAAAATGCAATTAAATAAAATTATTGACAAGATTAAATAATGTATTTCTTAATTTTAATAAAGTTACTACAAATCATTTATATAAATGGATTAAGAGATATTTCATGCAGCTATTGTAAATTTATACCTATTATTATTGGTAATTATAATTTGAGAAAGAATATTTTATATTTTAGATGAATTCATTAAAAAAAACTAGTAAAGCTATATATTCTTAGAATTTCTCGGAATAAAATTCAACCTCATAATTGAAGGATGCGTTCATTAATAATTGTTTTTTTATTTATTTTTATATATAAAAAATACAGTAAAATATAAAAAATATTTAAAATATATCTTCAAGTTTGACGTTTGACTAATAAAAAATTATTTCAAAATATTTCGCGGTTGAAACTACGTTGTTCCGGAAATACTCGAACAGCACCGAACAGCACCCGAACAAATCCGAAGATGAAAAAGGCGCGCTATCAAAATCAACTGTGCGTGGCGGTTGAAAATTTATTTTTTATATTAAAAAAATGGCTCCTGACGTTAAAAGTTTGTCTTGGCAAAGAAATGACAATGCTCGCAACACATCACTGAATGGAAGCACTAGAAGAAGGCTATCAGATATGTTTGACAAAGAGCAGAAGCCCAAGGACTCGATAAAGTCATCTCCGAGCGGCCCACTGCGGGAAATGCGGCAGTTCAGTTTGACGAAACTTCGGCTTCCTCGCGCCTCGCCTACTCGACGAGCCTTCAGGAACGGGGCAGACAGAATTTCCAAGACTTTCCAGCAACTCCGCATCTCTGTCGATGCTTTCTCTCAGGTATTTCAGTGTTCTTTCGTTGTTTGTTAAAATCGTAAAATATAATACAGTACAGTATAATTTTCTCCAGAATTTTCTGCAGCCCAACTGTCAGATTGGAGAGTAATATAATGTGTCAGATAAAAACAAGTGTTTACTAGGATAAAGCCCTTCAAGTTATGCTTGAATTATGCAGATATACACAAGTGGATATAGTTTAATTTTAACGTTAGCCTGAATGCGACGTTTGACCAGAGACAGACAGAGTGGGATTGTTGTGTCCGTTTCTTTCGATTGTTTCCCCTCACAGTAAAGCAAGTATCCCTTTGTATTCAGTGATGATGGTACGGCAACGATAGATGGCAGCACTGGTTTCCCCTATCTCATAACATATTACCTCTCACTGACGTCATAAACACGGCTTATCTAAGCGGGCCTAAAAATCTCGCAAGGTCTGTTTGTTTGTGGTTTGACGAGTGTTTTGCCTGCAGCGTCTGCGCCGCCCAACCCGCAGGCGATGCCGTCTCGAGAACGTTGACACTCCGGCAGCGACGCCCCAGACCCGCTCTCGACGAATGTTGGGACGAACCCCCACCAAGATGTACAGCCCCTTCGGCATCGAGACCCCCAACCCTTTCAACCACGGCACCCCACGCAGGTGACTAACGGCATCTTGTGAATAAAAAACGATTATAATTAATGTATTTACTATTGGCAATGAATCTCTGGTCTGGTTTTAGAGTATTCTAAAAGTTCATGTTTTTATCATTAATTGAAGAAAAAATAAATTAAAAATTCAAGAATGTTCTAAAACTTAATCCCTTATGGTTTGAGGAAATCAAGGGGGCAGTTCTTCAATTCTGGTTTGATCCAGAAGACTCCATAGAGTCCATAGTATTTACTTTTTTTTAAATTTGTTACATTTGTCCATAAAATTTAAGCTGATAATTTTTTAGAGGATTATCATACAGCACTAAACTAATGCAAAATAATACTTTCTGTACAATTTCTTGGTACTATTGATCAATTGTTAACAATATATTCCCACTCCCGCCACTTTATTATCAATAAATACAGAGCAGCCTCAAATCCCTCACAACATAAAATCTAAAATCGTTGCAGGAGCCGCGGCCGCCAAGTCCACTTGAACCACGGAGGGGAGGGAGAGGAGGAGAATGAGCGCCCCATGACGCGCGGACTCGTGCAGACGCAGGCGATGCTCGCTCAGCCCTCACCGGCGTGCAAGACCCTACTGTGAGCACCAAGTCATCTGGATTGATGTCCCTTCTCAAAACTTGTGAGATGTAAACGATTGACTTATGAAAGTAAGGTTTTAGAATAAATAATGATTCAAAATGAAAAGGAGTGGGGCCTCAATCTACCGACTTTTCATACGTCGTCAGATCTGAGAAATTCAGAGGTATGTTCAAATCCTGACAAGAATGATATTTTGCTCCTCTTGGCCAAATATTATTTTGTTTATTTATTTTCAGTAGGACATTTCAAATATATATATTGATATTTTAATTCATTTTGACATCGTATTAAATAAATTTTTCATCACAAATTAAAAAAAAAAAAAACTTTGTGATTGAAGAGTTCTGATAGAAAATTGGTAAAAGTTACACAAAAATGAAGTAAATTTATCAGCCATTTTAAATGTACATTAGTGTTAACTTTCCAAATTAAAGGCTGTATCATTTGTTTAGTAGCTTTGACCAACGATATGTACAAGTTTAGTATCAAGAATCAAGATATGTATTTGAGTCTTAAGAGTTCAGATAGAGGGGAGAATTCAGTCTCTCCCGGACCAGATGAATCTGTCAAGGACTTTGCTTAATTATTACGTATTATTAATTTATACCATAATGGATAAAGGACATTATTTAATCACCAAATTTATTATTTGACTTTTATCTTTATTGTTTATTTTGCAAATCTGTGCATTGATTTAAAAATACTAAAATCACTGTAAGGGATAAATTGGCATTATTATTTTTATGTTACAATTAATTGCTTACTTAGCACGATCAGTAATAGACTGTTTCATTTTTTACATTCATCAAATGTGCTTCATTGCTTCGCACTTTCCATTTACTTCATCACACCAAGACTTTCACATTATTTTGACTGAAACCACGTCTGATTTAAATGAAGCCACCGCCTAAACTTTTCTTGCAATTAAAGTTGATTTTGAATTAAAGATAATAGAGGCTTTTATGGTGTCCCCACCGTCCTACCCAAACCTATGCTAAAAAAAATGGAAATTGCTTATTTATTGCTTGTTTGGCATAAAAGTATTTTTTTTAGAGAAAAATAAATCCTATTAAAAGAAAAGGATAGGAATAACCAGCAAGGCCTTACCGATCGAAAGAGTCACAGCAGGTGGAAATTCTTGCGGTCACAGAGGTTCACTCGAAAGTTTTTACATTTTTGAAACGTTTCGCATCGTGGAGATGCTTCTTCAGTCACAAGAAGAAGTAGAATCAGTAGAAGTTGATTCTACTTCTTCTTGTGACTGAAGAAGCATCTCCACGATGCGAAACGTTTCAAAAATGTAAAAACTTTCGAGTGAACCTCTGTGACCGCAAGAATTTCCACCTGCTGTGACTCTTTCGATCGGTAAGGCCTTGCTGGTTATTCCTATCCTTTTCTTTTAATAAGATTATCACAACCTAAATGGTTTATTTTCCTTAATTTGAATAGAAAAATAAATTCTTGATTCATTATCAGAAGACCTCTAATTGGTGGGTAAGAAATATTTTCAATAACTTAATAGTTACTGGGTTAAAATTAAGTTTTCTAACATGGTGGCTTATGGAGAAAATTTTCCCTTCGGGGAACACTTGACTCTAATTTTGTAATAAAATAAGTATGCCTCTTCGAAATAAAGTATTTTACTTGAAAAATGCTAATTTAAGGTTTTTCATACATTTGTATACTTCTACTACATATCTGTTTGAACCTAAGATTTATACTCCACTAGTTTGTAAAGGAAAAGGGTATTTTTTTAATATTGTACGGTAGTGAAAATTTCAGAGCTAAGAACAAGAGTTATGATATTAAAGTATTTTTCTGTGTGAATTTGCGACTTTAGTTGACCTCCAAGGTCAAAAGGTTACCACTAAGATATTGTTGTAAATATTTTATCTTCTACTAACCCTAACCACTTATATATTGCATGTGTTTTGTATTTTTATAAAATAAAATTTGAATAAAAACAAATTTATTCTTTATATTTTTATTATAACCTCTTCCATATTTATAACAGCACTTTTTAAACATTTGGCACTAGAACATCTCTGCTAGCTTTTTGTGTTTTAGTAAAAAAACATCTAAAAATTACCCTCCTTTCTGCAAAATTTACATTTTCATAGCAAAGTTTATTTACTGTTAAATTGTGGGGTAATATTTTAACTTTAGACAAACTTCATGATTTTTTATTATTGGATAGAGAACCTTGAATTATGTATTGTAAATTTTTTTCAATTTTTTTTTTTTAACCTTCTAACACCCTTAAATCGTGCTGCAAAACACTGTGACGTCATAGTTATGAAATATTTAACACGCAAGCATAGGGAAAGACGGTACATGACTATGACGTCACAATGTCTTTCCCCTTGATCTTGGTTAAAAAAAAATTGACGATACATAACTCTTTCCAAATATTTAATAATAAATTTCCATGAAAAATGTCTTTTATTCTTCTGGCTTAACATCTATAAGAATGAAGACTTACTAAATATATAAGAAACTGCAAGGCACCGTCAAGTTAGCATTAATAGAAGCAAGCAGTCTGTTAATTTATTTTTACAATGAATAATTAATTGAAATATAATTGCATTGCTTTCGTTTGATTAAAGTAAAATTTATACACAATTTTAATCAGTCACTATTTAGTTTTACAATTTTCATTGCAAACCTTTTAATTCAAGGTCTGTTCCATTTTTAGCTGTTCAATCAACTTGAGCTTGTTAGTTTAAGTACTGTGTGATATATTTAGTAAAATTCAGAGAAAATATATATATTTGTTTTTTACATCTGAAACAAATTAAAATGGAACAGACTTGAACAGTTTATAACTTGTTCCCTCTGTCTTGGTAGCACTCCAACTTTTACAAAAGTTATGATTGAATGACATCTTAATAATAATTAATATTTCAAACATTTCATCAAAGTCGTGTTTTTTTCAATCAATTTACATCAAATTGGAACTACAACTCAAAGAAGTGTACTGGATAAACATAGAAATTTATAGTTTTAAGTTAAGAAGTATATTTTAATTTGAATTCTAGTATTTAATTATAACTTGCAATTTGTTTTCTATAAATTAATTACACAATATTACAATACTTTAATAGAAAACAAATTGCAAGACTGAGGTTTTAGTGCATTTACTACACAAAATTCTTGAATAACGCCAATTGAGTCTCACATTTATCCAGTCACTCCCGACAGAGGTTTTTGACCTCTCCCACTCTCTCCTATCTGACCGCGACTACGGTGGACACCGACCTACGTGACAACATCTGGGCAGCCAGAAGTCGTAGCCTCGAACAAGCACGGTTGGCCAGTCGTACATGCAGAGGCGTGTTCCCCCACCACATTCCGTTACCGTTCCTCTCTGCTCGGCGCTCGGAGCGTAGCAGCTGGGAGTAGAACTTTTTGTAGGCCTCGCTGCAGTCCAGGCCGGAGTCGTAGGGCACCACGCGGGCGAAGCCAAGCTCAACCAGACGGGCACTCACGTCCGAACCCTGCAATATGGAGAGTGGAGTCATCAGAACATATTCAAACAGTTTTATCAAAATTTGGATAGTAAAATTAGCGTCATAACATGCCAAAGATATATAACTGTACAGAAAAAGCACTTTTTTTTCTTGTACCTCTGGTAGTACCTTTAACTCTAATTTTAGTTTTATCTTATGGTTCATTTCAAAACAAACCATTGTTTATAATGATTGTCCAATGAAGCCTTTTTCATTGTTAAACGAGGACCGATGTAGTGTCTGATTTTACCACCAGAGCAGAGAACGTAATGGCATTGTTGGTGCTAATTAATATTTTATTTCAATGTGTACAGTAAATCAACAAATGTGTGTGTTTTTGCTTCAACGAACAGACATTACCAACAATACTTTGTTTATAAATTACGTATATTGTTGTATAAAGCAGAAGTTAATTTTGATACTATATAATAGTGACTGCATTATATATTATATGTATGCATACTGTAAATACAGTAATACAGTTTCATTGGTCTAAGTGAGATTGCAATTGGACGAGTACCTACATGATGTATGACCCGAGCGATGGCAGCGTCCTGATTGGTTGACAGAACGGTGAAGGTGATTGGCTCCTTGTCCAGAGTGATCTGCAGCCACGAGAGACCGTGCACCGTTGGGGAGACTCCGCTGAGCGCCACTGGTAGGTAGGGAGGCTTGCCGGCCCGTCCCAGCGGTACCACGGGTGTGTGTGCCACTTGCAGAACCGCCGAGTCTCCGCCCAGCTCGGCACCACGAACCACGCCGTGCAGGGGAACGTGTTTCTCTATGAAGCCACGAGGGATGCTCGAGGGGCGAGAGAATTTCTGGAACTAAAATGGAGATGTCTCGTGAAAATAGCAAAGTGCTTCAGTTTGAATTTTAAATATTAAAAACAGTGTTGATGGTTTGGTAAATCTGACAAATGCATATGAATCTTTGAAACATTTCAAATAAAACTATCTTTTTCTAATAAACTTAATTTCTTTTTAATACAGTATAATTATATTATGCATATAAGTTATGAATATTTGTATAAAATGCATGTAAGAGAATTTGCAAGCTTGTACTGTATTTACTGCAATCCTTATTTACAAAACTTTACCGTGTAGAAACCCTACAAATTTTGTTATTCCTAATAGTTATTAGATATGACGTAATAAATTATATAATAAGGGTGCATTTAATATGCAATAATATGCATACCGGTATATATATATATACCGGTATGCCTGAATGAACATCATGCATACCCCAATGTAAAAGAAGTCGATTTGCATGCGTTCCAGTAGCATCTAAATACGTAAATTTATCAATAATTTGATAAACTAAAATTAAATTAGCATGTAAAAGTCTAAAATTCAGGACAATCTGCTGTAAAAAGCATGTAAAAATCGAAATAAAAACTTACCGGACGAACGCTTCTGAGGGCCACACAGAGGCCCACAAAGCCGACGCCATAGAGACCAAACTGAAAGCAACAACCGGTTGACATTAGTCTTAAATCAAAGCCTTATTATTGTTAATTGTTACCTGAACTCCCTTGATATTCTGATCAAGAGTATTCGCAATTTTTGCGAGCCAATTTTGCTCGTCGTTCGTAGCTTCACGTCGCGCCATCGAAACAGCTGATTTCTCGGCAAAAAATTATTTTTTACTTATTATTAATTTTTAAATATTCTTCATTCACAACTAAACATTTGAAACAAACATTATAATTTTATGAATGACATAATGTTTACCAAACTCACATTTAGAATCACAGAGTCACGAATATTCGTGATTTCAAGGTTGCCCCGCCCACTTTACGTGAGTTTTGTAAAGTATACCACCCGCATGACGTAATATAAAAATTTCGTAACCTTCAAAGGACGTGGATTTATTTTTTGATATGACCTCCTTTCGCTTTCAGATTCTAATTCTGGATATTAATGTATTTCAATAGTTAAGTAACTGGGCTATAAAGAGAATTAAGATTTTAATCTGATTTGGGGCAATTTGAGATAATTTAAACAATGTTATAAATATCGTAAATATAATCATGTGAATTTAATTTTTTTTTGTCAATTTTTTACATTTATTTTATGTATTCTATTATATATATTATTCTGAATTAATTAAAGATAAATCAAAATATAGATTCATAATTCACCTAGCTTATATAATTTAAACTTATTTTATTAAATACATTAATGTGTAATAATAATAGAAGCAGAAAAAAAAAACAGAAAATGTAAGGGAACTTTTTATTTACATTAAATAAGCTTGTACAAAATTTGATACAAAATTTAAAAACCTCAATGAAGAATGTTTTTAAATCTATCAATTTGCCACTTTTGTACTAAAATTATGACACAGTTTTGTCTAAACCAACGGAATAGAAATTTTTTCCGTAGCTAAACCAAATCTGTACTTAAAATTAAAGAAAATTAACTGAAGGTGTTTTAATATTTTCTTGGTAATTATAATAATGCAGTTTAAAGCTAAAGAAATATCATTGAATTTCTTTTTAACAAATAAGCATGTATTTGGAAAGCTTTCATTTAAAATATAAAAATGAATGTGCAAAGCAAAATGAAAATAATTGCTAATAATAATTGAAATTAAAATTAATTTTTTTATCAAGGGTTTTAAAACTGAATAAGTTTTGTTTAATAAAAATAGGACTTAAATTTTTAGTCCAAAATAAAAATTTTGCTGATTTTGCTTATAAATTTTAAAACCCTTTGCGTTTTTTTGCCTCAGATAAAATTGATAACATAGTCACTCTGTATTTAAAAATCATATTCCTATAAAAAGATTTTGCATATATCTGAAATGCATTCTGAGGCAAATTGTACTAAATGAAATAATTGCGTGTATAATTAATAAAGCAGTCACAAACTAATTAGTCTTAATTAATAATATTGACTTAAGAAATACAAAAAGCAATTAAAATAAAGATACAAACTATAAATGCAGTTCACATTAGGAATCTGGTACATACATACAATTCTACATCATAACAACTTGAAATATGTCAACAAATTTCGAAACGTAGAAAATCATTATAAAAATGTCAAATAATTTAACTTTGATTTAAAATTTGGTTCTCGTTTTTTTTTTTTTAACTTCATAACAAATCCTATATTTCATCGCCCCAGAATTCAACTTCACAAAAAATTCAAGCCATATTGACTTATGGTATTTGATATTTCATTTCTTTTTTTGTTTGTGTTTGATTTGAATTCTGAGACAATTTTTAAATATTTTTAAATTTCATTTTTGTCATTGCTCCCAACCAAAAATATTAACATACATTTAAAATCAGTTATAGCACATTTTGTACTTTCGTTCTATTTTCTAAATTATTTTTTACACCTAAGGGAAATAGAAAAATGCTGAGTACACAATTTTCAACTGCGAGAGATTCTAAAACTCTACATACTGGTAATGATTTGGAGAAGGATATTTCCCATCTTCAGTGGAAAATAACACTATCAGTATTATCAAACACAACATTCAAAGCTTAATTATCGTAGAATAACATGGTAGTCCATATTTGAGCATTATAAAAATCCAGATAATTTCAGCCCAAATAATGAACATCTATTACAATTAATTAATATTTCTGATTGTAAAATAAAATGGGAGGATTTATTAACTAAATGCTATCAGGGAATTTGGTTTGACCAATAGGAATCTTACACTTGGGTACTTCTAAGATAGGAAGATCTATACGAGACAATCATTCTTTCAACAAGCCATCTCAAATAGTGTTCAAATTTTGGGGGTTGTCAAATCTGACCGTAGGGAACATTTTAAGAAGTCAGTATAATGCAATATACAATACAGCTCTTGCTTGCAATGATACAAATAATCATTCATTTGTGATATTTCACTGTTTCTGTATGTTGAGTTCTGTTCAATAGACACAAAACCTAAAGGTAAACAAATAGTGTCGATCTCAAACATTATTACTGCAGAAATAGATACAGGGTGCAAAGTTATGCTACTCTGATTTTTTTTTAACATTTTTTAGAGCCCAGGAAGTATTGCTAAAAAGTTTTGCTGAGTTTTGAACCCATGTCCCATTTAGGTCATATCTTTTTATTAAGAGAGGCGTCACTTTCTCTGTACTTTCAATAATTTTTAAAAAATAGTTCCCGAACTCTAAAAAATGTGAAAAAAATCAGAGTAGCATAACTTTTTGCCCTCTATTCATTTCTACAATAAAAAAAATAAGTGGATACTCCGTTCTCAGCAAGGACTGTTTGGAACGAAACTCAACTTTAGTCGTCGTCAGCAGAGCTCTGGTTGCCGGAAGAGATCGCCGCGGCTGCCGCTGCCATCATCTCCCTCTCCAGCTGACCGGTGACTTGCCGACGGTACAACATAGCCTCTTGGTAGGCCTTACGTACCGCCTTGCGCTCAGCAGGTTTGCGGGACTCACACAACTTGGATTGGTCTCGTTCAGAGTCTCCAACCAGAGTTTCTAGCTTGGTGCGGGGAAGCCATTGCCTGGAAATAAACAAGTGAAAATAAATAAATAAATAAATAAATAAATAAATAAATAAATAAATAAATAAATAAATAAATAAATAACAGATTTAAATTATTTTCATGTCACATTTTGAGTATTAAAAATTTAATTTGCAGGCCAAAATCTACACTAGCATTGCAAGTCCTACAAATAAAAGAGGTTATAATCGAATGGCAATTTAAAGGATTTGTAACTCTGTAACCAAAGTCTCACCAGGTCCTCTTGGTGTCAAAGAACAACACCAGGTACACAGGGTCTGAGGTGGTCGTCTCGAGGGCCAGGACTTCGCTGGGGGGCGCCGGTATCGGCACTCCGTTGTGCAGGAAGCCGGTACGTGGCATCTTCGGATCAATGATCTAGAACATGTTCAGTCTTGAGAACGATGACCAGTGTTTGATTATGATGTCGTTTGACTAGGGGGAAAATTGTAAAGGCTCTCAATACAAGCTTCAAGCATTGTAATTTTTTATCTCCATGAACATTTTAAAGTTTTCTCAGTAACTATTAGAGCTATTGATTTGACCCCCCCCCCTTCTCATTTAGTGATCTTAATGAATTGAGAACTTACTTTCCTCTAAAAAATTTATTTTATGCCAAAATAGCATTTTTTTTTGTTTTTTTTTTTTTTACATAAGTTTGGACAGGACGGTGGAAATACCACAAAATCAGCTGATTTGAAGCCCTCTATATTAGGTTTTTGAGAAAATTTTAAAAAGGTTTTTTTATTACTTCAATGTAGTTACTTGTCTACACCGGGACAGGGAGAGATGATACCCAGGTTAACTCACCAGGGCGGGGTACCACGGGTATCCACGACACTTGGCCCACACCAAGTCGAGGGGGTCGAAACTACCCTCGATGTGCATCCCTCCTTCATCAGCTGACGACTCTGATAGAGAGTGAAGGTGGGCCTGCAAGTTAACACACTAAGTTGACTCACACCTACATTAAATTTATTATCGGGATGTTGTAATTATAATAAAAATATAAGGCCTGCAAGTTAACACACGTAGTTGACTCACACCTACATTAAATTATCATTATTATTGGGATGTTGTAATTATAATAAAAATATAAGGCCTGCAAGTTAACACACGTAGTTGACTCACACCTACATTAAATTGTCATTATTATTGGGATGTTGTAATTATAATAAAAATATAAGGCCTGCAAGTTAACACACTAAGTTGACTCACACCTACATTAAATTATCATTATTATTGGGATGTTGTAATTATAATAAAAATATAAGGCCTGCAAGTTAACACACGTAGTTGACTCACACCTACATTAAATTATCATTATTATTGGGATGTTGTAATTATAATAAAAATATAAGGCCTGCAAGTTAACACACGTAGTTGACTCACACCTACATTAAATTATCATTATTATTGGGATGTTGTAATTATAATAAAAATATAAATACTGTAATATTTATAAGGGGCATTCACAAAGCCTTAAGGCCACAATTAAGGCTCAATAATTTAAGACCAGATATTTTGGGTCTAAAAAACAAGTCTAAAATCAAGCTTTAAATTATCGAGCCTTAAATGTGGCCTTAAGACTTTGTGAATGCCCCTTTATAAGACTATGATAAAAAATTAAAAAAAGAAAGAGAACTAATTTTTAATTAATAGACAACTTAATGACAATTTTTTATTGCAAGAATGAATAGAGGGTACCAAATTATGTAACTTTAAACTTTTATTTATTATTATTAGTTCTGCAAGTTCTGCAAAAAAATTCATACAGCTTGTCCATCTCTTTTCTTTTTTTTTTTTTTTTTTTACATAAACAATTCAAAATTATGATTATTGTATTATTGTTTTGTTTAAAAAATAAATGACGACTATTCATTTACTTGGTCAGTGAGAAAGTTCAAGAGAATAAGAAAGTAAACAAAAATACAGCATGGTTTTAATTAATTTTTGGCTATTTCTTTCAAGTTTTTCTTTTTTTCTGAATGAATTTACATACTAATTTACAAACAGTCCCTGATTGCTCACCTTGTCTGGCGGAGGTCCTGCATTGTTGCTGCTCTGGGAGTCGTCGCTGTCCCCTCCCCCCTCCTCGTCGTCTGAACTGGAGGTGTCCGAGCTGTCCGCGGCGCTCGAGCTTCCGTCAGAGTCTTCGTCGCTTTCCTCGTCAGTCTCGGCAGGAATTTCTGTGAAAAGAAGCAAGTCTTATTTACTTTTGCTTCTCCTTTACTATAACACTTTAATTTCTTGCAAAGTGAATTGAGAATTGAACTGATCTAATTAGCTGTGTGTATTTAGCATGGATGATTTTGAGCTATAGGAGAATTAAGTATACATGATTACATATTTCAGTTCAACTATTTCTTTTAAACAACCAGTAAAAAATGTTTAAACATTTAATTTTAATAAACTCAATATTTTTTTACAGTAGTGTTCAGTATATTTAATCCTAGATGAAATTTAACAGCTCAAACAAAACTTGTTAAAATTTTACCTGGGATTTTCACAAACAATATAAACAGACGAATTCTCACCTCCGCCGGAGCGGTACACCCTGAAACTCTCCGTGCTGGGGACCTGGGGGGCTGACGATGAACGAGGCCCCAGCAGACCCTCGCTGAGACCCAGCAGGCCCGAGGAGATCCCCAGGGCAGCGTCCAGGTTCTTGCGAGGACGGCCCACGCGACGCTTGACTGAGGCAGGGGGGGCCTCGGGCTTCTGCAAAATTACGACACAAAATAGAGAAAATGGGGTGACGTCTTTACAAACCACCTTGTGAACCAAACTGGTAATTAAAGTAAAGTGCGCGCTAGAAAAAAAAGTTGAGTTAGTATTTTCTAAAAATAGTTTAAGTAGTCCTCCATATCAAACCAAAATCCAAAAAATTCTATCTCAAATAGGTTTGCCAGAAAAAAATTACAAAGTCAGAGTGAACGCGTCGCTTAACATGGGGCCTTACCTGACAAAACCCCTTGAATATCTCGAAAAAATACACCGTTAGGTGGTATGAAAAAAATATAGTGATGTTCTAAGACCCAAGCTTTAACCAAAAACCGATTAAAAAAAATTTCTCTCAAATCCATTTTTCCATAAAAAAATAATAAAAAATCTTATGGGAATTAACATGGTAGATTTTCTTGATTTTTTTACGGAAAAATGGATTCGAGAGAATTTTTTTTTAATCGGTTTTTGGTTAAAGCTTGGGTCATAGAACATCACTATATTTTTTTCATACCACCTAACGGTGTATTTTTTCGAGATATTCAAGGGTTTTTGTCAGGTAAGGCCCCATGTTAAGCGACGCGTTCACTCTGATTTTGGAATTTTTTTCTGGCAAACCTATTTGAGATAGAATTTTTTGGATTTTGGTTTGATATGGAGGACTACTTGAACTATTTTTAGAAAATACTAACTCAACTTTTTTTTCTAGCGCGCACTTTACTTTAATGTGAATAATAATGAAAGAAAAAAATATGTAAAAAAATTTAAAAAATTAAAAATAAATAAATTGATAAATATATAAATAAATGAATGAATGAATAAATTATAAAATATAAATTGTTAGTATGAGTTTTACAGTTAATAAGAAATGCTTCTCAAAAATACTAATTTTTTAGTTGGTTGAATGCATTAAAAATTATATTTTTTAAAAGTTCTTAAAAAAAAATAATAATAATAATTGTGACTCACCCTGAAAGCAGCAGCTGCGGCCTTGCGAGTGAACAGAACTGCAGTCCTGCGGTTGACTCCCGAGGGAGAGCCGGTCTGAGGGGAGGCCACCCCAGGGAGGGGGGATGAAGTGGCAGAGCCCGAGGTGGGGGCTTTCTTGACGGGAGTGACAGAAGTCTCAGCCCGCGGAGTGAGAGGCAACACTAGAAGAGAAAAAATTAAAGTCGATGTTCAAAATTAATCTTGTCAGAGAAATCTGTGACTATTAGAAATATCACAAAGAAAAATCTCAAAAATCTGAAAACACCTGACGCCATGTAATTGGACCCTAGGAGTTCAAATATGAAGGAATTTTTAAGATTCAATAACAAACAAAAAAGCCGGGTTTTGAGGCCTTAAACTTCAAAACAGTGAAAACGGCAAAAATTGACAAAACCAAAACTTCCAATTTTAGCTCCATCATGCTGAAAACACCTGACGTCATGTAATTGAACCCTAGGAGTTCAAATATGAAGGAATTTTGAAGATTCAATAACAAACAAAAAAGCCGGATTTTGAGGACTTAAACTTCAAAACAGTGAAAACGGCAAAACTTGACAAAACCAAAACTTTTAATTTTAGCTCGATCATGCTGAAAACACCTGACGTCATGTAATTGGACCCTAGGAGTTCAAATATGAAGGAATTTTGAAGATTCAATAACAAACAAAAAAGCCGGATTTTGAGGCCTTAAACTTCAAAACAGTGAAAACGGCAAAACTTGACAAAACCAAAACTTTTAATTTTAGCTCGATCATGCTGAAACCACCTGACGTCATGTAATTGGACCCTAGAAGTTCAAATATGAAGGAATTTTGAAGATTCAATCACAAACAAAAACGCCAGATTTTGAGGCCTTAAACTTCAAAACAGTGAAAACGGCAAAACTTGACAAAACCAAAACTTTTAATTTTAGCTCGATCATGCTGAAAACACCTGACATCATGTAATTGGACCCTAGGAGTTCAAATATGAAGGAATTTTGAAGATTCAATCACAAACAAAAAAGCCGGATTTTGAGGCCTTAAACTTCAAAACAGTGAAAACGGCAAAACTTGACAAAACCAAAACTTTTAATTTTTAGCTCGATCATGCTGAAAACACCTGACGCCATGTAATTGGACCCTTGGAGTTCAAATATGAAGGACTTTTGAAGATTCAATCGCAAACAATAAAGCCGGATTTTGAGGCCATAAACTTCAAAACAGTGAAAATGGCAAAACTTGACAAAACCAAAACTTTTAATTTTAGCTCGATCATGCTGAAAACACCTGACGTCATGTAATTGGACCCTAGGAGTTCAAATATGAAGGAATTTTGAAGATTCAATCACAAACTAAAAAGCCGGATTTTGAGGCCTTAAACTTCAAAACAGTGAAAACGGCAAAACTTGACAAAACCAAAACTTTTAATTTTAGCTCGATCATGCTGAAAACACCTGACATCATGTAATTGGACCCTAGGAGTTCAAATATGAAGGAATTTTGAAGATTCAATCACAAACAAAAAAGCCGGATTTTGAGGCCTTAAACTTCAAAACAGTGAAAACGGCAAAACTTGACAAAACCAAAACTTTTAATTTTTAGCTCGATCATGCTGAAAACACCTGACGCCATGTAATTGGACCCTTGGAGTTCAAATATGAAGGACTTTTGAAGATTCAATCGCAAACAATAAAGCCGGATTTTGAGGCCATAAACTTCAAAACAGTGAAAACGGCAAAACTTGACAAAACCAAAACTTTTAATTTTAGCTCGATCATGCTGAAAACACCTGACGTCATGTAATTGGACCCTAGGAGTTCAAATATGAAGGAATTTTGAAGATTCAATCACAAACTAAAAAGCCGGATTTTGAGGCCTTAAACTTCAAAACAGTGAAAACGGCAAAACTTGACAAAACCAAAACTTTTAATTTTAGCTCGATCATGCTGAAAACACCTGACATCATGTAATTGGACCCTAGGAGTTCAAATATGAAGGAATTTTGAAGATTCAATCACAAACAAAAAAGCCGGATTTTGAGGCCTTAAACTTCAAAACAGTGAAAACGGCAAAACTTGACAAAACCAAAACTTTTAATTTTTAGCTCGATCATGCTGAAAACACCTGACGCCATGTAATTGGACCCTTGGAGTTCAAATATGAAGGACTTTTGAAGATTCAATCGCAAACAATAAAGCCGGATTTTGAGGCCATAAACTTCAAAACAGTGAAAATGGCAAAACTTGACAAAACCAAAACTTTTAATTTTAGCTCGATCATGCTGAAAACACCTGACGTCATGTAATTGGACCCTAGGAGTTCAAATATGAAGGAATTTTGAAGATTCAATCACAAACTAAAAAGCCGGATTTTGAGGCCTTAAACTTCAAAACAGTGAAAACGGCAAAACTTGACAAAACCAAAACTTTTAATTTTAGCTCGATCATGCTGAAAACACCTGACATCATGTAATTGGACCCTAGGAGTTCAAATATGAAGGAATTTTGAAGATTCAATAACAAACAAAAAAGCCGGATTTTGAGACCTGAAAGTTCAAAACAGTGAAAACGGCAAAACTTGACAAAATCAAAACTTTTAATTTTAGCTCGATCATGCTGAAAACACCTGACGTCATGTAATTGGACCCTAGGAGTTCAAATATGAAGGAATTTTGAAGATTCAATCACAAACAAAAAAGCCGGATTTTGAGGCCTTAAACTTCAAAACAGTGAAAACGGCAAAACTTGACAAAACCAAAACTTTTAATTTTAGCTCGATCATGCTGAAACCACCTGACATCATGTAATTGGACCCTAGAAGTTCAAATATGAAGGAATTTTGAAGATTCAATCACAAACAAAAACGCCAGATTTTGAGGCCTTAAACTTCAAAACAGTGAAAACGGCAAAACTTGACAAAACCAAAACTTTTAATTTTAGCTCGATCATACTGAAAACACCTTAAACCATGTAATTGGACCCTAGGAGTTCAAATATGAAGGAATTTTGAAGATTCAATAACAAACAAAAAAGCCGGATTTTGAGGCTTTAAACTTCAAAACAGTGAAAACGGCAAAACTCGACAAAACCAAAACTTTTAATTTTAGCTCGATCATGCTGAAAACACCTGACGTCATGTAATTGGACCCTAGGAGTTCAAATATGAAGGAATTTTGAAGATTCAATAACAAACAAAAAAGCCGGATTTTGAGGCCTTAAACTTCAAAACAGTGAAAACGGCAAAACTTGACAAAACCAAAACTTTTAATTTTAGCTCGATCATGCTGAAAACACCTGACGCCATGTAATTGGACCCTAGGAGTTCAAATATGAAGGAATTATGAAGATTCAATCATAAACAAAAAAAACGGATTTTGAGGCCTGAAACTTCAAAACAGTGAAAACGGCAAAACTTGACAAAACCAAAACTTTTAATTTTTAGCTCGATCATACTGAAAACACCTGAAACCATGTAATTGGACCCTAGGAGTTCAAATATGAAGGACTTTTGAAGATTCAATCGCAAACAATAAAGCCGGATTTTGAGGCCATAAACTTCAAAACAGTGATAACGGCAAAACTTGACAAAACCAAAACTTTTAATTTTAGCTCCATCATACTGAAAACACCTTAAACCATGTAATTGGACCCTAGGAGTTCAAATATGAAGGAATTTTGAAGATTCAATCACAAACAAAAAAGCCGGATTTTGAGGCCTTAAACTTCAAAACAGTGAAAACGGCAAAACTTGACAAAACCAAAACTTTTAATTTTAGCTCGATCATGCTGAAAACAACTGAAACTATGTAATTGGACCCTAGGAGTTCAAATATGAAGGAATTTTGAAGATTCAATCACAAACAAAAAAGCCGGATTTTGAGGCCTTACACTTCAAAACAGTGAAAACGGCAAAACTTGACAAAAACAAAACTTTTAATTTTAGC
Organism: Siphlonurus alternatus; assembly: GCA_949825025.1. Classification (NCBI taxonomy): domain Eukaryota; kingdom Metazoa; phylum Arthropoda; class Insecta; order Ephemeroptera; family Siphlonuridae; genus Siphlonurus; species Siphlonurus alternatus. The sequence goes on along the minus strand of OX463785.1, from coordinate 24,753,377 downwards.
TCGTACATGCTGAAAAATCCAACTCACGTTTCGACTTGGTTGAAAATGACCAATTACAAGCCAGTTTCATAAAAAATTATCTAACATTTTTCATAATTAAAAAAATTTGGTTAAAATATTTCATCAGGTACACCATATTTTAAGCATGATTCATCGTCAACAGCACCACATACAACAGGAAGGACCAACAACATATACTGACCAGGGGTGGGTGCTGGGGTGGGTGGGGCCTCTTTGATGACCTCCTTGCTTGGCTCGACCTTGCCCTGGTCCTGACTGGCCCGACGTTTGGGGGAGAGAGGGGTCACAACCTCTTCCTCCGCCTTCTTCGTGACGCTCTTCTTACGTTGTCCACGCTTGCCTGCACATTGAGCGGGAATTATTTAATTGACGAAAACACAAATAAAAACACATGTTTTACTGACGACTGATATATTCAGAGAGGTAGCAATGTTTTCTGTTACTTTGTCTATCCTTTTCTGCAATTAAATAGTAAATAACCATGATGCTTGTTTTTCACATTGTTAGGTTGAAAAATAAGTAATAAAAACTATATAAAAAAAAAGAAAAAAACGCACACACACAAACTTAAAAGGCTTAAATTAAAATTTTTGCAAGTTTCATGAAACTACTGTGTTTGCTTTGATATATATTTTAGAACAAACAGTAAGTTAAATAGATTTTTAGAAAGTATTTTTTCAGAATAAGTTTTAGTGTGCCTGAATGTCTCCCTTTGATGAAAAAAAAAAAAAAAAAACTTCCCAGAATATTTTGTCTGCACTAAATTTTAATTGATTTTTTTCAGTGGTAACTATATATTCATTATTATTATATTTTTTTATTGAGAGAAACCACTGAAGCTTTTATTTACTAAAAAATAGTAAAAAAGTTCACTTTAATTACATTTTGAAGAGAAATTTTTCTACCCTAAAACATTGTTAGTGAAAGCATGTTAAAATTTTTTACTTTAACATGTATTTATGTAAATTATGTTAAGTTTGGTTTCTAGCAATTTAAAGTCTCTACCATCATAACTTCAATCCTCCGTGTCTTCCCCATCAAATCGTCGTCACTCACCAGGGGTGACAACAGGAGGCTCGGGCACCACCACAGCAGCCGCAGCGGCCGCAGAGTCTCTCCTTCGTGGAGTGACCGGGGCTGGGACCTCGGGCTTCTTTCCTCTGGTACGTGAGGGTCGTTCAGGCGGGGGGGCGGTGGCGTGGCGGGTCTTGTAGACCGGAGTGCGCTCCTCTTCGTTGTCAGAGTCAGAACCACCGCCGTCACTGCTCTCCGAACTGCCCACCGAGCTCTCACTGTCACTGTCAGCCTCCGTGCCTGAACGTGAGAGAGATGCTTAAAATGTATGTGCATGGATTTCAAGTGCTACAATAATTACTTAGGAAAATAAAAAAATAATTACAAAAAATTAAAATAAGTAAATAAATAAATAAATAAGTAAATAAATAAATAAATAAATAAATAAATAAATAAATAAATAAATAAATAAATAAATAAATAAATAAATAAGTAAATAAATAAATTTTCCTGCACACACCTTCCTCCTTGCCGGACTCAGGCTTTCCTCCCGAAGCGTCAGACTTCCTGCGACGCTTGCCGTGCGTCGCCCCGCTTTGCTCCATGGCCATCTTGCGGCGCAGGATCGTGATCTCAGTCCTGTCACACAACGGGGGGTTTGAGGGGAGGCAAATTTAACAGAAAATAATAATAATAATATCTTGGAAATACAAGTTACAATTATAAACAGTTATCAAGTTAGACTTAGAAATTTATTAGTATGCCAAAGGGTTTACAACTGCTGTTATTAGCTTGAAATGGAAGAAATATTTACTTTATATTCAAAATTGAAAATATCAAAAAGTGAAGAAAAAACAAACTCAAACAAATGATTTTTATAACAAAAAAATTAAGTGTTTAAGGGGATCAGCTGATTCATGTAGTCCCATTTCATTAACATGTAAACCTTAGCAGACCAGCAAAAGTTCTGAATTATTTTGAGAGACAGATTTTAATACTTAAAAGCCACAGCTTTTTTTTTTTTTTTTTTTTTTTTTCATTAAACAATTCTTTGATCCAATTTTTTTTCCACTTCATTTTTTTAGTTTGGCTTTCCATGGGAAAGACTAAGATGCTAAAAATTTAAATTAAAGAATTGTTTTAAAAAAAAATCCTGTGGCTTTTAAGTACTAAAATATGTCTCTCAAAAAATTTTCAGAATTTTTGTGTATCTGCCAAGGTTTTTGTTAATCAAATGGGACTACATCGATCAGCTGATCCATACATATTACCTTCTCCTTAATAGAATAGAATATTTTATTGATTCCTTTGACATACAAACTGTGTGGAATAAGTCAAAACATACAGTAACACATACATGACATGATCACCCAATACAAATAATAAAAAAAAAAAGGTCAGAACAATAGAAATAGGAAAAAAAAATCTAACATATTATAATTATATATATAGATATATTTAAAAGTATAATATATTTAGCATTAGCTTGATTTGGATATATAGAATAAAAGTTCTGAACATGCAAATATTTAGAAGAAAACAAATTTTTTTATTATAAATTTATAAATATAAATGAGTAGCAATGTTGCCAGATCTCACTTCTAGAGAAATAATGACCTCAACTGCCTCCAGGCACAATTTTGCTCCCAGAACTAACACTCACTTGATTTGCTTTGTCCTCTTGGCCCTCGCCACTCCGTGCTTCAACTTCATGCTGCGGTCGTGCAGCTCCAGCAGCTTGGTCAGCTGTTCCTGGAGGGGCAAGTCCTTGCGCTCATCGCTGTTCAACGCTCCGTCAACTATATGATCAACGTGGGGTCAGAATAATGAATAGGATTGAAAGATCATAGCAGACTCTCACCCCTTTTTTAATTTGCCAAGATTAAGAGAAAGATTTTGTTAATAAATACTGTATGTAAATAAATAAACAAAAAATAAAATTAATTAATTAATTAGAAATTTATTAATAAAATTAAATACAGTTAATTCAATTAATGTTAAATTAAGCTTTTTTCATTTACAATACATTTATTATTTTTTATTTTATTGTTAATTAATTAATAAACAATAATATAAAAAGCTTAATTTAACATTTAAATTAAGCTTTTTTCATTTACAATACATTTATTAATTTTTAAAATAACATTATTATTAAATATTAATTATGTAATGACGTCTGCTCCGTTACCTTCGTCAATGAGTTGCTCGTCGGTAGCGTCTGTCTTGGCCCCACGTTGCTCCGGTCTGTCGGTCATCAGGAGGCCCGTCTGCGGCTCGAACCCGATCTCCATCATGTCCCGGCGGGCCTGGCGAAGGATTGTACCGCCCTGGTCACGCATGCGCACCGCCGCACGGTAGAATACCTGCCGAGAGATTGGAACTTTTAATTATACTGAATGAATGAAAATATAATTATAAATATAAATCAAGAAATTAAATATTGAAGAAATTGATAAATTAATTATTAAAACAAGCGGGGGGGGACAACTTGCAAGTTGTCTTAACAATCGGGGGCCATACTAACGGTGGTGGTCGGTGCTTGGTGTTCGGTAATGCTATTGGTGTCGGTGCTGGTGCTTTTATTTTTCACCAAACACGAATTGACAGACAGCAAAGAGCAAAGACGAAAGACAATTTTAATGAGACGACGGTCATTGGGTGTTGTGGGTGTTGGGTGATGAGCTCAAAAATTTGAATTTCGCGGCGTAGGTATTGAGAATAGGTCTTAAAAACCCTCAAAATCGTGTTCCTGGGGTGATTTTAGGTGGGGTAGGGTGTATGTTGAAATGTTATGGGTCAAAGTTACCTTGAAATGATGAAAAGTTGAGTAGAACGTCGAAGAACGTCAACGGTCGCCGGCGACAATTTGAAAATATTTGAAATTACCGGTCGCCCAACAATCAAAACAACCGGTTGCCATGGAACCGAGAATCAACAGTCGAGAGTTCGTCCGCAAAAAACTACTCGGCAGAGTGCGGTCTCGCGGGTGGCTGTGCGCTCCCACTTAAAGGAAACATATGAGGTTATGTTGCGGCCGCACGCTGTCCCAAGGCACAGCCACGCCTCGAGGGTACACACGTCTGTGGCCTTGTTGGGTAGGACAGAAAGCTTTTTAATCGGATGAAACCGGGAAACCGAAAAGCGAAAGGGGCTTATCAGAGGAACCTGGTAGCGGTCACTGGTTTAAAATGTAAAATATCAATGTGCAATAAAGTTTGAAGTCAACAAAAAATACACAATATTGGTCTTTACCTTGAAATGATGAAAAGTTGAGTAGAGGCGGATTCAGATGGCGACAACGGCGATGCGACGCGATTTTGACGTAAAAGCTGTGAAATCCTATGCGGCGGCGAATTCGCCGGTTATCGCGTTATTTACGATGCTCTTTTTCTTTTAATCGCCCAATATGGCCGTCAATGGATGTTACAGCAAGTGCGCATTATTCGCGTCGCGTCGCATGGTAAAAATCGCCATGTGAATACACCTTAAAACGTCGAAGAACGTCAACGGCGGCCGGCGAGAATTTAAAAATGATTGAATTTACCGGTCACACAACAAACAAATCAACCGGTTGCCATTGAGCCGAGAATCAACAGTCGAGAGTTCGTCCGCAAAAAAATACTCGGCAGAGTGTGGTCTCGCGGGTGGCTGTGCGCTCCCACTTAAAGAAAACATATGTGGTTGTATTGCTGCCGCACGCTGTCCCAAGGCACATGCAGCCACGCCCTGAGGGTACACCCGTCTGTGGCCTTGTTGGGTATGAAAGAAAGCTTTTTAATCGGATGAAACCGGGAAACTGAAAAGCGAAAGGGGCTTATCAGAGGAACCTGGTAGCGGTCACTGGTTTAAAATATAAAATATCAATGTGCAATAAAGTTGGAAGTCAATAAAAATTACACAATATTCATCTTTACCTTAAAATGTCAAAAAGTTGAGTAAAACGTCGAAGAACGTCAACGGCGGCCGGCGAATGTTTAAAAATATTTGAATTTACCGGTCGCACAACAATCAAAACAACCGGTTGCCATGTAGCCGAGAATCAACAGTCGAGAGTCCGTCCGCAACGAAACACTCGGCAGAGTGCGGTCTTGCGGGTGGCTGTGCGCTCCCACTTAAAGAAAACATATGTGGTTGTATTGCTGCCGCACGCTGTCCCAAGGCACAGCCACGCCCTGAGGGTACACCCGTCTGTGGCCTTGTTGGGTATGAAAGAAAGCTTTTTAATCGGATGAAACCGGGAAACCGAAAAGCGAAAAAGGGGCTTATCAGAGGAACCTGGTAGCGGTCACTGGTTTAAAATATAAAATATCAATGTGCAATAAAGTTGGAAGTCAATAAAAATTACACAATATTCATCTTTACCTTAAAATGTCAAAAAGTTGAGTAAAACGTCGAAGAAGGTCAACGGCGGCCGGCGAATGTTTAAAAATATTTGAATTTACCGGTCGCACAACAATCAAAACAACCGGTTGCCATGTAGCCGAGAATCAACAGTCGAGAGTCCGTCCGCAACGAAACACTCGGCAGAGTGCGGTCTTGCGGGTGGCTGTGCGCTCCCACTTAAAGAAAACATATGAGGTTGTGTTGCGGCTGCACGCTGTCCCAAGGCACAGCCACGCTCTGAGGGTACACCCGTCTGTGGCCTTGTTGGGTATGAAAGAAAGCTTTTTAATCGGATGAAACCGGGAAACCGAAAAGCGAAAGGGGCTTATCAGAGGAACCTGGTAGCGGTCACTGGTTTAAAATATAAAATATCAATGTGCAATAAAGTTGGAAGTCAATAAAAAAATACATAACGTTCATCTTTACCTTAAAATATCAAAAAGTTGAGTAAAACGTCGAAGAACGTCAACTGCGGCCGGCGAGAGTTCATAAATATTTGAATTTACCGGTTACACAACAATCAAAACAACCGGTTGCCATGGAGCCGAGAATCAACAGTCCAGAGTTCGTCCGCAACGAAATACTCAGCAGAGTGCGGTCTCGCGGGTGGCTGTGTGCTCCCACTTAAAGGAAACATATGTGGTTGTGTTACGGCCGCAAGCTGTACCAAGGCACAGCCACGGCCTGAGGGTTCACCCGTGTGTGGCCTTGTTGGGTATGAAAGAAAGCTTTTTAATCGGATGAAACCGGGAAACCGAAAAGCGAAAGGGGCTTATCAGAGGAACCTGGTAGCGGTCAGTGGTTTAAAATATAAAATATCAATGCTCAATAAAGTTTGAAGTCATTAAAAAATACACAATATTAATCTTTACCTTAAAATGTCAAAAAGTTGAGTAAAACGTCGAAGAACGTCAACTGCGGCCGGCGAGAATTTAAAAATATTTGAATTTACCGGTCGCCCAACAAACAAAACAATCGTTTGCCATGGAACCGACAATCAACAGTCCAGAGTTCGTCCGCAACGGTTTACTCAAACGACACTGATAACACCATAAAAACATAATATATATGAAATGTTGACCAAAATTTGAATTTCCCGCCTCCCCTGTCCACTTCCGGTCTTTTATTTGGTCAAATTCAAGTTCCTGGGTTAATTTTACATGGGACGGGTCACACCACTCAAGTCAGCCCGTTTACACATTCCTTTTATTATAAAAACATGCATAAAATCACGGCAATTATATTATTGACAATAAAACCAAATGGTGTTTTTGCCCCCCTGGCTCGAGTTTTGGTCCGAGAGTAAAAATTCATGAAAATTCGAACTCAGCGTGGTCGATATAGTGGAAAATGACACTCATCTTAAATTTTTATTTTTTTGTCGATTTTGCTATATTATTGCATAGTATACATCATGAAATTTTGAAAAAAATTCGAAATTCCCGCGAAAAACGGTCCATTTTTATCCGATTTTCACAAATCAACATTTTTATATTAGAGGACATTAAAACGAAGGTTCATGGTGATTTTCATCACCCTGTGATGTTTCATGCCCTCTCCAGGGCCGGCGCCGCATTTCATCTAAATGCTATAAAAGTACAGTGGTTTCCATAGAAAGAAACGTGATGGAGGCGTGTTTATGGGCTTAAAAGTTGTCAAATAGAGGCTATTACATGCCCACATCATAACATTATCATACTTAAAATTTGTGTAGCCGTGGCAGCGATAGATTCATATTTTCATGCATAAAACATAGTATATTATATGTATATTGAATATAAACAGGTGTTTTGGCCCCCCTGGCTCCAATTTTTGTCGGAGACTAAAAATTCTTAAAAATTCGGACTCAGCGTGGTCAATATAGTGGGAAATGATGCTCATCTCAAAATTTTATTTTTTTGACCATTTTCCTATATTTTTGCATACATCATGAAATTTGGTAAAAAATTCAAAATTCACGCGAAAAACGGTCAATTTTTATCCGATTTTTGCAAATCAACATTTTTATGTTAGAGGACATTAAAACGAAGGTTCATGGTGATTTTCATCACCCTGTGATGTTTCACGCCTTCTCGAAAGCCGGCGCCGCATGTCATCCAAAAGCTATAAAAGTACAGTGGTTTCCATAGAAAGAAACGTGATGGAGGCGTGCTTATGGGCTTAAAAGTTGTCAAATAGAGGCTATTACATGCCCACATCATAACATTATCATACTTTAAATTTGTAAAGCCGTGGCGGCAATACTTTCATATTTATATGCATTTCACATGGTATATTATATGTATAATGAAGAAAAACAGGTGTTTTGGCCCCCCTGGCTCCAATTTTTGTCGGAGACTAAAAATTCTTGAAAATTCGGACTCAGCGCGGTCAATATAGTGGGAAATGATGCTCATCTAAAATTTTTATTTTTTTGTCGATTTTGCTATATTTTTGCATAGTATACATCATGAAATTTGGTAAAAAATTCGAAATTCCCGCGAAAAACGGTCAATTTTTATCCGATTTTCGCAAATCGACATTTTTATGTTAGAGGACATTAAAACGAAGGTTCATGGTGATTTTCATCATCCTGTGATGTTTCATGCCTTGTCCAGGGCCGGCGCCGCATCTCATGTAAATGCTATAAAAGTACAGTAATTTCCATAGAAAGAAACGTGATGGAGGCGTGTTTATTGGCTTAAAAGTTGTCAAATAGAGGCTATTACATGCCCACATCGTAACATTATCATACATTAAATTTGTGAAGCCGTGGCAGCGATAGTTTCATATTTATATGCATTTCACATGGTATATTATATGTATAATGAAGAAAAACAGGTGCTTTGGCCCCCCTGGCTCGAGTTTTGGTCCGAAACTAAAAATTCATGAAAATTCGGACTCAGCGCGGTCAATATAGTGGGAAATGATGCTCATCTCAAAATTTTATTTTTTTGTTGATTTTGCTATATTATTGCATAGTATACATCATGAAATTTTGAAAAAAATTCGAAATTCGCGCGAAAAACGGTCAATTTTTATCCGATTTTCGCAAATTGAAATTTTTATGTTAGAGGACATTAAAATGAAGGTTCATGGTGATTTTCATAAGCCTATGATGTTTCACGCCTTCTCGAAAGCCGGCGCCGCATGTCATCCAAAAGCTATAAAAGTACAGTAATTTCCATAGAAAGAAACGTGATGTAGGCGTGTTTATTGGCTTAAAAGTTCTCAAATAGAGACTATTACATGCCCACATCATAACATTATCATACTTTAAATTTTTGAAGCCGTGGCAGTGATAGTTTCATATTTATATGCATTTCACATGGGAAATTGCATGCATAATATATAAAAATTAAATCTTAGCATGTAGAAATTGCTTCATTCTGGCAAATGTTTTAAAATTCTTGGCTACATGAAGGTTAGCCAGCACTCATAGGTCATTTTCAATGGAACTCGGCTGGTACCGCAGCCTCGCTGAAAATTGAAGACGAATGGAGGGTGGTTTTAGCATGCAGAAGTGAACTCAAATGGCGCTCGGATCAAAGATCCTCGCTTAAAAGTGTCGAAAGATGATTGATGGAAGCTTAAAACATAGCTGGACAGGTGCAGGCACATCCCATGCATGTTATACCAAAGTTTGGCAACGCTACTCCCATAAGATTTCATGTTATGGCAGCGGGCGCATGCAAAAGTGGACTGAAATGGCGCTCGGATGAAAGATACTCGCTTAAAAGTGTCGAAATATGATTGATGGAAGCTTGAAATACAGCAGGACAGGTGCAGGTACATCCCATGCATGTTATGTCAAAGTTTGGCAACGCTAGTTCCATAAGATTTCATGGTATGGCAGCGGGCGCATCGAGAAATATGTAAATGTAATGCTATTACAATTATATACAATTATATAATACATAAACCAAATAAGAGCCATAAAAATAAATTGTCTTTACCTTCCCCCTCCATTATCTCGGTTCCTATGGGACTTATGGCAAATCTTATGGCACCAATGGAAAGAGCACAAAATTTGGGTCCAGAAAAAATGGTTCCCAAAATTCGGCGTCCCGGATTTTTTTTCCGGGACGCCGAGGAAAAGTGCATTTCCAAAAACGTGCCATAAGTCACGAACCATAAGTCGGATCTTATTTTTGAGCCCGCCGCTGGAAAGCTCGTCAAAAAGTAGGTCTGGGACAGGCGTCGCCTGGAACGGGGAGCCGTCACCGTTTTGCCCAGAAATCAAAAGAAAAAAAGTTACGGAAAAAAGAAAAACCCGGAAATTTGCTCTACCTGGAAAATGACGAAAATCACAAAATTTCTCAACTTTGCGATTTTCTGTGATTTTTTGTATGGGTCCCGTGTTTTTTGAACATCAATTTTCTAGAGCCAAATTTTACTGGCTTTCCAACGGTGCCCACGACAAAGCGCTGAAATTCCAACTTTTTGAGTTATTAACGTTTTTTTGAAAAAAGTCAGGTTTTGAAAAATTTCAATATTTTTTCCTTATTTTGATTTTCGTCGCAGCTCAATTCTGAGGCCATATTCGGATTCCTCGTACAAAACTGCTTTAGAAAAAAATTTAAAAACTCGAGATTCGAAAATTTCATTTTCGGGTGAAATTTCCCGGGTTAATCCTTATGGGGAAATGAGGCGAATATAAAATTCGATTTTCGGGCGCCATAACTTCGCGAAAAATGATTCGATCGTTTTGAAAATTTAATAGAAGGTGTAAAAAACCATGGCGCACAACTTTTTCTTGGTCTCGGTATATCAAAAGTTCCTGGTTCACCCGATTTTTGAGTACGTGTCCCGGAAAACCGGGATTTTGAAAATCGAAACTCAAAATTCGAAATTTTCAAGATAGCAGTTTTGTAGTTCGGAACAAACCCAGCTAGCGTTTTTCTTTCAGAATCGAGCTATCTCTGTAACTTTTTGAGCTGTGGGGTCCGAAAGTGACCCCTTTTAACCCGCATGTCCCTATGCTGAAAATTCAAAATTTTGCGCCCCCCAAAATAATGACTCTTTTCGAATTTTTTTGAATGGACCCGAGTCACATGATTTTTAGGCCCATTTCGTCTCATTGGACCGGTGCGCTAGCGCGCACCGTTCCAATAGATAATTTGGTCCCGGAAAGACCCTTTTCCGGGACGGGGGGCCGAAACGGCCCCTAATTTTGCGGAATTTTTCAGTATGCCCATTTTATGTGAAATTTTGTCTATTTTTCATTTCTGAGGTCAAAATCAAACATTTCGAAACTTTCGAGGTTTTTAAGGCGATTTTTCTCCGAAAAATCGCAAAAAACCCGAAATTTTTTGACATTTTTCAAAATTTTTTTGGAGATTCGGAAATCCCGATTTTTTTATGGGGGGACCCATACCTCACCTTTTCTCCACCACCTCTTTGACACATCGCGAGTTTGCACTTTTGGGTAATTTTCCTGGCCCGGAAAAAAATTCCGGGACGCTCAAAATCGGCTCAGAGGTACCCCCCGAAGTGGTCTACATGAAAAGTGGGTCCCCCTATTTTTAAGGGCCCCGGCAAAGGCGGCGCTGGCGCGCGAAATCGACGACAGACGTTTCAGCGTAGTAAAATTAACTCATTAATAGAGGGGGGTATTCTGTGAATGGAATAATTAGATTTATTTATGAAAAAAATCAAACTAAGCTATGATATTTATTTAAAAAGGATAGAAATACATACAATAGAAAAAAAATTTGTTAGGAAGGGAGATAGTTGGAGCTTTTAGCCGTCATTGACCTAGCAAAAAGAGAGGAAATTAATTAAATTAATTAAATAAATTATTTTAATTCTTTTCTTTTTTTGATGTGTCAATGACGGCTAAAAGCTCGAACTATCTCCCTTCCTAACAAAGCAATTATTAAAAAAAATCATACATATTAATATTAATAAATAAATATTAAATTACCGTGTCCTTGGAGTTGTAAGCCATGCAGTTCGAGATCATGAGTGAGAAGTCTGTCTCTAGATCATCCAGACTCTCGTACAAATTGTCCTCCAGCTTTCGACGCATCGTTGCCAGATCCATGGGCTGAGTCACCACCAGCGAATAGTCGGGGACCTGCGAGGATCAGAATGTAGCAACGTTTTGTCACAAGGACGATACTTTGCTTACGGAAGTGGCATGTTCTGGTCTTGGAATTGGTGTCTCGTAATGGAGTATCGACCTCAAAATGTTTTATTGCAAAAATGGATAGAGGGTGCAAATTTATGCCACTCTTGAATTTTTAAAGCCCGTGAAGTATTGTTAAAAAGTTTTGCCGAGGTCGGGTTTGAACCCACACCCCTTTCCGGTCCTATCCTTTTATTAAGAGAGGTGCTAGAGGCGTCATTTTCTCTGTACTTTCAATAATTTTTTAAAAATAGTTCGCGGACTCTAAAAAAGGTGAAAAAAAATCAGGGTAGCAAAACTTTGCACCCTTTATCCATTTCTGCAATGAAAAATTTTGAAGTTGATTATTAATTAAGAAATTACATGATGGAGACACTAACAAAGAACTTGGCATAGATTTTAGCAGAGATTTTTTTTATAAAATTTCTAGTTAGTAAACAGAGTAATAAATCTAGTACTAAAATTACTTGGTTATTTGCAAAGTTCTTTGTAATACTCCCCAGGTTTTTCAAACATTATTCCAAGATTTGGAGAGATAGCAGTACTTGAAATCAAGAACATTGCACTTCCACAAGCAGCTTCTATAATAACAGAGGCCGTTAGGATCAAAACAGCATGTATCCAAGGCAAGCTGAGATTGAATTTTTGAGCGTCAGCCACAACAATAATTTTTTCCTATGACTTTTGAACGTGGATTTGGAATGTTAACTATACTTTTCTTTCTGAATCCTGATTTGAAAGTAGTGTAAAAAAAATATTGTTGATGTAGCTGAGGTTCAAAAATTAAATCCCAGCTTGCTTTAGATATATGCTGTTTTGATCCCAATGACTCATAATTTTACTGCATACATGTATCCAAATACTACCGGTATTACAGGTTTGACTTTTAAATTTCTAAAAATCAACACCTTTTGTTGTTTTTGGACGAGCAGTGCTGCAAACGACACACAGTATGTTCCGGCAAGCTCTTCAGAAAGATGGTACAGTGAAACCTCCATTTTACGAAAAAGCTTTTCTCATGAACTTTTAGACGCAATTTACGAAGTTCCAAATTTTTATCACCTTCGTAAAATCAAGGTTTCGCTGTATCCACAAAAAAAAAAAAAAAAAAACAGGCTGGTAAATTTATACCTGGCAACATTGACAAAGCAAGACACATACATATTGTTAGCTCTACGGTATCCAGAAATAAATGTACGTTACCTGCGGCTGTTTAATAACGTTGCTTTCAACTCCAAAGTTTGCCCAAGGAAATAAAACTCTCGTTATTTCTTCACGTAGTGTGGTACATCATAGTTTTAGATGTACGAACAAGTTAATGATTTTGTGCCATGAACACAATGCTCATCAACTCGGCTGATTTTTATATCATGTGTTAGTTATAATTTGCCTTGTGTTAAGATATACTAACGTTCTAGCATTTTAAATTTTAAGACAACATTATTTCATCCTCTATATATACAACTCCTAACAAAATTATATATATTGCTTGATCTCAGATGTTGCTATATTGCTAACTAAAGATTAAAGATGACTAAAGATAGGCTGGTCATTAAAATAAATTTTGACTACAGTAGTTGTCAAAATCAAGTAGCAGGAGCTCATGGTTTCAAAATTTTGAGACAATCTTGAGTCAATCTCTACTTGCAACTGATGAAGCATCTTAACAATGAAAAACGTCTTTATATAAATCAATATTTTCGAAGTAAACCTACGACAACAAGATTTTCACCTAATTTTCGATCGTTAAGGCCTTGCTGGTATTGACTCCATAAAGTTGACAGTGAACCTGGTGGTAATACGTGCAAGCATAGGGAACCCGTTACATGATTTAACATTGTACAACCATGAAAATTCTCTGACAGAAGCCACAGCATAATTTTACAAAATTGACAACACTATAATTAGTTATCCTATACCTTCAGACAAATATTAAATAGTATTTCAACTTTATAAGTGATGTCTTTCAAATAGATTTTGTCATTTTTATGATTCTCCTCATGCTTTAAGTATTGCCATATCCTCGATGCAGAGAGACAAAATTTCTGCACGCAATGTCATCTATTGGTTCTTTATGTACTCAATTTCCTGTCCATTTTTTAAATTAAAAGTTGAGACGAGGAGTGAAAAACGTACCTCCTGCAGGTCGACAGGCTCGCTGAAGATGTCCCCCTGGTCCTTGCTCTGGATTTGCTCGAGGACGCGGCGGAGGAAGCAAGCAAGAGGACGCAGCTCCATCTCAACTACCTGCTCCTTCCTGGAAATACAGAGGACGTCATGACGCTTGACAGAAACTAGCAGATACCTGGGATTTTAAAATGTTAACTATCAAGTAAAATATCATTATGAGAAAAATAATAGAAACATCACAAATCATAATAATACTACATATTTTTTAACACAGCTGATGTATATCTAAAGGGCAATGACTGCTTGATCCACAGACCCGAAGTCAATACATCAATAAAATCAATTTTTATATAAATAGTTATTTCAGATAACTTAAAAAAATATACATATTTTTAATCAACATCAACATTTTTAATGCAAATAAATGATTCATGTTTTTTTTTTCTGATTTTGCATGCTCTTAATTTTTATTTTTTTAAAATTTTCAATCACCAATAGAGGTTTCAAGTCAGCTGATTTTGCGGTGTTCCCACCGTCCAATTCAAATCTATTAAAAAAAAAAAATAGAAATTGCTTTTTTGGCATTAAAGAAATTTTTCAGAGGAAAATAAAGAAAATAAATTCTTGAATCATAATTAGAAGACTTCTAAATTAAGGGAAAGGAGATGGTTTCTAATAGCTGAGAAAAAATTAAAATTTTCTAACATGGTGACTTATGGAGAAAATTTTCCAGACAGGAAACACTTGAAGCCTCCACAGGAGCAACGTGCTCTTCCTCAAAGTAACTACTCACACTTTGACGAGCTCCTTCTTGAGCTTCTCTCTCTTCCTGACGAGCTCACACAGCAGCCTCGCCCTCTCCAGATCTTGACGAAGACTCTGCCAGTACTTGAGCTGCTCCAACAACGCCCCCTGCTGTCAGAAAAAACATTAGCGAGCTACAAACCTGGCGAGGATAATCCAGGAAGCTGCAATGTTCAACTTCAACCAAAAGTATTAGGAGAAGCAAGTTGTTTTACACAGGCAATATTATGTTTATAATGATTAATTATTTCAACTGTTTTTATTACATTGTAATGTTTCATAAAATAAAAGTGTTTCTTTTTTCCTTTTTTTTTTTTTAATTACACATTCTTAATTTTTTGTGCTAACATAACTTGAAATCATTTTATTTATTACTATACTTTTTTTTTTGCTGCAAATGAAGCATTGAAATAAAAATTGTTACCAAATAGACAGCCTGCATGAAATTTTTATTTTGCATAAATGAAAAGAGGGTACAAAATTATGAGATTACCATTTTTTCTTCACATTTTCTGGAGCTTGGGAACTATTAAAAAAAATTATTAATTGAAAAGACATAGAGAGGCATCAATAGGCATCTATCTTAAAAGGATATGGTTTAGTTACCAATGGCGGAACTTGTTTTTCAACATTGTTCACAGTGCTCTCTGGGGCTCCTAATACCCAGTCTGCACGCCAGACAATTAAGTACCGTTTCTTAGCGGGGCACGTATGTTGTTTGCACAATATTCCGCGGTCTTAATCACCCCAGCGGAGTATAGACAGCCGTAAGCTGCCTTCCTTCTACCAACTCTTTCATCTAGTAGCCAGTCACACCCATTCCAAGTCGCGAAAAGTCTGCCGTATTCGGGATTTGAACCGGGGACCTCTCGGACGAGAGCCAAGTGTACTAACCACTACACCAAAGAGCAAGGTTAAAAGGATATGATCTAAAAGAGGAGAGTGAATTCAAGATTGAACTTTGCCTAAATTTTTAGCAATACTTCTCTGAAAAAATCAGAGGCATAATAAATTCATTTATGCAATAAAAAAAGTTTCATGTGGGTTGTCCATTGAAAATTTTGCAAAGATAAAAAACTGTAAATACATTTAAAAATAAATTTGAAAATGTGTTCTGTACGTCTAACGACTTTTTAGCATTAACTACCCAAAATTTCAGTAACCATCAAGCACAATGTTAGTCACACACAGAAGATTAAGTAACAAATACAAGCCAGCCAAGGACAGTGAAGGAAGTCAGTTGTACCTTTTCATTTCTACTCTTCCTCGACAAGTAGTTAGAATTTGATTTTTTGGTTGAGGTTCGCTTGAACAGAGAGAAAATATTCAACAATCTAAGCCCTTACACAAGAAGCGTTCAAAATTTTTTAGCACAAAGAAAATAATCAGATGGAAAAATATTATTACTTGATGAAGTTACTTTACTAAACTTATTGCCTCATTTTTTATTATTATTTTTTTTTTTAGTATGGCAGTCAAAACACTGTCAAATTTCCATGGCCAAAAAATGGCAGAAGTTGTATTTTTTGAACAACACTAATGTTGTTCAGGAGAAATTTCAGGACACCATGATAAATAGATGTTAAAGAAAAAAATACTTTTTTAACATTAAACTAAACAAAAAACGTAAATACTGAATTTACTTTTCCAGCAAACATGTACACTAGTTGTTTAACTACCGGTATTTTATAATTACTTTACTTTTACCACTACATTTCCTCCTCAATAATTTAAATCACTAGCGAATAGAAATCTCAGCACATCAACTAAGCCAGGTAAAAGCGTCAGGCACAAGCACACAAGCACATTGAGTTCTGATTGGCTTACAGATGACGTCGACACCTCCTGATTGGCCGGAGCGTCCGGGCGTCGAGAGGGGTGGGACGAAGAGGTCTGCAGACGTCGTAGTAGCGGCACGCCATGCCGGTGTTGACGTTTGAGTGTCCAGTAGGCCAGCAGACGTTGAATGAACTGATTGCGACGAGGAACTTGAACCAGCGACGCTATCTCCTGAATCCTGAGACAAAGGAATGGTAGATTTAGAATTATGCTGCAAATCAAATGTAGAATTGTTTATTTATTTATTTTGGGTTGGGTTGATTAGGTTTGGAAGTAATCAACATATTATATAATTGATCATACATGCTCATTCAATTTCAATTTGGAAATTTTAGTTTTTAAGAATTATGGTAAAAAAATATAACATTTAGATCAGAACATAGAGAACAAAATGACTGTTCACTTTTTGAAGTAAAAAAAATAATAATAATAAATAAGTAAATATTTGGTCCAGTTTTTAAGATATTAATTTTTTTAGTTGAAAAAGGTGTTGATTTGACTAATGGCCGCCAGATTTCCAATGACATTCTCACCATTTATATCCTGTATATCTTAAAAACTAGATTTATAACTGCTCGATTTTTTTGACTGAATATTTATGTTATAATGTAAGGAAGGTTTACTGTAAATTTCAGAGTGATTCGCCATCTCCTAAGATCAGTAACACCTAATGTATACCAAATTTTGATACTGAAATTTAGCCAGCAGAAATTTTGATTGTCAGTTTAAACCCTGCGAGGTTGGCTCACCTGTCTGGGGGGATGGTGGGGATGTTTAAACCCTGCGAGGTTGGCTCACCTGTCTGGGGGGATGGTGGGGATGTTTAAACCCTGCGAGGTTGGCTCACCTGTCTGGGGGGATGGTGGGGATGGAGATGATCGGCACGGAGGACCTCTTCTTGGCCAGCAACTTGCGAGCCTTCTTCATCTTCTCCTTGGACTCCTCTTTCGAGTCCGAACTCTTGTCTCGGACACGAGGACGCTGCAACATTCGGAATATACACACCAAAATTTAGTTCACTGAAAATCTAAAAGTTAAACCCAAAATCAGCAGACATTCACAAAAAAAAATATATATAAAATTTTACTCTTATTTTTTTATTTTACTCATATTTTTTAGCTTCTTGAAAATTAAATTTAATATTTTTAAATACTAGGCAGATATTGACAATTAAATTTGACAATAACAGAAAACTAAATGAAAATGAAATGAGTTTTTTCAATCGACCAACATAATTCTAGCTTGTCATCAACAAATCTGCAATGGAGTATCGACTTCATTTTTTTTTTTTTTTATTTATTGCAGGAATGGATATAGAGGGTGCAAAGTTTTGCCAATTTGTTTTTTGTTTTTTTTTTTAGATTTTTTGAGGTCCGGGAAATATTTTTAAAAAATTATTGAAAGTACAGAGAAAGTGACACCTCTCTTATTAAAAGGATAGGACCTAAAAGGGGTGTGGGTTCAAACCTGACCTCACCAAAACTTTTTAGCAATACTTCCCGGGCTCTAAATAATCTGAAAAAAATTAGAGTGATATAATTTTGCCCCCTCTATCCATTTCTGCAATAGAAAACTTTCATGCAGGTTGTCCATTCTCACCGTCTCAGCGTCTGCTGGGGTGTGGGTGTCGCAGAAGGCCGTCTTCTGAACGAGCACCGAGGGTTCTCCCGTGGTGGCGCCACTGTCTCTCACGGTGTCCATCTTCATGTGGAGTCCCGCCTGCTGGGCACACGTCACGTGGAACGCTGGAAGAAAGAGATGAGATCAAATCTGGTGTTGGAATGATCATCTATTTCATTACAAAATTGTTCTAATTCACAGAAATGTAGCAGAATGACCAATTTGAAAGTCTTTGCATAATACAAAGATAATAAAGAAGAACTGTTAATTTAGAATTTTAATTTTTACTATCAGATTTAATGTTTTAAAGTGCATTGAAAGTGTTAAACTATTTCACCTAAAGTTAAAAATATGTTGCTTGAAAAATGTTTCTGTCAAGAGCTTCATGGACCATGACTTTTAATTTTTAATTAAATAATTGTCTGTATATATTGTGAATTAACTACTCCTTCTCAACCTTGTTGCCGTCATAACCTGTCCTATGAACCTCAACAAATATCTATATTGATTGTAGGAGAAATGGATTAAATAAAGGAACATACCAGCGTAGCAGTTAGTCTTGTGACACTGGATGCAGGCCCCCACGCCCCGCTGCTTGCAGATGTAGCACGTTAACTTCCACCTGGCCGCTGGGATGGTCTCTATGGAGTCGATTGGTTCCAGGAAGACGGTGTTAGCGAATCGGACCTCCGGGATCCAGAGAGCACACACCACGTGGGCCCACGTGCTTCGGTCAGTCTGCTTGAACGCCCCGCCGTTATTGGGGCACAGAACGCAGTCCACGGCACGAGACGGACTCTGCAGGCAGCGACGGCACAACCACTGTCCTTCCGGTATGTACGGTACACCGTAACAGTCCTGTCAGCATGGGGAGAAGTAACAAAATTAATGATAACTTTCATGGTGTGGTTTTAAATACAAATTACCTTTCTCAGAATTATCCACAATTAATGGAAGTTACCGTAACTAAGTTTGTTTTTAACTTTTTTTTTAGTATAAAAATTTGTCTACAATTTGTAGAAATGCAAAATGATGCATTTAAAAAAAAAAAAAAAAAAAAAAAAAAAAAAAAAAAAAAAAAAAACAGTAAATTTTACATCCCCCCAAAAAAAGTTTTTAATTAAAATTTGTTGGTATTAACAAATGAACATTAAATGTTCCTTCGTAGTACTAAAATACTAGTCCTACATAATTACTACTAGAGTGGCCAAAGTTGCCAGTATAATAAAACTTATTATCTCCCCCTAGTACAGTGTTGCCACATCTCCCCCCTAGTATAGTGTTGCCACATCTCACCTGGTGCACTGCAAGATTGCACATGTCACAGAAGAGGATAACGTTGGAGTTTTGGCACTCTCCGTCCATGCAGATGCAACAAACAGCATCATCGTCAATTAACGCTCCGGAATCCTGGCCGTTGGTGGCCATCTGGAAGTACGACTCTTTCTCCAGACGGTCCATCAGAAGCTCAAAACTCTCCTCGGAGACCGGGGGAAGTCCCTCAGCGTCTCTCTTCTCATTGGCCAGCTCGAGCCACGCCCCGTCCTCCTCATCTGCATCGTATTCTACCTCCGCATCAAGTTCATCAGCTGACTTCTCTATGAACCTGGCAAAATATGTGAGAATTCAACTCCTTAATCTAATCACTGGTTAAAAACAAGTAGAAAGGAATTTTATTCTTAAAAGAGTTTTTTGCTAATGTTACTTTCAGAAAATTGTCTTTTATAGAAAACTTTAAAAATGTTTGTTTGTAATTTTACTAACGAAATATGTCATATTACAATATACAGTAATTATGATTTTGCTTATTTATTTTTACTTGGATTATAAGGAATATAATGACGTGATTTAGATTATATTGTACAAACGATAATTTAAAAAAAAAATAATAATAAAAATAATAAGAGTGGGGGATAATATGTTTAAAAAGTATTACGAGCGGAGAAGCAAGATTTTTTTACATGGGCAATTACATATTATGTTTATGATAATTATTTATTTAAAGTATTTTTATTACATTGTAATGTTTCATTAAATAGTATTTCTTTTTCTTTTAATTACGCATTCTTAATTTTTTGTGCAAACATAACTTAAAATCAAGATTTTTTTTTGCTGCAAATGAAACATTGAAATAAAAATTGGTACCAAATAGACAGCCTACATGATTTTTTTTTTTTTTTCTATAAGGAGAACCAAATAAAGAGACTTCAATTTTTTTTTTTCAAAGCTACAACAGTTAACACACGGACCTGATGTAAGAGTTTGGCAGCGGCCTGGCGTCTGGAATGTTGTAGTCGTCTAGGATTCTGAAGCTCGGCTCGGGCAGCTTGCTGACGGTGGCGGGGATGCTTCCTCTCACCGTCTCTCCGCTCTCTGGCTGCAGCTGTGCACGACGACCGGGCTCCACGGGGACCAGAATGTCGTCAACATTGCCCCCAGGTATCGACGCCTGGAACTCCTCCTGTCAACAACAACAGAATCAGCTGACGTCGGCTGGAAAATTACCATCGTCAACAAATATCGAGGGTTGGTTTGAAAAAGAAATAGACTCAATGTTGTAAAGCATTGTCCAGAATTGTTTCAAAATCAAAATGGAAAAGCATTGGACCAATTAGAAAATTCAAAATTTTTGTTTCGTTGAATTTGAAAGTGTAAGAAAATTTTCTAATTTTCTCATTGGTTGAGGGCTTCTTCATTTAAAAAAATCAAGTAATACGTATAGTAAATAAATAAATAAATAAATAAATAAATAAATAAATAGACGAATAGACAAATAAATAAATAGACAAGGTAATCTGCTATGGACTCTCACCAAAGACACAATCTCGAGAGGCTCGAAGATGCTGACTCTCTGAGAGCGACCTCCGCCAATGTCAAACTCCACCATTTTCTGAGCCTCTGCGTATGTGAGGCCCTCTGGTAGCGGACTGCCCAATTTCTCGGGTGAAGATTTGGAGCTCGAGCCGTGGTGCATCGAGCCGCGACCGCGCTTTCGACCTGTATGTCAGTTGATGTTACTAAACTACATGGACTTGAGTGGCATGCAAGAAAATATGTACAGTAACGGAGGGAGAAACAATGGGGGCTGGAGTACTCGTTTTTCAGTTCCATTTTGGTCAAAAATTATTTATATGCACTGGTATTTGTTAAAAACATTATAAATATACTGTATTATTTCACGTTTCTAATTTTTAATAGGGTATATTTTTGCTAAAAATTAATTACACTATAATTTATACGTTGTCTATAGTACTGTAGGTATACCTACTGTACAGTATGCATACAGTACATTTTGTACTATACTCTAGTTTCCTATATTACTACCCCCAGCTTTTAGCATCACCGTTTCTCCCGCAAAATCTTTGCTGTGAATAAATAAAGATAAAATATGCATGCAGGTATGCATATTTATTAAGTTCTTTGTATCATACTGGAAATATATTCTATATGCATACATACTTGAGCAAGCAGGAGTATGCATATTGTATACTGTATGCATATGATACCGGTACTAATATAGGAACTCTGAACTCTGAAAGCTTGATGCCTTGATAGGGCTTGCAATGTTTTGTATGCATATGCGCACTTTTTGTTTTCATTGAAGGTGATGGAGGCATGCAGGTAAAATTTTTCGTTGTTTCAAGCTCTATTGCATTCAAGGGCTTGCTTACCGGTAAAACCGGTACCCATGCATTATCGTGCAGAGAAATGCATGCTTTTTTTTTTTGTCAAAAGATCAGGCGGTAAAAAAAGTTGTCACTTTACCAATATTGTTGTTACCTGGCCCAGGGGTAGGGGGCTGAGGATTGTTGTGATCATAGTTAAAGAGATGGTATTGTAGCCCAATAATACTTCTGTAAATCTTGCCACAAGCTGAAACTGGGCATTCATAAGGTGGCTTTGTTGAACGGAGGTTCCGACAAAATGCGTAAACGTCAAAATCAAGCCCCATTTTAGCCGTGATTGCTGTGTTGAAATAGAACTATAGAAGTGAAATAGTTATAAGAACTATTCACTATTGAATAGTTCTTAATCCTAGAGAGGATAGCGGATGTAAAAACTTAGAAAATTCGATGTAAACTTATTTATAAACACGAAACACAAACATCCGCCGAAAATTCATGATGGTCGCTGCTCCTCTGCCCAGAATCCCGGATGCTCGGCCTCAGCTCCCGAAAGTTACGAAAAAAACGATAGAAACAAAATTTTCACTGTGTTCTGAAACAAAATTATCGTCAATACGCATGCGCGTAAAGAAATGCACAATTGGAGTTGATGATTGATTTTTTTTTATTTCTACTAAATCAAATTCTTTATTAGAAAACACATGTTGAAAAATTATAATGTCTGAATAAACCTAATTTTTTATATGCGATATTCAAAAGCAAGGAGCTCTCGAAGATTCCCAAAAGTGCATTTGTGCAATTTATAAATCACGCATGCGCAAAAGGGAATATTTTATCGTCGTTCCCTGAAGCTTCAAAATAGATTCCGTAACTGACGGGACTTGTTATGAATTTACTGGTTCGTTCGAATCACCCAAAAGAGTTTTTGATTGAGTATGCGCAGTAGGCATTATTTTTTTCAAATTCATACACTGCGCAACTTTAGAAAATGATTTGTAATTTTCTTTAAACCGGTTCCGGTGCTAAAAAATGGCAGAAAATAGGAAAATACAAACAAGACGGATGTGCCTTTGAGTGACTTCTTGCACTTTTTGTAGTAAATCCGTCTCAAATGTTCAAAATTTATACCGTCATATTCGTGATGTTCACGAGTCTACTACAAAATTTAAGAGATATCTGAAAATGCAGTGTCCTGAATGTAGCAAACAAACAATGACGCGAGCCGATGATCGAACTAAGGACCCACGTTGAAACCCAACATAATATCAAAATAGAAAAGAATTGTATGCTTTTCAAGTCAGTAAAAGGTAATTATTTAATGTAATGTATAATTTATATTGTTGTCACGTAAATAATTTACATTTTGCCATGGGATGCTATGATGGCAATGCTCCATCGAGAAAAAGTAGAGAGGATGCATGTCCATCCTGACTGAGGTTTTCCAGAGTTCCCTCAGTCTCACACCTCAGTGAATGCTGGGATGCGTAAATAGAGGCCATGTTCACCATTCTTTCCCTAGCTATACCTTATCTGACTTATCTCTACCCATTACCCTGCCTTTAGCTCCAAGTTTCCTTGAGGAAAAAAAAAAAAAAATGTTTTTCTTTCAAAAATACATGTCTGTCATTCTCATTTTGTTTTTTTTTATTTTTTTTTTCCCCTTGAATCTTTATCATTGTGTTTCTGTCTATGTTTCTAGACTTTGAAGCCTGGAAACTGAGAGAAGAGGAGACAGAACGCTGATACTACACACCAGTACACACTAAGTTATTCTTCAAAGAATTTGAAGGGTATTTTATGCAAACGTTATCTTTGCAACAGAGATGGTTCATACACGACCATAGCGTCGCAGCGCAAGACAAAACGTCACGGTTCTTGCAGGACGGGAAGTGCCTGTCCTTCGGGAATCATAGCGTCAACAGGTCCTGACGGCAGCGTTGACGTGGAATATCACTCAACACATATCGGCCACGATAGAGAAACGCAACACATCAGAATCAACAAGAGAGATCGACAGAAAATCTTGGGTGAGATGCAGTGATTATTTCTTTTTTCCAGATAACAGGAATAAAGTTCGATACTGTACTCTACTTTTTTTAAATTAAATCTTAGTTTTTTATTTATAATAATAAAAATATTCAATATCTTTCTAAATTGAAGTCCCAGCTTTATTATCTTCTATATGTTTAGTTATGTAATATTATTTATCATCTATTCATTTTTTTTATTACATACCATTTTCCAAATTTTACAGGTCATCTTTTCTTTAAAATTGTAAATTACTGTATATTACCATTTCTTTAGATTAGCCTTTTAGATTACAGTAGTTCCCTTTTCACCTTTCAAAATCATACCCAGTTATGTTTGATTTTAAATTAGAGACATATGGCATTATTAGAAATATTGCTCCTGATTAATTATGTAATTATGTGCAGTAGAGTATCGACCTCAACATTTTTTTATTGCAAAAATGAATAGAGGAAGCAAAGTTATGCCACTTTGCTTTTTTTCAGATTTTTTAGAGACTGGGATGTATTGCTAAAAAGTTTTGCCGAGGTTGGGTTTGAACCCACACCCCTTTTAGATCCTATCATTTTATTAAGAGAGGTGTCTCTTTTTCTGTACTTTCAATAATTTTTAAAATATAGTTTCCGAACTGTAAAAAATCTGAAAAAATCAGAGTAGCATAACTTTGCACCCTCTATCCACTTCTGCAATAATATTAATTGTGAGGTTGATACTCCATTCTACGTCATGCTAACTAAAATATTCTCCGCAGAGAAACTACAAAGAGCTGAGCCCCGAGAGAAAATCGAGAAAGATTTGACGGAAGATGAGAATTTTGTGTCTTCAAGAGTGAAACTAATTTCAAAGAAGGACTTGAGAAACATTGCTGAATCTATAAAATTGACCCCTGTAGCTTCTGGATCTCCGGAACCTAATAATTGTAATGATAACAATGAACATGACGTTATAACTGTAGAAATATACGCGACAGAGTTACCTTCTCTGTCAGCTAGAAAAATGTGAATCAAGAAAATTAACCAAAAACTTACCTAAAAAGAGGCTGAAAGAGAAAAAGTCAAGTAATTCTGAAAATAGTATTGACGCAGGTCCCCCAATTTCATTTGTATCCACAAACGAGTTGAGTTACGACGAAAAAACAAAAATACTCCTCCAAGCAGTGAAAACGACAGAAGTGCTTTTGAAACGAGACAAAATATCAATTCCGAAATCAACGTTAGATTTTAAATAAATAAATAAATAAATAAATAAATAAATAAATAAATAAATAAATAAATAAATAAAATCGTCTTTATTGAGGGCGGGATTTAGGCCATTAAGCCCACTCTTCCATCCAACCGCAGTAAAAACATCAACAAAATGGTTTATAACAAAAATTCAGAAGCTCATAATAAATTTCAGCCCCAGAGTAAAATCAAATCTAATGAAAGAAAGTCCAATTATGAATCAAATTCACCTAAAAAAAATGTATTAAAAATTAACCAAATGGGGTACTGACCAAAAAAAAAGTTTCAAGTTTTTGTCAACATTTCAAAAGGCACAAGCATTTCATGAAGCACAAGCCCTATTACAGCATTCTACGACAATTTCCTGATTTATGAATTTTTAAAACCTCTCAAAAATGACGTCATAGCATTGAATCTTAAATGGGAAAATAGATCAGTTAACATTGCCAAATCCCATACTTAATATTGAAAATTAACCAAAACTTCATTTGCAAGGTTTTCAGGTGCTAGAATCACGATAATGAAGGTTTGAAATTCGTACTTCAATAACTTTTCATTTTAGCAATGTTAACTGATGCATTTCCCCATTTAAGATTCAATGGTATGACGTCATCAAAAAAAGTTTTAAAATTTCATATAATATCAGCAAATTGTCGTAGAATGCTCTAATAGGGCTCGTTCTTCATAGAATTCACAGTACTTTTTATTAGTATTGCTAACTCAAATACCGGTCAGTACCCCATTCCTGTGTTACAAATGTAGAATTATTTTGTATACTATTATCCAAATATTTTTTTAAAAGAATAAAAGTGAGTGCAATCGTAACTTGTAATTTGATTTTTTATCAAGTTACTACATATTTTTTTTTTTTTTAATTTTCAGATTTTTTAAAGACTAGGAAGTATTGCTAAAAAGTTTTGCTGAGGTTGGGTTTGAACCCATGCTCCTTTTAGGTCCTATCCTTCTATTTTAAAAATAGTTCCAGTCTCAAAAAATTAAAATGGGTCAAAAAATGGCAAAAAAATGTTGTTGATTTTTTTAAACATATACAGTAGTTAAAATATGAGAACAGGTATATAATATATATATATATATATATATATATATATTTCATTTTTCAAAAAATTGCTATTGCTCTGCAAATTTGCAGTTTTCAGTATTATTTTGACATACATCACTTTACAAGTCCGTGGAGTTATTATAATTAGATATTAGATTTAATGGAAATATTCAAATTCAGGCAAAAAATATTATGCAAGTACAAGAAGAGTATGACATAAAAATTAAGATTTATTCTTAATTGTTTCTCTCAATCCTAGCTGTCATTGTCAAGGATTTTGTATAAGTTATACATACAAAATCCTTGGCCATTATAGTATATGTCCGGGTGATGTAGCACTTTTATTTACAATATAAATATTTATCGATTAAATTAATTAAGTTAATTAGCATGCACTGCCTTAAATATTTTTCAATTTTAAAAATTTATTCCTAAAAATAAATATATATTTGAAAGTATATATGGGAGCGCTCTCTGGAAGCTCTCGCTATACTGTCATGCTATTTTCTATATCATTATATGGTATGGTATATATATAATAAAAATATAGTGTCTTTTTTTTACTATTTTCCAGACTGATTTTTTTTTTTTTATTTAAAAATTTCCGCTGAAAACATTAGCGCCTCTAGCGGCAATTTTTAGAAACTATGGGTCACGTGACCAAAAAAATTACCCCCCACTCCAATTAAAACAGCTGTAGAAAAAATATAAAAAAGGTAATGCACCAAGAATGAAATAAGATAACATTACTTTATCACTCATAAGTTTAATTTAAGTACTTTACAATTATCATGGAAGATGAAATGGAAATTTGTTCAAATTGGTAAGTTAAAATTACAAACTTTTATTTTTATTTCACGTAATTAAACTTGTGTTTGTTTTGATGGTTTAGCAAACGCGAGATTCCCAGCATAAATTACGTTACACACTCGGTGCATTGTCATCGCAACATTGCAGTTTGTAGCAAATGCAAGGAACCGGTACCTCGCTCAGAGCTTGCAGAACATGAAGAACGGGAACACAGCAACGTTCCGTGCCCGGCATGCGGCAAACAAGTCGAGAACAACAAGTTGCAGACACACCAGGTAATGACACGAAAGATTTCCGGATAATTTCTGTTCTTTCCTATAGAAACATGTCAAGTTAGCTACATTTTAAAAGCAGTAACAAATGTTTACTGCATTCCAGTCATTTTCACTCTAAATACCTGTTACTAAATGTTGAAATCTGTAACTTCTTAAAAAAAAAAAAATGTACAGTAATGACTGAATTAAACCAGCATTACATTGATGTATAAATCTTGGGTAGAGGTTTAAATCTTCCCTATTTTAAAATCGTACCGGTAGAATTGCCTTGATTGTGATAACAAATCTTTCAGGGAGAGTCGTGCCCGCTTCGTCGCGTTTCCTGCTCTTTCTGTGACCTTGACATGGGAGCCTCGGAGCAGGCCGAGCACGAGAATTACTGCGGGAGTCGCACGGAGCGCTGCGAGGAGTGCGGAGAGTTTGTGATGCTCAAGTACCGTACCCTGCATCTAGACT
Source organism: Siphlonurus alternatus (assembly GCA_949825025.1). NCBI lineage: Eukaryota > Metazoa > Arthropoda > Insecta > Ephemeroptera > Siphlonuridae > Siphlonurus > Siphlonurus alternatus. Next base: position 24,725,979 of record OX463785.1, on the reverse strand, counting down.
CCAACCACGGCTTTCTCAAGCTCTCTGATGGTGAGATCATGTTCTCTTACTTCTTCTTTAAATCAATTGGCCAAGGATACATCAAGAATTCAGTGCTGTATAGTATTAATTAAATTAATTAAGAGCTTAATTGTCTTTGTTGTAGTTCAACCAATTAGTCTCTTAGGTAGGATGATAATGATGTTATGTGTATAAAACACTGAACTTTGTAGAATTATGAGGCGTGGTGTGAAGGAATGTAAGGTGATGATGCATGTGCAAACATGAAAGAATGCAGGGAATTTGATTCCAGCTTTTGTGTCTGTTCCCTGGTGATTATGGAATTGATTATATAATAAATCAAATATAGAACATGTTTACCTTACTAAATGCCATTCCTCCATCTCAACGCGATGTTTCAGAGCCCGGTCCTCCCGCCAGTTGGGAGCCCCCCAAGGTCATGCCGCCTCTTCGTCCCGCACTCAAATCTTCGGTGAACCGTCCAGCCGTACCGACGGTTGCAGCAACTCAGTCCACGCTGGGACCGAAGGTGCCGAACACCGTGCGGTTCTCGAGCCAGGTGGAGGCAAGGAAACCGTCCCCCGTGAAGAGAGACAACCATCAACCTCAGTTAAACACCAAGCAGCAGGTCTCAGGTAGAAGCATTTTCAACTTTTATCTATTTCAATTGAAACCAGGCAGTTGATCTATGGAATCAGGTACTTTCTAAAGTTGATTATTTTATTGAACACAAATAGTGTACAAATGCAATTAGACATAAATATAATTAAAATTAAAAATTAAGATAACATAGACACAAGTCAGAACACAAAAAGAGACATAGAACATTAAAAGGGGCATTCACAAAGTCTTAAGGCCACATTTAGGGCTCGATAATTTAAGACCAGAAATTTTGGGTCTAAAAAGCATGCCTAAAATCGGGCTTTAAATTATCGAGCCCTAAATGTGGCCTTAGAGCTTTGTGAATGCCCCTTAATAAAAGTTAATTACAAGTATGTACTTTGTAAAGTTAATACAGTAGATATTTTTTTAGGCTCATTTTGAGAGAGTTTTTAAAGCTTTATTGGTGCTTAATTGGTGAAAAATATGGCAACACTGCATCCCAAATTCTTTAAATTTTTAATTATCACTTTAAACCAGTGATTTGAACTATGTACTTCCCAAAGTTGATATCTTGTTTCTAGTCATTGTGTGATAGGGTTTTGAATTGAGATTTCACTGAAAGTTGCAAATGTTTCAGAGAAAAACTCGACGGCCATCCCGGAAGCATTGATAGACGAGGACTTGGATCGTCTCCTGGCCTTACGTTTAACTCAAGAAGATAAAGCTTTGCGTCTTGCACAGGACGATATCGAGGTATTGTTTGGTACATTGTTGTTTTCAGCAGCTGGAAAATGTACCAGAATGTGACCTACTGGAGTGTTGAAATTCAATTTAGTCTAATGCTTCTAAATATTGTGAGATTTATCAGATTTTTTTATTTCTTATATAATTTTAATACTGTAATGGATAATTTGAGATTTTTTTATTGAATATTTGAATGGAGTTATGTATTGTCATAACTTATACTTTATACTTCAGAAAGTGAGCAGTTCTGATCTAAATTTTATATTTTTTCACCATTAAAAAATAATTACCATAGTGAAAATAACCAATCTCGGCACTAGATGTTCAGCCAGCACAACGTTCTCCACTACGAGCTGCCCCGGCCCTCCATTTTGACGGACTCCGACGATGACGAGGAGCTCGCCGCGGCCATGGGACTTCCCCCCGCAGTGCCGACCAATCAGATGGAGGACGAGGTGCAGCTGCCCTGCGAGTTCTGCGAGTGTCCAATCCCGGCCAGTCGTCTCGTGCTGCACCAGGTTAGTGTATCGACCTCAAATTTTTATTGTAGATATGAATAGAGGATGCAAAGTTATGCCAATCTACGGCCAGTCGTCTGGTGCTGCACCAGGTTAGTGTATCGACCTCAAAATTTTTGTTGTAGAAATGAATAGAGGATGCAAAGTTATGCCAATCTAATTATTTTAGAACCTGGGAAGTATTGTAAAAAAATTTGTTGAAGTCAGGTTCGAACTCACGCTCCTTTTAGGTCTATCTTTTTATTAAGAGAGGCGTCACTTTCTCTGTACCTTCAATAATTTTTTAAAAATGGTTCCTGGACTATAAAAAATCTAAAAAAAATCAGAGTAGCATAACTTTTTACCCTCTATCCGTTTTTGTAATAAACAAAATTTGAGTTTGATGTACTGTTTACTTGAGAAGTTCGTTTTGTGTTTCAGTAACATCATGATTTTTCAGAGCTTTGAAAAATTTTTGTTGTTAGCATTACTTTCAAGTAATATTTGATGTTTTTTCCCCTATGAATTATAAACTGAGACGTATTGTTATTCTGTAAAAATTATAAGAATAATGTTAACCCTCTATGTTAATTATGATGGAGCTTGCAGATTGAAATATTTAAATGGACGTCCCTCCTTTTTTTAATTTTTATTTTATTTTATTTATTTATTTATTTATTTATTTATTTATTTATTTATTTATTTATTTATTTATTTATTTATTTATTTATTTATTTATTTATTTATTTATTTATTTATTATTTTTTAAATTTTTTATCAACATTGTTTTATGGTAAATGGTGTTATCTGTGTTCTTATTAAACTTGCAGGTGATTTAAAGCATTTCATTTCATAGGTAGCATCTTTTGCTATACAACCATTGTATTTTTAACAGCATTTTAAGTACTGTATGTTATGAACAGCCTGAATTTTTTTATGAAAAAAATAGACCAATTGCAACAGTTAAAAAATTAAAACCAACAAACTCTGGAGCTTGCTCAAAGCAATCTTACTCCACGTTATTGGCTGATTTTGTATAATTTGAAATTTAAGATATTGCAAAACTTCTTTCTATGTATATTTCAGGATTACAAATAGCCAAAAACTGCAGATTTTGGTGATATTTTCAGAATTGTACAGTACTTTTGTAATACTGTACCTTAAAATATGTGTATGAAAATCGTAAATTTCCTATGAGGTTCAATGTATAAGCAAAATTTACAATACACAATAGAGTATTGTCTTCAATTTTTTTTATTGCAGAAATGGATAGAGGGTGCAAAGTTATGCTATCCTGATTTTTTTCAGATTTTTTAGAGCCCGGGAACTATTTTCAAAAAATTATTGAAAGTCCTTTTCGTGACGTCACGAGACGCCGCTCCTTAAGAAAAAGATAGGACTTGCTGCCGCGTGACGTCACAAAAAGAACTTTCAATAATTTTTTAAAAATAGTTCCAGGTCTCTAAAAAATCTGAAAAAAATCAGGGTAGCATAACTTTGCACCCTCTATCCATTTCTGCAATAAAAAAAATTGAGGACAATACTCCATCAACAATAACAATGAACTAGGTGTATGTTTTTGCTATAACAGGGTTTTGCAAGTGGTCTATTAGAAAATTTATCAAGATTTTTCTGTTTGAGAGACTAACAGACCCCCCTCTCTAACAATGTACTTTCGTCAGACTGGTTGCCGACCGGACCTTGCACGCTACCAGCCCAGAATGCGGCCCCCCTCCTCCCCCCCTGGGCCCCTTAGCCGCGTCCACAACAACCTGACCGAGGAACCTCGCAGACGTAGACCCTTCACAGGGCAGACCGAGCGAGACATGATCCCGTGTGACCTGTGTGACACCTCCGTCCCTGCGGCGACCTTCATGCAACATCAGGTGACCTACCCCGTGTGTTGATCATCACCTGAAAATGTTTTGAAACTTTTATCCCCCCCCCCTTTTTAAATGAACTCTTGAAGCAACTATTTTTAATTTTTTATAATTTTAAATGCAAAAAGTGTACGTACAGATACAATTAGACATAAATAAAATATAGATAACATAGACACAGGTCAGAAACACGAAAAGAGAAATAGAACATAGAAAATAAAACACAATTCCATACTTGACAAATACAAATGCAACTTAACTGGTTCAAAACAGATGAAATTTATTGGTTCATATTTCATATTTATTTAATATTCAACTTGAAGTTCTAAATAAAATTACAGAGATTAATTAATAATTTTAAGATTGTTAATTGGCATTATGTTTTATATAATTTATTATTCTTGCTTTTTTATAATATTCTTTTTTCTTCTTTTATTTTATTGATTTGTAATTTGTTTTTCTTTTTTCTCTTTCTTTTTTTTTTTTTTTTTTCATTTCATTCAATTACTGTATATACTGCAAATATTTTTTATCTATTTTTTTGCTTTTTGTTATTATTTGTTTTATTTTTTTACTCTTTCAATTTTATTTATTTAGAACAACTGGTTGTACAGATAACATGGTTTACGTAAAAAAACTGAAATTCAAAAATATTGAAAATGCAAAACAGATTTAGTGAGAGACAAAAAAGTATTCAATTAATAACAGTTAAAATTATCATAACACTTTCAATACTTTTATTACTAAAATAAGATTTCACTGTGTAGAACTCTTTTTCAATCAATTTTTAAACTATTTTTAAAAACATCACTGTCAATACTATTTGGCAAACAAATCATAAATTTTTGCAGTTTGATAGAAAGAACTTTTCTCAAACTGAGCAGACTTTATTTTTGTTTCTCATCTTTTCCCCTTTCCTTTATACACTCAACACATCCTGACTTTTCTTGCAGCTGGCTTGTGAGATCCACCACTTGCCCGGCAGACAGCCGGACCGTCCCCAGGCCCTGGTGATGCCGTTGTCTGGCCGTGAGTTGAAGGTCCGTCAGCCGGTGCCGCAGCTCAACTACGTGCTGCCTGGGAGGAACGAGCCGTCACGTAACTTCAACCAAGGACAATCCGAGAAGACCACCCAGAAGCAAGCTCTGCCTGGGGCAGCTGGAGAGACGGCTCAGAACGGGTGAGAACGACTCTGTGTTGTGGGTTACCATTGTCATCCTTCTACCTATATCTAGGAACTGAAAATGATAACAGTTAAATTTGCAGTACATTTTTTCCTAATGCTTTTGCTCTACTATTGAAAACCGATTAGATATTATTAATTTATCTATTATTGTTTTAAAAGTCATGTAATTATTTTCTATTCTAATAAAACTGCACGAAATGTAGGAAAGTTATTGTACCTGTTTCCACTCTTGATATTTGGAGTAAATCATCAGTACTTTTCACACCGATAATATTATAAAAAAAAGACAGAATTTTTACTTTTGAAAGTACAGATCTTGGTTAGTAGCACAATTTGTCATCCCCATTCAATAGTAACTGGATCTTGTTTCAGGTCGTCGCGAGGTTCCACCCAGCTAACGGCTAATGGTGGTGCTCTTCCCAAGCAGAAGGCAGGCAACGCTGACAACGCAGGCATGGCATGCTCTAACTTTCTCTCCCTCCCTTAACCATTGCTGGCATCGTCAAATATTGTCACATTTTGTCTCAGAATTTTATAATTAACTTAATCCAAGGAATTGACCTTTTCACTCGGGGTCAAATTCCCATCAATTTTTTTTAAGTTCTATAACTTATTATTAAAAAAACTTTATTAAGTTTTATAGAAAGATACTGACAGAAGATTCTGATAAGAATTACTGAAGATAAAATCATGCAGATAAGGAAAACTTTTAATTAATTGTCAGAGCTTTATTTTATCATTCTAATTTTAAAAAATAAGTAGCAAGCAATTTGATATAACATATTATGAAGTGGTAATTTGGAGGATTGTCAAGCCAAAAATGTTACCATGCCTCTGTCAATTTAATATTTGTTATCATCCCAAAGCTTCCCCCCCCCTCACCTTTATTGTTGTGTTAATGTTGCAACAATTAATTGCCAACAAGATTTTGTTAATAATATCTGATTATTTTTTATCTGTGCTGTTTTTTAACAGCATGATATTTTTGTTACCCCAGATTATAATAATAATAAAAACTTTGAATAGACAGCTTAATAACTTGCTAGGATTTGCATTTTTTTTTTTTTTTTTTTTTTAAGTTGTGTTCTTGTTTGTCCATATTAATAATAAAAGAATGATACCTTCTGAAAATATACTAGCGTATCCATGGCAAACAAAATGTAATGGTTCTTAGGGAAATTGCAAATTATTGACCCTCTCTGAAGTTTATTTTGTTTTCCATCCATTGTGAAACAATCCTACCGTGTGGCAATTTAAAAATGATAAAAGTGACATAAACTTACCCCTCCTAATTAGCTGTCTCTGTTTCAACAATAAGTTGCCTTTTTTTAAGTTTTGGGAAAAGTTTGGGCCTTTGAAGGGTAAGGTAACACGAATCAGCTGATTTTGTAGTCCCATTTGATTAACACGTAAACCTTAGCAAATTCACAAAAATTCTAAAAAAAAAAAAAATAAATAATTGAGATCGAGACAGATTTTACTACCTAAAAGCCATAAAAAAAATTCAAGATAATTATTCAAGCTGATTTTTTAATTATTATTATTATTTTTTTAATTTTCAGCATAGGGTTTTCCCATGGAGAGCCAAACTAAAAACTTAATTAAAAAAAAAAATAATAAATAAATTGGCTCGAATAATTGTCATGAAATTTTTTCCATGACTTTTAGGTACTCTAAAATCTATCCCTCAATTTTTTTTTCAGAATTTTTGTGTGTCTGCTAAAGTTTACATGTTAATCAAATGGGACTAAAAAATCAGCTGATTCAGTGAAAATTTATTGGATAGACTGGCCTCCCTCAAAATTACAAATGTGCGTCTACTGGTGCTGCCAGTAAATCAAGCAGGGTAACTAACTTTGTGTCTGTTGCAGGCCAAGTCTTCCAAGAAGCACCGCGCCCCCCCTCCACCCCCTCAGCTGTGACGAATCGTCGCAGAGCCCCCGCAGTGCGCCGCCCTCTCGACTACCAGCGAAACACCTTCGACTAACCCTCGTGATAATTTTCATACCGACGCTTTTTATAAACGAGTTTGTTATGAATCAAAAGGAACAACATCAGAGTCTTACATCAATTGTTTAGAACTGTTAAGTCCTATATTTGTTGATACTGCGATATTGTCAAACCAAGAATCTTTGGATTTCAGTGACAAAATTGCATTAAATTCTGTCTGACAAATGTTCCGCTTTGATCAAAAACTACTTGCAAATACTCTTCCTAATCGTTTTCTAATACAACATTTGAGCTTTTGATATTTTAGTAAAATATTTGACTAAGGAAGAATTTAAAAAAATGAAAGTTCCAAACGCTCCTTCTTCCATTTTCAATATGGTTTATTGTTGTTATTGTTGACTTGATCATCACTATAATATAAACCTTATTGACAAAAGAACTTGTTGGAACTTAATTTGATAGCTACGTATTGTACAATATGTTTTATTTGATTGAGCATACAAATTCTGTGCTTACATGCAGGTTGTGAAAAAAAAAAAAAAAGTTATTTAATTTTCAAGCTGAGGGTATTATTCCAATAAAGTTTGCCAAGGTATAATTATAGAGTTTAGCTCTCACAGTTTTTTATGATTTAAAAGAAGGTTTCACATCCTAAGTGTTGCCTCTCTTAAGAAATTGTCCCATAGCTCAATTTTTTATAACGATAGCCATTTGTACGCAGGGTAATATGACAATGTCCTGCGATGGACGTTTCTGTGATCAGTCCTGTACGTATATATAATAACAATATTACTACGGAGCTAAGTGAAATTTTATCTGGCGTAGGTGAAATCGGCCAGTGACATTATTGCCTAAAATGGATGACCTGCATGAAATTTTTATTACAAATTTAGAGGACCTTAATTAAGTTATGCATATGAGTTTTGTGAACCTCTTACACCTTAACAATTGAAGGGAAAGACGCTGTGACGTCATAGTCATGCAAAATCTTTCTTTGCTTGCGTGTTAAATTTTTGCATGATTATATTTGGCTGTAGCAATTGTCGAGTCTGTCCCCTTGATTTTGAGAATGTTGGGGTTAAAAAAAAAATTGATAATACGTAACTCAAGGTCTGCTATCCAAATATAAAAAAATTCTTGTAAGTTATCCATTTCTTGATTTTATCTTCTCTGTAATTTAAGGGTTAAGGTAACACGCCCAATGTTAAAAAAAAAAAAACACATGAAAATTATGAACAAAAAAAAATACAATGTTCTTCTCTACATCCCCTATCAGTAGCTAAAAATCAGGCCTAAAAATTCGAGTTAGTTTTTAAGTTATGAATTTTTAAAGTTGACTTCTTTAACATGGAAGTTCTATCTCCATGTTAAAGTATAGTCAACTTTAAAAATTCTTAACTCAAAAACTAGCTCGTATTTGCACATCTGATATTTTAGCTACTGATAGGGGATGATGTAGAGGAGGAGAGAACATTTGAATTTTTTTCATAATTTTTATGTATGGGATTTTTTTTTTTTTTTTTTTTAATTTCAATTTATTGATGAAATTGAATTCCATAATAATTATCCTATATTTTTCTTAACTATCCGACAATAATAATTCAATATTTTTTTTTTCTTTGCATAATTCTAACATAATATTGTGTTTCTTGCTACGATTTATTGACCTTGTTGTAATTTCTAATATTATGTTGGTAAAATTATTGAAAATCCCAACAGGATTTATTATTATTTTGAGATTATTTAGCTGTGAAATTCAGCTGACAAAAGTCACATATTATATTATTGTTTTTCTTCCTTTTATACAGTTTATTTGATTGTCTTGCATTTAATGCGGACTTATGTGATTTCATATTTTGAGACTATATTCAAAACTGGACTATTCCAATCTACAAAAAAATTAAATTCTGTGCCCCCTAAAAGGTGGTCCATCTGATTTTGAAGAAGTCTCTTTATCTTCCCTAGTGATATTTGGGTACTTAATTTTGGTAGTTAATTTAATTTTGACTTCAAGTAACTTGTCAATTAAACTCCCAGCTTCCAATCCTGCCAATTTTGTAACCTTTTTTTCTGATTATGTATTTCATCAAGTTACAAAAAAACACCAAAATAATCGTACCCATTATATAATCAATATAAAAATTTCGGATTGAATATTATGCTTGTAATGTAAAATTTTTCAAGAAATAAAAAAATGCACAAATAATTGTGAAATAATATTTAATTAACAGAATCCCTCTTAATTTTCAAACATAATGGACACAATTTACAATGATAATTTAAGAGAGACGAGCCATAAATCTGGATTTCTTGACTCGAAGATATCTTGAAATATGGCTGCAGCTTACACGTTGCTAGAGGCGGAACTTTGGGTGGTTGTTTACTCATACTTGTCCTTGATGTGTTTCCAGAGTTTCTGAAACCAGACAAAGCAACTTGTTACAATTATTAAATAGAATGACTTTCTTTTTAAGATTAATTAAAACCTGCATATTCTAATTTTCAGGGCATGAATGAAGAGAGTATGTCATTTTTCAAAGTCTATGAAATTCTTATAAAAAAATATAATGAAATTTGCAATTTTGATGGCAATTTCATAAAAATTAGGAATTATATTTGACAATTTGACAAAATTGGATAATTTTAGATACGAGACTGAGCTTCAAAACTGTCTCTTGGACTTAATGATAAAGTCTTTCTTTCAGGTGTTGCGATAAGGAATATATATATGCATAGCTTTTATCAGAAAGTCAAAGAGGTGATTTTGAAAAAGACAATCTCATGAACTATCTTAGCTCTTTATTAGATAAAAAATATGAATATTATTTAACTGAATTTATGAGTGCGTTTGAATTCACGGGCCAGCCCGGGCTGGGTAAAATGGCGGTGACCTTGGTCACGTGGTATGAAACGTCATAATTAGTTCCCAGGCTGTCCGCTAGGTCTCAGGCGCACTGTAGAGTCCGCCCGAGTCAGCCTAGGCCAGCCAGGAAGTGACGTCATGAGAGGAGGGAAAATGGCCGCCGGGCTGGCCCCACTTGACGACAAAAAACGCTTCAGCCCAGGCTGGCCCGTGAATTCAAACGCACTCCATAATTATGGTAATCAATATTTAGTTAATTTTTCTGAGACGACGTTTTATCATAAAAATGATACAGACCGGGTATACATAAAATATATTATGTATGCATAAATACCTGTATTATGCATAATGGTAAAACTAAAAAATGACAAAAGTCATTGATTAGTCTTTAAAAAAAAAAAAAAAAAAAATACTGAAATATTGAGCATGTTATTAGCATAAATATAGGGGTTCAAAATTCAAATTAAAAATAGCAGGAACATTGAGCAGAACAGAAAATTGTAAAATATGGACAGAGGCTCGAACAGCAGCAGAGGGACGACGATGTTACGTAATATTTACCCCCTGGTTGTTGTGTTCCCAGATTCCCTCGGAGACCAATTCGAAGGATCTCTCGAAGAAGAAAGCCCCCACGATGATTGTGAGGGCGAAGGTGGACGTTCTCTTGAAGAGACCCTGGTACAATTTCGTCGCAATGCCGGCCATGTTGAATCCGTGAAGAAATTATTTTTTGGCAAACTTTACAAAAATAATTTAAAAATATATTTTTTATAAAATAAACTAAAAATTTATTTTTTTAATGTAAATAATTTATATGATATTATTTAATTATAAATAAATTAAATAAAAGTTTTATATACTTAATAAAGTGTAATTTAAATTTTAGAATTTATGTTGGTAGCCATGCAAAATCAATAATCAGCTGAAAATTAAAAATCGTAAAAAAAAAATAATATTCTCGTGTTTTTAATATTTTTAGAAGTTTTTGCATTTAAAATGAGCTTTATTTTAAGGTGTTTAGTAACAGAAGCTAGATTTTGTCATAATGTGTCAGGTATGTTTGTAAATATAGTGCAAAAATGCCAAATAATTAAAATTAAATCACGTTTTTTGCGTATGCATACCGGTAACCGGTATGCATATCATCCATTTTTGTCACCGTTTCTTATTTCTTTGTCTTTTCAGTGCAACAACAAAGAACATTCAAAAAGTATTTAGCTCCCACCCTACGAGAACTACAAAAACGAAAAAAGAAAATGCCACAAGCACCGCCTGCCAAGCGATCTACATTTTTAGAATGGTATGCAAACTTCAACAACATTTCGGTTCGTATTTGACTTGTCTTTGATTTAGGAACTACGGCGCGGAGCTCTACGCCCTCTCGAACCGTCTCGGTGAACAGCTGGACTCTACACTGCTACGCCAGGCGATGACTCGAGAAGACTACGCCCGTCACGAAGCGGAGGAGCAAGCGAGGCTCGGGCTGGCTGACGAGGCTACGCCAACCAGCCACAACGAAGGGCTTGCCAGGGAGGGAGAGGCCTTCATTAGCCTCTATGTCAACGGCTATCTGCGACACTCCCTGCCCAGACTACCTGAGGAGGGAATCAAGTACGTCAAGAAACACACACCGAATGCATGTTAAAAGAAAGTAGTGAAAAATGCAGAATTTCTCTAGATTATAAAGCTCTATCCAGAATAGGTTTTTGAGTCAGAACTGAAAAGCTCTCGCGAACAATCAGAAAATTCAAAATTTTACTAGAATGAGCCAAATGAACAGAAATTTTATTCTGATTCTGAAAATTCTCAATGGTGCTTCTTTGATTTCAATTTCAATGAAAAATTTATGAATTATTTGTATTTTTGTCACTGTTGACAAATTTAGTTAATTTTTAAATAACATCCTTTCTGTAGGAGTCATTAACAATATGAATTAAAACTTCTCACTCCTTTAAAGGTGAACTGAAGGGATTGCTTTTTTTTCCCTTTAGGGAACCTTATATTACCTATCCCATCCCTCTGCACTAATTTTTTTCATGGCAGATAATTATTGTGCTGCTGTAGGACAATTAGTGAAAAAGTGAAGTTGTGACGTATCAGCGACGGTTGGTTGACTTAAAACTCGCCGCCGTGAAAAAACACACGAGCGACCGCGAGCGACCGCGGAAACTGCCGAGGGAGCGGCGATCGGCTCGCGATCGCCACTCTCTCGGCAGTTTCCGCGGTCGCTCGTGTGTTTTTTCACGGCGGCGAGTTTTAAGTCAACCAACCGTCGCTGATACGTCACAACTTCACTTTTTCACTAATTGTCCTACAGCAGCACAATAAGTATCTGCCATGAAAAAATTAGTGCAGAGGGATGGGATAGGTAATATAAGGTTCCCTAAAGGGAAAAAAAAGCAATCCCTTCAGTTCACCTTTAATTTTCAGTCTGTTGATTATTTTTTAATTTCAGAGCGATTCATGACCACCTCTTGTCAGAAAGTGCCCTGGCTGACATTTCGTTCCACATTGGAACCAACGACCTCATCCTAACAATGGTAACAACCTTAGCAGGGTCGGTCTGGGGGTCGATGGAGCGGGGGGGGGGGGGGGGGGGGGAGTCGCCCGCCGCAGCCGCGAAAATTTTAGCAAAAGGGGCGTGGCTTTCTTTTTAAATTTTAATATGTTAAAATATTGCAAGGTTTCATTTATTGGGAAATTAAATTTGAGGATTTTTTTTTTTTTTTTAGTTACAGTTTAATATATATTTTTTTAAGTTAAAGTAAATGATGATATATGACCAAAACATAAAATAAAAAATAAAGAAACAGCTGAGTTAATATATTATTATTTTCTAAAAATAGTTCTAGTGCTCCTCCATAATGCAACCGAAATCCAAAAAATTCAAATATCATAGGTTCTATGAAATAAAATAAAAAAAAATCCAAAGTCAGAGAAAAGGCGTCTTACTTGACAAACATCCTCCATTTATTCACTTGAAAAAGTACACTGTTAGCCATAGGTGGTGTTCCATGGCTCGAGCTTTAACCAAAAACGTATAAAAAATATTTTTGCTCGGAGCAGTTTTTCTGTAAAAAAATCGAGAACATTTGCCATAGTTAATATATGTTAATTCTCATATGAGTTTTCATTTATTTATTGATGGGAATACAGATTCGAAAACATAATTATATTATATTTTTTAAATATTTTTTGGTTATAACTCGTATATGTCTATACTTCTTTTATATCGCATCATAATGGTGTATTTTTTCAAATTAATAGAGGGTCGGTGTTTGTTAGGTAGGCCCTACGCGTTTTTAATAATATTTGGAAGTTCTTTCTGGACAACCTATGTGAGTTAGAATTTTTGGATTCATGTCGTCCTAAAATTCAATACAAACTTTTTTTTTTTAAATAATGAAAATGTGAACTCGTTAGATATTCAAATATACGTCTTATATTTTTCTACAGTGCTTAATTTCTTTTAAGTCCTCTCAAAGATATGTATGAATTGTAAGTTATATAATGCACAAAGTCAAGCGTGTCTTTTTATCACATTACATAAAATAATCATTGAAACACTTGATAAATTTTTGAATATTTTATAATTTCAGTAAAATTTCAAATTTTCTGAGGCCCGGAGGGGGCCCGCGCAGGCCGGGGCCCGCTCCGCATTTGCGGAGTCAACTATATGGCCAGACCGACCCTGAACCTCAGGGATCAAAACTAGGGGAGCACAATGGAGGTTTCAAGTGTTTCTCGGCAGCAAAATTTTCTCCATAACCTCCAACTTAAAAAGTTTGATTTTTTTTTTTCTCAGTATTTCTCATAACTATTAAAACTATAAATTTGAAACTATGACCTAAACCCCCATTTTAGGGGTACAGTATTCTAGTAATGGATCAAGAGCTTATTTTCTTTTGAATAATTTTTTTAATTAAAAAAAAAGCAATTTATTCTTTTTTTTTACATCTATAAGTTTGGATAGGAACACTTCAAAATCAGATGACTTGAAGTCTCTCTTACTTCTTGGGAAGTCGAGCAAAGTACATGACAAATAGGTGCTGAAATATAATTGCTGGTACAACTTGTATTTTGTTACAAAATACCATAACTTTTCAAAAATCATTATTTTTTGGAGCAAAATTAGAAAACCCATGATTTTAATAATTGAATACTCTGAAGCATAATCAAAAATTTTGATGAATTTTTGCTATAGAGGCTTCAAGTCAGCTTGATTTTGTGGTGTTCTCACCGTCAAATCCAAACCTATATAAAAGAAAAATTGATCTTGTTTTTTTGTTACTAAAGAATTTTTTTAAATGAAAATAAGCTCTTGATTCAGTATCAGAAGATCCCTAAATGGTGGGGTAGGAGATGGATTTGAGGTTTTCAAATTAATAACTTACTGGAAAAAAATAAATATTTTTTTACAAAAAATAAAAAAAAGTAATTAAATTTTTTTAATGATGCATTGGAAAAGAATTTAAATTAATTTTAAAACCAATACTTATAAATAATTAAAATTCTCAAATTAATTTACATAACAATGATTTTATAAATTTGACAGGAGTCTCCCGACCCAAGCCCCGCCTCGCTGGCGTCTGCCCTGTGTGCGCTGGTTGGCATTCTCTCTCGCAGCTCTCCCGAGAGAGCCGCCCTGCTGGTGCGTGACCTGGTCCTAACTCAGCTGGCAGAGAAGCACGTAGCTGACCTGTGGAGCCCCACGGAGCCCTGGGGGGCCCTGGAGGACGTTCTGACCAGGGAGAAGAGAGAGGCCCCAGAGCCAAGACTGGTCTTCGAGGCGGGCACCGGAACTCTGCTGGCGGCCTACTGTGTGGCCGTCTTTAGCGACAAGAAGCTGCTGGGGAAAGGTGACTATAGTGGGTGTGATGTGTGAACGATTTACACAAGTAAAAATAAAGGAAGAAAAAATATATGTATTATTCATTTAAAGTTGCTTCAATTTTAGTTGTTTTTAAGTCTGAAATAACAATCAAGGCCTTTTTCTGCTATTTTCTTCCAATAATACCACAACAATAATACCGATATTTCACAACCTGAAAGGTTTATTTTCTCTAAAAATTTAATATTGTTTATGCTATTTTTCCCCCTGGCTATGCATTGTTTATCAGTTAAAATGCACAATATTATTTTGTTTGCATGAGAACACTAGTTTAAATATATAACTTTTGCTTCTAGTATTATAAAAAAATGCAAGCATAATTTACTTTCTACAAATCATATCTAATGCAATAAATTATCATTTATTTCAATTTTTGGCTTTCAATTTAGATGAGTAATCTTTTTTTGTAATAAAAAAAGTGTAGATCTGCATTTAATTACAGATTATATCTTTATCTTTAAGATGAATTTCCTTGCAAGAAAATTAGCTGTCATATCCTCCTAATTATTACGTATTAAAATACCCCATGAAATCATAGTAAAAGCAAAGTACAGTTTCTTGCCTAAAAACTTCTCATCACTGGCATTGACAATTATTTGCAGGGTTTGGTGAAAGCCTTGCTGTTGCGAAGGAGATGGCTGCCGTGGACGCTCTTCGCCAGATGTTTGGGACGACGAACTCCATGGCCCCCCTTCCCCTCCTACCCAAGTCTGGACCCAGCCTGGGAGACGTCAAGCAAGCCATGGGCACCCCAAACCCCTCCCTGCGTCAGTGGAACGCAGCAAATATTGTACAACTTGAGTAGAAATAAAGATGTAGTCGTTAACTAAGACAACGTGCTTTTATTTTATAAAACAATCTTACATCTAGGATTATAAAACTACTGTGCTGTACTTGGAGTGTTGCTGGCTTCACCAAATTGTGTGTCAAAATCTTCTTTCGAAATCTGAAAGTTGAAAAAATTGTTATTAGAATTTTAGAGTTAAATCTAGAATTTTCGTAAAAAATAAAATAAAAAAATAAAATTATCCAATTTTTTAGAGTGCATCTAATTACATTTTTGAGTTTCACTAACTGTGAGGACCTTTCTTTTGTCTATTTTGAATGATCAACATAACTCAAACATTAGCAGACCGAGAATAATGTTACTTTGAGGAGCAGCCTTTTATTTCTTTTCAAAATTAATTTTTAACACTTAGTTTTACAAAATTAAATAGTAGAGTATGGAAGTTACACATTCTTAGGAAAAACATTGACAGCAAGTGCGTATAGTAGAGCTTGAAAAAAAAATATATACGTATAATTATTTTATTTTTATGCCAGTGACTTATTTTGTGATTTAAAAATTGATACAGTATTAATATATTAATCACAATTCTTAGGTTAATTTCTTATCTTTTGAAAGAAATTTGAACTTTTCACTTGGATGGTTTGCAATAAATAACTAATTAGAGACTAAATGCACCCACCTTTCTCTTCTTGAACTTCTTGAGGAGAGCGATATCTACGGCCAGTTCCTCCATATCCTCGGGGCTCAGTTTGGTGCCTCTCCGCTTCTTCTTGGCCTCTTTGGCCAGCTGCTTGCGTCGTGACCTGGGGTCTTCTTTCGTGGCTCTCAGCTCCTTGGAGCGTGCCCAGGGCTCCGCCTTGGCCTTGCGTCGACGCTTGCCCGGCCACTCCCCACTCTCCTGGTAGACAGCGAACTTGCGTTGACGAGACGCCTCTCGTTCAGCGTCCCTGAAACGTCAACGTCAACAAGAGATTTCAAGAGATTTTTTGGTTAAAATTTGTTAAACAGTAGAAAATATTAGTACATTTCTTGAGATTTCTTTGGAATTAATGTTAAAAAATAAAACAATTTTAGGAATAATAATATGTAATATACTTAGTCTGAATATTTAAGATTTTTGGTCTACTTCTGAAAAATCACAAATTGCATACATATTTGATATAACTTGAAATAATAACTCATGCATTTTTTTTTTAATGTTCAAGAATGCTTTTTCATCAACTTTTTAAAGGAAAAAGGCAATTGAATACATAAAGAAACTCTTAAAAATTTGTTAACTCACTTGTAAGCGATAGTGTTTGTGTCAATCGGGTCTTCTTCAAAATCAGACTTGTCCATTTTCTTCAGTTCGGGCATCTTCGGCATTTTTAGTAACCCAAATCCCATTGCCAGCTGCCCCATGTTTAGGTCTGCAACATTTTCCATGCAATTTTCCATTAAGAATAGTTCTAGTAAAAGCCAAATTATAAAGTAAAATCTTTCTCAGTAAAAGCCATGCTTCACTGAGAATTATAAAAAAACGAAGATGTGTTTCAAATTTTTTAATCAATTTTAGAAGGCTTTGAAAGAATTACTAATTTACAGAATACCGTATATTGGTTTTAATTATTTTATAGCATTAATTAATGTTTATTATTTAATAATCAGCTGATATTTGTCTCAGTTTCATTCTAAATTAAAAGAGCATTTTGAAAAACATCTGTTACATCAAAGAACCAACTCAGTAAATTAAAAAATAAATTTACAAACTTCCAGAGTGAAGAACAAATTACTGACCCTTGATTCGGAGCAGCAGCCCACACTCGTGCTTGGCGTAGGACTGGATGAAGGACACGAAGGCACGGTTGCCCTTGTCGAAGACGGCTCTGTCGGCCCTGTGCATGCTTCTAATTCGGGGAATCAGAGGGGGAAGTTCGGGACTCGTGGGTAGTCGTTCCAACGTCACCTGGGAGCAGAGATTGTGACACAGTCAAAGTTTGGACTTGGCAAATTTGAGGGAAGAAATTTAAAATATTTACAATAAAATACTATAATTATCACCTCAAAATAATATAAATTTATAACTTTACTTATTTATTCATTGTTTGGTTTGTTTGGTTCTTTTTTTTACTTTTCTCTATATTTTTTCTCATTGTCTGCCTTTTAACATTTTAATTATTTTTATTTATTCATTTCAACATTATTTGTTTGTTTCTTTATTTCTCTAATCTTTATTAAATTATTAATAATCTTTTTTTATTCACTTATTACTGTTTTTTTTTTTTTCACAAATAAATACATGATTAGTAATGGCCCTCCAGTTTCATTAAACTGTACACTTTATATTTGTTGATGCCTAAACAATAAAGAGATACAAATATTATAAAGAGCTTTAATTTGTCATCACAAAACTACTTTCTTTTCCTCAAATCTGTCCAGGGACACACGAACCTTCTGGTTGATTTTCAGGAAGTTGACGTAGTCTTCCTCATTGGGTAGAAGCAGCAACAGAGCGGAGCCCTCTCGACCAATCCTGGCCGTGCGACCGCAGCGGTGGACGAAGGCAGCGGCGGAGGAGGGTGGGTCGTACTGCAGCACCCAGTCTACCAGGGGGATGTCCACCCCTCTCGCCATCACGTCCGTGCACACCAGCAGCCCTGATAATTAGATAATTAAACATTTAAAAACATTCAGTGAATAAAATGGAGGATTCTGTGCATAACACAATGCTGAGAAAAAAGAACTAGGCATAAAAAAAAAATATATATGACTAATGAATCAGAAAATTCAAGTAAAAATAATTTGTATAAACTTATTTACATATTTTTATTTTAATTGCACAATACATGCATTATACAACAAACATAATTATAATTGTACAGTAATATTGCATGAATATAATTACTATTTTTCTTCACAAAATTATCAAAAGTGTTTCTAACAGAACTTGTATGTCTCATTTTCTTTTCAATGCTTTTTTCTTTTCAATATTGGTTGATGTTGACTTTAGATATTTCAGTTTTAAGTTATTTCATTTAAATTCATTAAGGGTAAGGTAACGCCACCAATGTTAAAAAAAATCCCTCTCACAAAAATTCTGAAAAAAATTTAAAATGTTCTCTACACCCCCTATCAGTAGCTAAAATATCAGGTATACAAATACGATCTAGTTTTTGAGTTATGAATTTTTAAAGTTGACCAATTTAACATGGGAGTTTCATTTCTCTATGTTAAAGTAGTCAACTTTAAAAATTTATAACTCAAAAACTAGATCGTATTTGTATACCTGATATTTTAGGTACTGATAGGGGGTATAGAGGAGAACATTTTAAATTTTTTTCAGAATTTTTGTGAGAGGGATTTTTTTTAACATTGGTGGCGTTGCCTTACCCTTAAACACAGATTTACCACTTTATACAATTTTCTAAGTCATTTGAACTTTGAGTTACGAAACTCCAAACTTCACACCTCTTTGACTAAGACAATATTTTTTTTAAGTAAGGAAATTTCCCTACCTTCCTCCACTGCTCTGAAGGTGTCGAAAACTTTGTGTCTCTTATCCTTCATTTGTCCGTGGATGCTGAACACCTTCAAGTCTTTGATGCACCTGAGAAAACCTTGTCTGGTAAGAAATGTGAATTTTGGGGGGATATAATGTATTTTTGAAGTGATTAGAACACAGTAATAAGAAATATTCAACCTATCTGGCAGTAAAAATGTGATGAGAATAAATTACATTGTTTATTTATTATATTTTTTATGTTCCCAGTATTTTTATTTTTACAGACATTACAACATATCATAATAATTATTAATTTTTATAATTACATGGTACGTATAAAAAAGCAAAATAAATTTAACAACAAAATGTTGGTATGAGGGATTACAAAATACTACATTGTAACAATTTCTGGGACACATTTTTTTTTCTTTTTTTTTTAAATGTTGATTAGAGGCTTCAAGTGTTCCCTGACAAGAAAATTTTATGCATAATCCACAAGTCACCGTGTTATATTAATTTAAAATCATCTCCTACCTCCCCCTTCTCCCCCTCCCCTTTCCATTTAAAGGTCTTCTGATAATGAATCAAGAACTTATTTTCCTTTAAAAAAATTTCTTGAATGCCAAAAAAGCAATTTCGAGTTGTTTTACATAGGTTCAGATAGGACGGTGGGAACACCACAAAATTGACTTGAAGCCTCTATAATTTTCCTGATGCCCACCAGACTGGTGTTGCTACCTGGTGATGATGGTCTCGAAGTACTCCACGCAGGCGCAGGTTGAGAAGAACAGCATGAACTTGGAGCTGCCCTCGGATCGTTTCTCCCTTAGAAAATGGAGTAGCTGGGCGAGCTTGAGTTGCGCAGAGCACACCATGTAGAAGTTGGAGAGTGAGGCGGGCGTGCGGCTGATCTGGAACATTGCCATTTCAGATTACTAACGGAAGTGGGGGAATTGTGGTTGAACCAAAAACAAGACTTTGCAGACATTGTCCCTAGTATAAATCTTTCTGCAAAGTTTTAGATTGGCAGCTTCAATATAATTAAATATGTGATTAATTTAAATGTAAAATTAAAATACTGAATTAAATAAATTTATTTATTTAAACGTTAATAATAAATAAATAAATAAATAAATAAATAAATAAATAAATAAATAAATAAATAAATAAATAAATAAATAAATAAATAAATAAATAAATAAATAAACAAACAAACAAACAAACAAACAAACAAACAAATAAATAAACAATACCTCCTGTTTGCCCCCCACGGTCATGGCCTTCTTCTCTGACACGGCCACGGCCACCGGGTTCCTCAGACCGGCCCTCACCAGCGCCTGCACCTCTCTGGTCTGAGTGGCCGAGAAGAGGCCGGTCCTTCTCTGACGAGGGAGGTGTCCCAGGATGCTGTTGAGGGCCTTCTCAAAGCCGAGGTCAAGCAGACGGTCAGCCTCGTCCAGCACGAGCAGCTCCTGAGGTCAACGAGTCAACGTGAGTCAATGACTTGGGATTGGCAACATACATGGAATTTGTTAGTGGACAGAGGGCGCAAAGTTATGCTACTCTGACTTTTTTTTAAGTTTTTTAGAGCCCGTAAAAGATTGTTGAAAGTACAGAGATAGGTTTCACTTCTTTTAATAAAAGAATAGATTTTGAAGAACTTTTTAGCAAAAAACTTTCTAAAAACTCTGAACAAAAAATTAGAGTGGCTTAAATTTGCACCTTCTATTTTTTTTTTATTTATTTATTTTTTTTTTATTGAATGTTTTCCATAGTACAGATCATGCTCATCAACTTTTATCAAATTTTTGGATGGAGAATTACGAGTTAGTTAATTTATATTGCCAATTTTTTTCTAATTTTTTAAACCCTTTAAAGAGGAGTCAGCGAGTTGAGTGCGCAGTGCATGACGGGAATGACGTCACGCACTATATATGTGCATACGAAAAAGTTACGTCGGCTCCTCAAAAGCTGCGCAGTAGAAATTTATGCAAGTTGCGCAATACGAGCATCTGCTGAAGTTATATAGTGTTGTTGATCCCGTTGATCCAGTCAGCTGTTAACCCGTAGACCGCAACATTTGAAATGAAAATTTGCCTCGGATTTTGGTATTGTATCAGAATTTTCTCAAAATTTTTATGAAGGGCTAATAAAGGTTATGACACTTTCTGATTCACCATAATATGTTCTATCTTAGAATATTTTTTAAACACATTTTACGGGAGATTGCGAAAGAAATTAAAGTTCGAATAAAAAAGAAGCCACGTTTTTCGAGCGTTAGCATGGAGTAGATGGACGAAGTCATCGACTTTTAGACCCAAATGCTCAAAATTTTTACGAAGGACGGTCTCAACTGATTTCAGATGCTTATTTATGGTGCTCCAAGGTAACTTTTTACATGCAAGAGAATGAGCTTTACCATCGGTCAATTTTTTGCTCACTCTACTTTAAATTGTGCTGCAAAATGCTTTGTAAATCATTTTCCTACTTCTGTTAAATATTTGTACGATTCTGACTTCACAACATTTTGCAGCATGATTTTAATGGGGGCATACATGACCAAAATGTGTCAATTGCCCCAAAATACCAACTAATCAATCAATCAATCAATCAATCAATCAATCAATCAATTTTAAGTACCACAGTATAATAAAAGATTTAAAAGAGAAGAAAACTGGCAATATATAATTTGATGTCTGCTATCTTAATTTGCAATAGAAAAACCATGCAATGAATACAGTAGGTTAACCTGAATAAATTTTAATAAATTAACTCTATAGCTTACTAGGACAACAACAACAGATAAACTTGCAAATTATTTAACACTTTCTATTTTTACAATCAGCTTTGAGACATTGTTATCAATGGGTTTGATTTGCATTAAGGTTAAGCTTCGACTGGCCAATTTCTTACAAAATAGCATTTAAGGGTAAGGTAACGCCACCAATGTTAAAAAAAATCCCTCACACAAAAATTCTGAAAAAAATTTAAAATGTTCTCCTCTACACCCCCTATCAGTAGGTAAAATATCAGGTATACAAATACGATCTAGTTTTTGAGTTATGAATTTTTAAAGTTGGCTAATTTAACATGGAGAAATGGAATTCCCATGTTAAAATAGTCAACTTTAAAAATTCATAACTCAAAAACTAGATCGTATTTGTATACCTGATATTTTAACTACTGATAGGGGATGTAGAGGAGAACATTTTAAATTTTTTTCAGAATTTTTGTGTGAGGGACTTTTTTTAACATTGGTGGCGTTACCTTACCCTTAAGCAGGCAGCATGAAATTTGATTTAAAAAATGTATTTTTATGCTATTATTAAGGTAGAGATAACGCCAAACAGCTGATCGACGTAATCCCCTTTGGTTAACATGTAAACCTTAGCAAATTGACAAAAATTCTGAAATTTTTTTTAGCGGCAGATATTAGTGCCTAAAAGCCATAGCAAAAGTTTCAAAAACATTTAACGAGCCGATTTTTTTAAATTAATTTTTTAGTTTGGCTCTCCATGGGGCGCCCTAAAGCACAAACTATTTATCTTCCTAACAAACTTTTGCTATGATAGGTATTACTATTCTGTCTTATTTGATTATTGCAAGATATGTGGCTACCTCCTTGCATACGAAACAAACTTCCAGAATATTTAAAAAGAATGGAGGCTTCAAGTGATGCGCTTTCGCTGCGCAACTGTTTGTCGCTAAGGTTCATCTTGCACTTGAAAATGAAGCAAAGTGTTTTTTTAACTTTTCTCGGTTATAAATCAAGTAAAAAATCTAAATCTTGAATTATCTACTTTATTTTTCAGTTTGGACCAAAGTTCCGTAAAGGAATTATCCCTGAAAAATCTTATTCTTAGTGAAAAAACGAATTCACGTTTTTTTTACATAGGTTTGGTATAGCGGGTGGGATCACCAAAAAATAAGCTGACTTGAAGCCTCTATTGAAAGTGTATCTATTTTTAAGACACAATTGTTTACTTATTTTCGTATATTTATTTTATTTTTACTTATTATATTTCATGAGGGAAATATAATAAATAAATAAAAGATTAATTATTACTCCATCAACAAAAAATGTATTAATAGTGAATGTGTTAATTCGTACATAATTCTGGTTCTATTTTTTTTTTTTTTTTTAATCTTTACATTTATTAGAATTTTTTGCATAAATTATATGTGTTATTGTTTTGTGTCTTTATTTTATTGTTATATATGTTGTTGTTTCTCTTTGTTTTCAGCTATATATATATAACTAAATAATGTAGTATGTAGTGACAATGTACCAACTGGTATTTAATGTAAATAAATAAAACAAACGACGGCACGTACCAGAGTCTTGACGGCCTGCAGCAGTCCGCTGTTTGCTTGACGGTCCATCAAGTCGATCAGACGTCCGGGTGTGGCGATGAGAATGTGAGCCCCCGTCGTGGACAAGACTTTGACGTCCTGGGCCACCGGACATCCTCCTAGCAGCAGGCGCTGAGGACAATCAATTGATCATTGAATGAATGAATGAATGAATGAATGAATGAATGAATGAATGAATGAATGAATGAATGAATGAATGAATGAATGAATGAATGAATGAATGAATGAATGAATGAATGAATGAATGAATGAATGAATGAATGAATGAATGAATGAATGAATGAATGAATGAATGAATGAATGAATGAATGAATGAATGAATGAATGAATGAATGAATGAATGAATGAATGAATGAATGAATGAATGAATGAATGAATGAATGAATGAATGAATGAATGAATGAATGAATGAATGAATGAATGAATGAATGAATGAATGAATGAATGAATGAATGAATGAATGAATGAATGAATGAATGAATGAATGAATGAATGAATGAATGAATGAATGAATGAATGAATGAATGAATGAATGAATGAATGAATGAATGAATGAATGAATGAATGAATGAATGAATGAATGAATGAATGAATGAATGAATGAATGAATGAATGAATGAATGAATGAATGAATGAATGAATGAATGAATGAATGAATGAATGAATGAATGAATGAATGAATGAATGAATGAATGAATGAATAAATAAATAAATAAATAAATAAATAAATAAATAAATAAATAAATAAACAATCAAATTTTGAACTGTCTATATAATCTGGTTTTACACAATACTGTACTGTACAATTATTCTGTTTATTTCATATGATTTTTCCTCAGAACTATATCTCCTCTTGCTACTAATGTTTCAAATGAGACAAATATTGAAACTCACGCTGGTGAACTGAGGCAGATGTTTGAGGAAGCCAGAGAGGACCTCGAAGGTCTGGGTGGCGAGTTCCCTCGTTGGGGAGATGACGATCGCTCCGCAGTGACGAGGCTTGAGGGGCTCTGCACGTCGCTGGAAATGAGTCAACGTCAAGTCATGCTTCATATGCCAAAATGATGTCAAGACACTTTTAAATCTCCTGTCGGTACACTGGAGGCCACGCTAAGCCTCCCATCAAATATGAGTGCCGACAGCCAATGAAATAAGGTAAAATCATGTCAAATTAAGCAACGTTGCCAAATAGTGCAGCGCCTTTATTGTTTGGCTCCAAGTGTGACACTGAAATGGCAACATTGCTCCTTCTTCATTGACTCGCGGTATCGTTTGATGGGAGGTTTAGCTTGGCCTCCAGTGTACTGAAATAGCCAGTAAATTATAGACAATCTACTTTTGCAGAAATCAACTGATACAACTCACGATAAGCATCTCCAGCATGGGAATGAGGAAGGCCAAAGTCTTTCCACTTCCCGTCACAGCCTCCGCAGCAACGTCTTTGTTCTTCAGGAGCAACGGGATGCACGCAGCCTGGGGAACAAGAGCAACGTTAGAATAGATTACATTTCAAGAGAACAGAGGCCAAAAAAATTACTGCAGAGTATCAGTTTCATTGTAAATTATAACATTTCTTCACCTGAACATTGATACAGTACAGTAAAGGCTGGTAATATATTTTAAGATTATATATAAACCTTCACAACAAGTTTGGGTGTTAAGTTTTTCAGGCTAAAAAATCGTCAAAAAGGTCTTTCGAATTTCTCTACAAACCTGAACTGGAGTCATTTTCTCGAACCCAAGTTCATTGATATGTTTTACTATGGGTGGACTCAGAGTGCAGTCTAGTTGATCCCACGTGTCATTCATAATTCAGTCCGGTTGTTAAGCGGGTTTGGCCACACTGGCTGCTAATAAACAAACCAAGGGAAGGTCCACAGCCTTCCGAAACACTTTTAATGTCGTTCACAACGTCCCTATTAAATATCCACTATTTAATGAGTTGTCTTTCATACACTTGTATATTAAATAAGATAAATATATGTTAATTAACTACAAAAGTACATTTATTTGACAACAAAACATGAAAAACACATGTTTGCCAAATCACATGTGTCTAAATTCAAAACACGCGCATATTTATAAAAATCGAAGCGTTATGCGCATTACGTTCTTTTCGTTCTTTTTTGGGGTGGTATCTCCTGCGACGATGCTCAACTTATTTCGAAAATAAGCGGCAAAATGTGTTTAGACAGCCATATCGAGCCATCTGTTGGCGGAGATATAAAACACTAATACAGCTCTAATATGTGCAGAAAAAGTTAAAAATTAGGAAATGAAATGATGAAATGAAATAATCTGCTTTCGCTATTCAGCACAAATATAATTTATACTGTATGGATATTGGATATTCAGTATTTCGTAGGGTCTCTGGTTTTTTTGACAAATCACAAAATTTAGAATATAAATTTAATGATGACAAACTACTATTGAAAAAAATAAATAAATTTAATAATATTCCACACGATACATGTATCGTATATATATATTATATATATATATGTATAATTATATTAATATGTAATATATTAATATGTAATATATTAATATATATTAATATTAATATTAATATATATATATATATATATATATATATATATATTATATGTGTGTGTATTTTATTATTGATTAATGGAAATCAATAATAAGCAAATTATTTATAATTTTTTACTAATTATGTCAAAATAATGTAATGTTATAAATATTAGCGCAAGCTATAATAAAGAATATTTAATTTATTAATTCACAGTATAATAATATTATATTCAGCATTTTTGGGCACCTATTTAAATTTATACGCAGCTAGCATAATTAAATTAAATTTTGATAATATTATAATAAAACCCTAGTCATCATGGAGGAATCCATGATCATAGTTTTATAAATTAAGAATCAAAGTAGGAAGAGTATATAAAATATATTATCCTTACACATGATAATAAAATTATATAAAGTGCAGAGCATAAACTTCTATGGTAGACAAAATATAACCATTCGCTCCAGAGTCCACCTGATATTGTTATACTATAAATTCTTAAATTTATTATAATTATATTGTTACAAAAGAACCAAGCGATATTGTAATCGTCTTTTATTATAGTGGGCTTGAAGCTCACTCCTTCTCGGAGAAAGCGCAGGTATATGCATTTTCCAAACTAAAGATTCATTGTTTTTTTCAAAACTGTGCTTTCTCCACTGACTCATTGATATATAATATAATACATAGATTAATACATACATCTGAGTTAAAAGTCATTATCATTCTATATTAATATTCAAAATAAAAAATAAATAAATCATTAAGGTTTTGATAAATTAATTATTAAAAGAAAAGGATATACACTTATTTATATAGGAATAACCAGCAAGGCCTTACCAATAAAAAGAGTCACAACAGGTAAAAATCTTGTGACTTTTTTTTTTATCGACAAGGCCTTGCTGGTTATTCCTATATATCCTTTTTTTTAATTAATAAATTCATTCTATATTAATGAAATAATTTAATTGGTGTATATATAAGAGAACAATTATTTGAAGTAAGGCTCATTAACTTCTATGTTTAAAAATAAATTTTATTGCATACTTTTCAGACATACCAAATACAGATACATAATATTATTCTGCATGACCTCAAAATTTTTTTACAGAAAATTATTTGTAGTGCCCTAGAAGAATATTATTGAGCTTATACATAGTTGCATGACAAAGATTTTTTTTTTTTTTTTTTTTTTTAATAATGATGTAAATGGATGAAAGAGGAAGTGAAACAACATAATTAATTGTATACTATAAAGAGGCACAGGAAAAGAGGTAGGAGGAGGGTGCGGCATAAAAAAAATTTGAAGTGGTAGAAATACTAGAAAAACCTAGCTCAGTAACTTATATGCATTACCCCATGATATATGAAAAAATAAATTAATAGTGAGGAGGAAGGGGGGAGGATTCATAGATCTAAGCCTGCAGTTTAATGTATTATATTGATTTCTATAAAATTTAAAATAAAATACAATATCAT
This sequence comes from Siphlonurus alternatus, assembly GCA_949825025.1. Taxonomy (NCBI): domain Eukaryota; kingdom Metazoa; phylum Arthropoda; class Insecta; order Ephemeroptera; family Siphlonuridae; genus Siphlonurus; species Siphlonurus alternatus. Next base: position 24,698,705 of record OX463785.1, on the reverse strand, counting down.
GCATGCACTGGTGAAATCCCTCCCTCCTTAACCCCTTCTCCCACACAACCAAATAAAATTTTTTGTACAGTTGCACAAAAAAAAATTTGCACGCAAAAATCCAACAAAATTTATGGTTGAAATCACTGTATTGAAGAATAAAGATTTAAAGGTAGAAAATCTAGAGATAACATTGCATGCCCAATAAAAATCCCATTTATGAAAATTATGGGGGGGGGGGGAGAAAAAAGAAAAAAATTAAAATGTTCTCCTTTACATACCTTATCAGTAGCTATAAAATATCAAAATATCAGGTATACAAATTTGAGCTAGTTTTCGAGTTATTAATTTTTAAAGTTGGCTAATTTAGCATGGAAGTTCCCTTCTTGCTAAATTAGTGAGCTTTAAAATTCAAATTCAAATTATTGTAAATTCAGTAACAGTTACAAAACCAAAGTACCCAATATAATAAAGTGCATATTGCATGCATTATAAGCTCTTCACTTGCAACAAAGCCTTGTAGTATTACCTTAATATTCTGAAGTGATGCATGGCTACGGAATTCAGAATAATACTTTTCACAAAAGTTCATGAAGCTCTGAATTTTAAAATGTTAAATCTTTATTAAAGCACAACTGTAGCAATATTAAAGTCGTTGAGCTAATTTCTTGAATTTTTAAAATTTATTTTATTTGATTCCGTCAGAAGAAATTTCTTTTTACTCCGAAATAACTGAGGTCAATCGCTTAAGTATTTTTAAGTATTCACAGTAAAAAATTGTTTTAAAATTTGCCACATGATATTAGAACTGTAATGTAAAATTTTTAGTGTTAGAAATCTAGGACTTATTTACAACTTATTGCTCACCTCCAAGGCCCCCAGGATGGTCTCCAGCTAGTCCTCTCTGAACACGATGGAGCCGCTGATTCTGGTGAGACTGTTGATGGCCTTCAGACGAACCTCCTCGATCTCGTCGTTGAACATGTCCACCAGGAAGTCCAGCGATAGGGTGACAAAGTTGAGGTCACTCAGTGCAAGCAGGCACAGGTGCATCCACAGACACACTCCGCACCTCTGTAACCAGAGAGGGATTGATTGATTATTTGAACTGGCAACGTGAGAGTTTTCTAATGCCAATATAATTAATTGAATATTAAATTATATAAAAAAAAAAAAAAAAAAAACACTGAAAAAATTCAAAGTAGCATAATTTTGTGCCCTCTATTCCCCTCTATTCATTTCTGCAGTAAAAATTTTCTATGCAGGTTGTCCAAAACAATAAAACAAAACAATGAAAAAATAAAAAAAAAAATGTTAGAAAAAAATATCATAGCAAAATTATTTACTAATAAAATAAAACAGGTTTAAAGTTAAAAGAAGTACAATATTCTATTGTACACCCCTGAACACACAAACTTTACTCTTGCATTGTTTGTGGGTGTTACCACACAGTCTACGGAGACATGAACTAAAATTCTTTTGATATTGATAGACTGAAAGCTCTTCTTAACTACCCCAAAATTGCAAATCTGCAAATCTTTGTCTCTTGAAACTGCAGCTCTAGCAAGTGAGGCAGGAGTAAAGTGCGTACTGTCCCGAGGTGTACAGCAATTAATTGCATATGGTGTTTCTGCTGTGATATCTACAAGCTCACCCTCATGTTTGACATGAGCTTTTTGTCCAAGGACTGCTGCAGGAACTTGGCTTTGACGAGACCTCCCCCGTCTTGCCCAGCAGTTTGGCAGCATGCACTCGCACGTGGAGCGACAGGTCGTTGATGCAGCTGCTTAGCTTGCCGAATGCATCATCGGCCAGACGGATCTGCTGGTTTCTCCCAGACAGGACCAGGATGCTGCAGGAGCCACAAGTTAGTTATTCTCTGCGATATAAAAGCATCAGATACATTAAGATTGACGTCACTATTCTAATTTACAGTATATACTATGTTGCTGATCGTCCCTCGTCCGTAATAATGAGTTATATGCCTACCATGATTTTGTTGCAATAATGAGCCATCTGCTATTTCAGTTGAGCGCAACAATGAGCTTTATTTTATACTGATTTACAGCTCATGATTGCATTACCTGATATAGCAGATAACTAAGATAACTCATTAGTGCAGACAGGGACGATATGGTAAAGACATTTCATAATTTAATTTTTAATTATTTGGAAGTGATCTTCCACCTATTACATTTCTTTCATTAAAGATTTCAAGAAAATAGAGACACAATTAAGGAAGAAGAAACTGATGCAAATTTTCAACAAACTTTTTTTTTTTTTTTTTTGTTAATGATAAAATTGTTGGTATGCTGTCAAAAAATAGCACAAATTAAAGAAGCCACTTTTACTTGTGAAGGTAGGTAATGGCTTATAGGACACAAATGAGCTCCATAGCGAACAATCTCATAATCATCCTTCAAGGCCACACAGACCTCCGAGTAGAGGGCAGCATCCAACTGAAACCCTCGAGTCCCTCGCTCGTGTAGCACAATCTGTTGATAAACATTGGAACCTGAGTTTAATTGGAAATAAAAAACGTCCACCATGTAGGAATATTTATTAAGATTTTCAATTAAACTCTCTAAAATTTTAGTCAATTTTTACATAAGAGGGTTTGAAAAATGTCTATTTACAGGCCTTATGAGTGACATCATAAAAGATGTTTGGCATCAAGATATGAATGATAACAGAAACAGCATTGACTGTCCTAAATTCACTCCTCAAATTCAATACACATTGTTGCTGATATAATGCTTACTTTTAAGACCCTCTTTGGTATACGGTATATAGGCTGCAAATCTTAATCTCATCACTACGTGTCTCCTCACCATGGCTCTGAAAGCTGCGCTACGAACTCTGGGCTACTGGTAGTAGGTGTGGTTGCCGATGAGGCGAAGAGTAGGCTGAGCGGAGTCTTTTGCCCTCTCCACGGGCAGCAGTCGACCAATCAACTCGGGGCACCAACACTTGACGGCCTGGGATGTATCACACAGGTACTGCGGAGGAAACATGAGAGTTAATCCACTGGCCGAGAACAGAAACACTTTCCTTATTGACCGACAACATTCACTGTAATACTGCAGTCATAAAATTAATTTATGTAGAAAATTATCATTAAAATAAGACTGCATGACAAGAGGGGGGGGGGGGGGGGGAAGTCATGTTGTGTTATTTAAAATTTAAAAGGTCAACTGTACAGTTACTGTAATGAAAAATTTTTAAAATTACCAGTGTAATTTTCATTGTTCTTCCCATGCTTTTTATTTTCTATTAAAGGAATATGGTTATGAAAGAATGGTAATTAATCAAGGTATTGAATTTTGATGACTGAACGAAAGAATGCTAAAGATAGAGTCAATAAGCTGCTTGGCGAGAGCCATGTACCAGTCACTGGATGAGTCGTCAGAGCTGTTGGCATCAGTAATCAATAAAATATAAAACTTTGATGCCCTTCCCTCTTTTTAAGCAACAGGATAATTTTTCCTTGCTAATTGGTATATACAGTACATTACAGTTTGCATACTTTAAAAACGACAACGTCTAATGGCAACTTATCCTGTGCTTTCATGCTTCGTATGCATATACACAGAAGTTGCTTGATTCTCATGGCACAAAATTATGCAAATGACTGTAATTATAATCTTATTTGATGTACATGCAGTATGCATATCATATACTATATAGAGCAATTAACTCTTAAGTGTATAAATATGTTCAGTATGATACACAGAATGCATAATTACAATACTCTACAATCTACAGTATCATTCATACAGGAGGTACGTACTGTATATAATTATGCATAATTGTGCATACATACAGTATATGCATACAATGCATAATATGTACTGTATTACATCAGTATAACAGATCTTAGTTTACCACTAAACAGTTCAGTAGACTAGACGGCGCCAGATATATCAGCCAATGAAAAGGTGGCCAGCTGACATTTTAGCCTTTTCATTGGCTGATATATCTGGCGCCGTCTAGTCTACTGAGCTGTTTAGTGGTAAACTAAGATCTGTTATACTGTATATGCACTCGATTGGCACGTACAGTATATGCATACAGTATGCATAATGTAAACTTCAAAAGCAAATTCCAGTAGAAATACGTATTTTCTCCAACAAAAACTATATACTCTCATATAATATCATTCCAGTTCTTGTTATTACCATTCACTGGTCAGAAAAAGTGGAGAAAAACATTATATTTGTAATAAAATCAGCATGTGGTCATTGTCGCTCGAACACTGCACGGCAACGTGGGTCAACTTCAGTAGCAAAATTATCGTACAAATACACATTTCTTCCTAGAAAAAAATCTTTTACTCACCAATTATACCATTCCAGTTAATGTTATTTACATTCACTGATCAAAAGAAATGGAGGAAAACATTATATTTGCAATAAATCAGTTCAAGTGGCCATCGTCCATCGAACACTGCACAGTAACGTGAGCTTCAAAAGCAAAATTGCAGTAGAAATACGTATTTTTTCCAACAAAAAACTATATACTCACTTATAATATCATTCCATTTCTTGTTATTATTATTCACTGGTCATAAAAAATGGAGAAGAACATTATATTTGTAATAAAATCAGCATGTGGTCATTGCCGATCGAACACTGCACAGCAACGTGAACTTCAGTAGCAAAATTATCGTACAAATACACATTCCTTCCTACAAAAAATTATTTACTCACAATTTTACCATTCTAGATCTTGTTATTTTTATCTCACTGATCAGAAGAAATAGAGAAAAACATTATATTTGCAATAAAATCAGCTCAAGTGAGCATCTTCTATCGAACAGCTGTATAAGGAATTTGGCGCGAATTTAACCCTTTCGTTAACCCTTTCGCTAGAAGACGGACAAATTTTGCTGATATCTTTTTTCAGTCAAATTGACAAGAAAAAAGTTTCGAGTATTAGTTTTAGAGAATTTTATGAGGAATCGTTTGATATAAAATTCACATTTGTCCCCTTCGTAATAAATAAGTTGTAAAATTCTGTTAGGAAGCATTTCAACCTGGTCTGTGCATTGTAGAAAACTCTTCAAGAATTATATGTTATATTCCAAAAATACAAAACGATCTCCTTTTAATAATTTGTGAAGCAGAGCATTGAAATTCATCACATTACCTTCAGTTTTTAATATCATTCACATTTTATAAACATAAATTAAGTGACGGGGTTTGTAAAATTTGGAAATAGCAAATAAAAAATGCATGTATCCTTATGGGATAAAACATAATTAATATAAAATTTAGTTTATACTGCGGCAGTTGTGATCACACCACTATGGCTCACAGTTTGTGTCCTGCTTGAGGTCTTGAGGTAACCAGCTCCTTGAACTTCTCAATCCTGTCCACGCCCACCTCCGCAGACCCCAGCAGATTCCACTCTCTCGCCGTCCTCCTGATAAAAGAATACTTTCCCACGTCATTGTTGCTACCCTGATACTCGAGCTTCCATTCATGGTCCCTTCTCCCCAAATATCTTCCCCTGTCCACTTTTCCACTCATCTCCTCCCAACCCTTGGCATTCCTTGTAATTTTGTACATTGTTGTCAATCTAATTTGCCTCCTCCTTTCCTCCAGTGAGCTCCATCCCAGTTCTCCAATCATTTGTGTGACACTCTCCCTTTCCTTATGAATTTCCCTTCCGTCACTCACCAGTTTCCAGCTTCCCATTTTGCCAGTCACTCTTCTGGCCGCTCTTCTCTGTATCTTTTCCAGTTCCTTCTTTCCCTTCGTCCTATATGGGTCCCAAACGTTGCATCCATATTCTAACATTGGTCGGATAAGTGTTTTGTACGCTTTTTCCCTGATTTCCCTCCCCGTTCCTTTCAAATTTCTCATTACAAACTCCAGATTTCTTCTTCCTTTATTTGTGATGTATGCAATTTGGTCATTCCAGTTAAGCTTACATTGCATTACCACCCCTAAATATTTATATTTCTTTTCCTCTTTAAGTTCAGCTCCGTCCATTTTATATATCGCTGTGCTTCCTGCTCTTTTCCTACTAAATTTGACTGTGCTACATTTATCAACATTAAGATGCATTTTATTTTCCTTTACCCATTTACCTACTATATTCAGATCCTCCTGAAGTATTTTCGTGTCGTCTTTGTCCTTAATTATTTTATATATAACACTATCATCTGCAAACAGTCTCATTTTTGATTTAATTCCTGTTCCAATATCTTCAATAAAAATAATGAACAAAATAGGCCCCAGTACGCTGCCTTGAGGAACTCCTGACGTTACCTTTTCTTCCCCTGACATTGTTTCTCCTAACTTTACCCTCTGTACCCTGTCTGTCAGAAAATCCTCCACATATTTAGCTAATTGTTCTTCCTGCAGTGCCGCTCTAACTTTCCTCATTAGTATGTCATGCGGTACCTTGTCGAAGGCTTTTTCAAAATCCAAAAAGATTGCATGTGTTTCCCCCCCACTGTCCAGGCATTCCTCTAGTTCCTGAGCTAGCCCTAGAATTTGTGTATCACATGAATACTTTTCTCGAAACCCATGTTGTCGTGATCCAAAAAATCCGTTCCTCTCCAGTTTATACCTAATATATTTTACAACCATCTTTTCCATAACTTTTGAGACTACAGACGTAAGACTTACTGGTCTGTAGTTTTTAACATTATTTTTTGCTCCTCCTTTATATATTGGTACCACCCATGCTTCTCTCCAACCATCTGGCATTTTACCACTATTTATGATCTTTCTAAAAAGTAATGTTTGGTATTTGCAATGTTTATTTAAATTTAGTTTTAGAAAACTCGCTGTGATTCCATCAGGCCCTGGTGCTTTCCCCTTCGCCAGACTAAGTAAGGCTCTCCTAACGTCCTTGTATCTAACTCTGAATTTTTTATCCCTCCCTGATTCAATATTTCTACTGTCTCGATTTTCTCTATCTACTTCATCGTCTTTCCTCGTCTCCTCTTTTTTTTGAAAAACCCCCTTGTATTGTCTAGATAAAGCGTCAGCCTTCTCTTTATCCGTGGTATATATTGCCTGCTCGTCCTTAAGTACTGGTATATCATTCCTTGCTAGTTTCCTACTTCTAACATGCTTGTACAATTTAGTCCAGCTCTCCATTTTGTTTCTTTCATCGAACATTTCATTCATAAAGTTTCTTTCCGCATTACTCTTCTCCCTGTTTAGCTCATTTTCCGTTGTTCGTAAAGCTGCCTTGTTTATCATACCTCTTTTATGCTGGTTATACTGCTTCCTAGCTTTCCGCTGTAGTCTCCTAATATTTTTATTCTGGAAACATTGCGATGAATCGCCTCCAGCTATCATTTTTACCGGTACGTATCTATCCCTTACTTCATTACAAATTTTTACATAGCTCTCCCACATTTCATTTACATTTTGTTCCTTCCCTGCCCACTCGGTATACCTCTCCTCAAGCTCTCTTTCCATTTCTACAATATCCGGAAATAACATGATTTCCAATATCATGGAAATCATGTTATTTCCATGATTTATCTTTAATGTGATGTCTTTTGAAAAGAATTAAATTTTAATAATATTTATTAGTACTTAAGGTAGAGATAACGCCGAACAGCTGATTGACGTAATGCCCTTTGATTAACATGTAAACCTTAGCAAATTGACAAAAATTCTGAAATTTTTTGGAGAGGCAGATATTAGTGCCTAAAAGCCATAGAAAAAATTTCAAAACGATTTAACGAGCCGATTTTTTTTAATTAATTTTTTTAATTTTCAGCATAGGGCTTTCCCATGGAGAGCCAAACTAAAAAATTAATTTAAAAAAATCGGCTCGTTAAATGTTTTTGAAACTTTTGCTATGGCTTTTAGGCACTAATATCTGCCTCTCAAAAAAATTTCAGAATTTTTGTCAATTTGCTAAGGTTTACATGTTAATCAAAGGGGATTACGTCGAACAGCTGTTCGACGTTACCTCTACCTTAATGCGTTATTTAAATGCTTCATGAGTAGCTGTATCATTGCAAGTGGCATCATTTTAGGTAAAAACATTGCGACATGAAATTAAATAGACCCTTCAAAATTCAGCGCCATTGATGCGATTGATGCCGCAGATTCCTTTTAGTTCAAAGTTTTTCCTGTAGAGGCAGTAATGGGCAATAAAGTAAAAATTTGGCTGTTTGCTTATGGGCCAAATAGAATATCAATATTTTTATCCGTTTTTGAGGTTTAATTCAGAAAAATTCATTTCATTTTTGATAAAAACTAATAGCAGAAAGTATGATCAACTCTCGTGTTGCTAAGTGTTTCATATTTACCCACTAGAAATTGAATTACAGGGAAAAAAGTTTCGATGAAATTTGAAGTCAAGGCAAAACAGCTAAAAAATAAAGGATTACTGGATTTAAAAATAAGTTACATGAATTGCATGATAAATAAATAAATTTACACACAAAAAATTTATAATTAACATTGCATTTTGTAGTATAGTAATTGGCACTTGTACTCGTCTTCCTATTATAGATGGCAGCACTTGTTAGTGTCGCGCTCAAGTGAGTCGCTAACGTGAGCCGACGTGAGCACGTCTCTCTTTTTTTTGTTTAAATTGCCGCGAAATTTTAAGCTGCTGAAAACGAATGACACACCAGTTGCTCGAAGTTTTGTATTATCTTTATTCTTGAATTAGGTGACTGCATGCAAAATAAAATGATAAGAATTGAGTTATTTGTTGATCTAATTACATAAATTGCCACTCAGTCTCAAGTGAACGTTGTAGATAAATAATTATTTAAATTTCAAGAAAGTGACGAGCAAGCTGCAGCTATATATAGCAGGTCAATTATTATCTTTTAATTTTTTTCTCAAGTTATTATCGGCGGCAGGAAATGAAAAGTTAATATATTTTAAATTGTGATAAGTTCCACCCCCCACAATTGTTTTAAAACACATATGGTGTACTCATCAGTCTAAAGCCGTCCCGTTTAGAATGAAGAGCTACTTAGAGATCTTGTTGTGGTTTTGTGTCATCAACAGTTCAATGCAAAATACGAACAACAATGAAGTTTCGGGGCCAATAGATGGAGAAAAACTGCAGTTGATTTTTCCAGGTATTTTCTGACTTATAGATAAAACATCTTTTTGTCTAAGAAGATAATATTTAAACGGGGGCTATTTTTTTTTTTTTTTTTTTTTTTTAAATAAATAACTATAATATAATACTTTACAAGTGAAAAATCATTGCATGAACATTTTATATAAAAGAAAAATATTAATTGGGTGATTTTCAATTTTTTGTTGCATTATTCTTTTTATATTATATTTTTTTACATTATAAAAAATGTGATTGGGAGATTTTTTTATTTTAAAACTGGTATTTAATAAAAATAAATAAATAAGTATATAAACAAATTAACAATACTTGGACCCTAATATTTTTTGCAGGCACTAAATGGTGTGGGCAGGGTAACATTGCCACCCATGAAAACGACTACGGAGCCTTCATCAACACTGACATGTGCTGCAAGGCTCACGACTATTGTCCGGAATATATTTCAGCGGGAGACACCAAGTATGGGCTCACCAACAACGCTATGTTCACCAAGTAAGTGCGGAGCGGATAGTCTGCTGAAATGGAGTATCAACCTTAAATTTTTTTTATTGTGGATAGAGGGTGCAAAGTCATGCTACTCTGATTTTTTTTTAGATTCTTTAGAGCCTGGGAACTATTTTTTAAAAAAATATTTAAAGTACAGAGAAAGTGATGCCTCTCTTAATAAAAAGATAGGACCTAAAAGGGACTAAAATTTGCATCCTCTGTCCATTTTTAATGTGAAAATTTGTGAGGTCGATACTCCATTAACTTCTTATCTTAATATCCACAGAGTACAATGCGACTGCGACATTGCATTCCATGGATGTTTGAAAGAAGCAAATTCATTCGTGTCCCAAAAAGTTGGTTCTACATATTTTGATATTGTCGGCAGCGAGTGTTTTAAAAAAGAATATCCAATCGTCAAGTGCTCAAGATATTCACCGTGAGTACATTTTTGTAAAATTAATGTGCTAAAAAAATAACAGCAGAATGCATGCAGACACAAATTCTGACATTTTTTTGAGGGACAGAGGTTTTATATATAATACCTAAAAGCCACAGAAAAAAATTCAAAACAATTATTCTTTTATCCAATTTTTTTAGCTGATATTTTAGTTTGGCTCTCCATGGGAAAGCCCTGTGCTAAAAATTAAAACAAAAAAATCAGACTGAAGAATTGTTTTTTAATTTTGTTTTTTCTGTAACTTTTAGGTCTCTCAAAAAAATTCAGAATTTTTGTGTGTCTGCTAAGGTTTACATGTTAATTAATAGGACTACATCAATCAGCTGATCCGTGTTATCTTCCCATTAATTTTGTAGTGTAAAGTTGAAAAAGAACAAAGTTAAAATTAGACTTCCTGAGATAATTTTTATTTCGCTATAATCCACAATGATTATGATGATTACAGGGTTATAAAGACGAGATGCTTGGAATACGAACTGGATACCTCAAAACCAACGGAATGGCAATTCTTTGACAATCCACTCTACTAAATAACCATGAAAACATCCCTTCGTCACTACACAAAACCTTCCGGAAAAAAAAACAGTGAAACAGAAATAAAATCATATCGGCATACAGTAGCAAGAAAAGGGTGCATGTATATATTGGTAGCAAAGTTCATTGTGAATTTGATCATAATATATTTATGTTTGATTGTGTAAAATAATTTCTATAGTGTGTGGACATTAGCTGTTTTACTATTTAGCTATCAATGGACATCAGCCCTTTTCTTTGCTTGCAATATTCTCTTTTCAGACAGATAAAACATAAAAATTTCTTTTCTAAAATTTGTAAAAATTAAAATAAAATAGCATTTTCCCAACATAAAGTATTTTCATTTAAAACTGCAATGTATTTATAAGCTATTAAATTTTATGTTTTTTGTTGCATTAATTTTACTTCAAAAATATATAGGTTAATCTTTTTCAAACAATATTCTATTCTATATTAAATTGGTGCAAATGGTTTTTGTACAAAAATAAATATTGTAATTTGTTGGATTATCTTCTAAGAGTACATTTTAATCTCTAAAAATATTTTTAAAAGATTTTCTACTTTCCAAGAAACGTGACGCATTTTGAGTCAAAACCCTATATTTTTTTGCATTCTAAGTTAATGAAACTTTATATGTATATATATATGTTCCACATAAACTAAAATTTATCAGTATTAATGGTGACTTTGGCTTGTATTTTGTTTTTATTATTATTGTCAGTGATTGTGTTTGATAGTGTTAAATAACTTATGTAAATGTGTTTAAGTTTGATGTTTTTATGTTGTATTTTGTCCAATTTTGACTTGAACATATGTTTGTCTTGTACAACCAAAAAGAAGTTCCAAAATAAAAAAATAAATAAAAATTTATATATATAATGTTAAACCAGCTGAGATTTATAGATACATTTAGACTACATAAAATTTGATTCTAATAAAGGGAGTTATGTTATTTCCTAAAAAAAGTTAATAATGGAAACTCAGAGATTACATAAGCACTCTATATATACAAAAGATTGTGACACCTTTTCAAAAGACCAAATCTAAATTTAAACAACTACAGGCAAACACCTGAAGAAAATTACAATTCTATTAATTCACACAATATTATATTCATATTTTTTAACTTTTTGATATTTATTAATCAAAGTACATTTTTCTACTTTATATTGAACACAAAATCATTTCTTTAATATTAAAAAGAAACACAATCTATACTCACTAAGTTTTTAAATGTATACGGATTAAGAAATGCTACAAATGGTTAAATTTCTTGCTAAAAAAAATTAAAATTTATTTATAGAAACAATCAACAGTATCTTATTAAAATTTTTACTTTTATTTTTTTCAACATTTAATAAATTTTTATTATTATAAAATAAATGTATGTACTTTTTATTTAATTCTAATTCTAATTTTTTTAATAGTTTTGAGTTCTACGAATTTTAACTTAATAATTACTTACAGTACTAACTTATCATGCACGTTTCTACTGACAATTTATAATAATAAATTTACATAAATAAAAAAAACTTAAAAAGAAAAAAGGTAGACTTTTTTTTGTCTCTGGACTGACAAAATGAAAAATTGAGACAAAAATTGAAGAACATAAAATGAAACAAGACAGTAAAAAGGTTGCTACAATAATAATTATTCATTTGCAAAATAGCAAAACTAAGAGTTGTACACCAACAACAATATATGTAACTTATTGTAAATGCATCTCATTAAACATTTTTGGGAGAGAAAATATGTAATTTAATGTAAATATTGAGTCTATTTTGTTACAACAAATCAAGTTAAAATTTTATGTGACAAAATACATTCAACTCCCAGAAAAATATGAAAAATTCATAATACATTACTAAAAATTATTTATCCAAATTCACAATAAAATAATATAGATTGACCATACCTTCTATAAAATCTTGACAGTTTGGGGCTTGTACCATTTTTAGTTGAGAAAACATCCTTTTCTCTTGTTTTTAGGTCCAGATATAAATTAATGTTTTCATCTGATGACACTAGTTGTGATGCTACAAATTTTTGTTGTTATACCTAAAAAATATTGCAGGGTATTTTCTCAATTTTTTTAATGGATATTAAAGTAGAGTCAGCGAGTTGAGTGCGCAGTGCATGACGGGAATGACGTCACGCACTATATATGTGCATACGAAAAAGTTACGTCGGCTCCTCAAAAGCTGCGCAGTAGAAATTTATGCAAGTTGCGCAATACGAGCATCTGCTGAAGTTATATAGTGTTGTTGATCCCGTTGATCCAGTCAGCAGTTAACCCGTAGACCGCAACATTTGAAATGAAAATTTTCCTCGGATTTTGGTATTGTATCAGAATTTTCTCAAAATTTTTATGAAGGGCTAATAAAAGTTATGACACTTTCTGATTCACCATAATATGTTCTATCTTAGAATATTTTTTAAACACATTTTACGGGAGATTGCGAAAGAAATTAAAGTTCGAATAAAAAAGAAGCCACGTTTTTCGAGCGTTAGCATGGAGTAGATGGACGAAGTCATCGACTTTTAGACCCAAATGCTCAGAATTTTTACGAAGGACGGTCTCAACTGATTTCAGATGCTTATTTATGGTGCTCCAAAGTAACTTTTTACATGCAAGAGAATGAGCTTTACCATCGGTCAATTTTTCGCTCACTCTACTTTAATTAAGGGTAAGATAACACAGATCAGCTGTCGATCAGCTGATCTGTGTTATCTTACCCTCAACCTTAGCATTACCAAGGTATTTTTTGTCCCACGCTTTACCAAGGGGAGGAGGGAGGGTAGAAATGACCAGCTATTTAAAGCACATGTTAAAAAAAAGTTAAAGTTTTTTTCTCACTTTTCACTTTTTTGTTTTGTGGAAAGTGATTGCTGGGATTACAATTTTTTTTTTTAATTTTTAAGAGCAATATTTTACACCTTCTTAAAAATTTAAGGGTTGGACCCCTGGTACTACTAGGGTTAAAACAAAAATAAAAAGTAGGTCATCAAGTCCCGAACTCCTCCTCTAGATGTAGAGGTCGAAGTCGACTCTGCGGGAGGAGTAGAAGTTGCTCTCGGTGCCCACTTTGCGGACCACCACCGTGTCCTTGAAGTAACCGTCCTTGACCCACGCCAGCATCTGGGCGGAGGTGTGAGGGCCGTGGATGTCATCTTTCTCCTCACTCCACTTGAACTCCCAGCTCACCTCTGCAATCAGTTGGTGTCAGAAGGTTCCGTAGAACTCTTTACAAGCTTGCATGAGTTTTCTGTTGCAAATGTACTTTTGTACCAACATAAAAAAAAATAAAAGTTAAAAAAATAAAATAAATAAATAAATAAATAAATAAATAAATAAATAAATAAATAAATAAATAAATAAATAAACAAATAAACAAATAAACAAATAAACAAATAAACAAATAAATAAATAAATAAATAAATAAATAAATAAATAAATAAATAAATAAATAAATAAATAAATAAATAAATAAATAAATAAATAAATAAATAAATAAATAAATAAATAAATAAAAATTTTAAATAAACCAACTTACCGTCAGTTCCGGCCAGGTCCTCAGACCCTGATGGCTTGTCTGCAGTCTCTGTTACGCCTGAGGATTCCTCCATTTTGTTCTCCTCATCGGCCAGCCGTGCCTTCTCTTTCTCGTCAAAGTCGTCTGCGTACATGTCCAGGACGTCAGCTGGCTTTGCAGCAGGGGGCGGCATGGCCTTGGCAGCAGCTCCCGCAATCTGACGAGGAGAGAGGAAGTTAGTTGCATCTAAGGTACTTACTAATTATATTTTAATATTTAAAGGAAGGGTAGACAAGTATTCAAAGGAAGAGTAGAAGGTAGGTTTGGCTGGAGGTGATTGCAGAATGTTTGAAGAAAAGGCGTGTCAGAAGTACTTTGTGCAATAGAAAGTGCAGAAGGCAAAAGAGTATCTGATGAAAGTAGAGTATTTGTTATAAGAATAGACTACCGTGAAGGTCTATCTATGGATGACCAAGGTAATAATGCTGCTGGCTTACCCCGTAAGGGATATGGTGGCATATTATGAATGTATGTATTTAGTATATAGCGTTTGCTTGGCTTTGTTGTTGTTTACAATCAGCAGTAGGTACCGAGAGAGGGAACTGGAATCACTTAATTTATTCCTCCTAATTTAACATATTTTAATTTTTTTTAACAATAATATATACGTAAGAAATAAATATACATAACTTGAACATATACATTTTTTTTATTTTACCTAGTTTCCTTATCATTACTTTTTGTTGTTCCGTTTCCCCCTCGTATTCAAAAGTCCGCGGGGTAAGCAATGGCCGGTGATTGGCTGAATTTTTTTAAAAATATTAGGGTCAATATCAGTGCATAAGTGTCGTAAAATGGTCATTATTGACGTGAAATTTGGAGTCGATTTACATTTTATTTAATGATTTATTGTATTTTTCACAGATATCATTGGCAAATATTGTATTTTTTTCCATTTACTTGACATCTCAATCTATCAAATAAAATAATTGTCAAATGTACCACGATTGTCATATTGCAGAAAATAAATAGTTTTTGGTATGCTACTACCATGTTAAATAGGTGCTTTTTGCCTACATTCACGTGACGTCATATTTTTGTGACGTATGGTGAAAGACCCGTATACAGTAGTTTGAATTTCTAAATCAAAATAAAGTTATGAACCGTCAAAAAAATTTTTTTTAAACCTATAACACTCTAAAAATTGTGACATCATAATAAATCTTTCCCTATGCTTGTATGTTAAATATTTGCATGACTATGACATCACAGCGTTTTGTAGCATGATTTTAAGGTTGTTATACAGTTAGAAAATGTTAAAAAAAAAAGTGTCAATGCATAAATCAAGATCCTCTTAGATCCAAATGTGAAATAAAATACAAAAAAATAATAATAATGAAGATTTTGTATTGGATAGAAGAGTCCTATGTAATTAAAATTATATTATGATACTAGATAATAATTACTAATAATAAGTACTTCATTAAAAAAAAAAAGAAAGAAAATTAATTAGATATGGAACTTGCAAATTTATTTACAACAAAAATTTAAAGGTAACAATTAAAATCAACCTAATGTCATTCCATTATTTCTTAAATTTTGCTTGCTCTTGTTTAAAGCCTCATGTCAAATCAAATTCCCTTATTTCATTGTCAATTAATTCTGATTCATTTTTCTTATCATTACACAAATAAGAATCTTCTAATCTTTCCATGGCAGACGTGACCATTTGGTTGATTGAGATGTCATCTTTAGGCACACTCAACTTGTGTCCTTTTAGCAAATAAAGATCCAGGTTCATATTAAATTTTTTAAACCTGTCGACTGTTTCGTCAAAAATATCAAAGATTGAATTATCAGTAACACTTTCTGTGTTTAAGCTTCTGGTATTAAAATTATCAATGTCAAAGATTGAATTATCAATAACATTTTCTGTGTTCAAGCTTCTGGTATTACACCTAACAGCGTCAAAAACATCAAAGATAGAATTATCAGTAACATTATCTGTGTTCAAGCTTCTGGTATTACACCTAACAGCGTCAAAAACATCAAAGATTGAATTTTCAGTAACATTTTCTGTGTTCAGACTTCTGGTATTACAAACTGGAATGTTATGAATAATTAAAGTATCATCAGAAACTGTGAAACTGGCTCTGTCTTTAATTGATTCAATTTTTCTTGTGAGGTTCTTAGCAAAAAGATTTTTTTGGTAATTTGCAAATTTTTGAGCTGGAGTTTCATTATTTAATTTGGGTATTTCACTATTTAATTCATTATTAGGATGTTCTTCAGACATATCATAATCAAGAAATGAAATTATTGAATTTTTTTGACCTTTTACTTGCCGTACAAAATTAAAAATATATTTAAATTCTCCATTAATTGTACCATCAAGACTAATTTTCCATTCATTTGGACTGGTTGAAATTGTTCCTTTGATTTTGGAATATTGCTTGAGGTCTTTCAAATGTTGCGCTACTTGAATTAATGATTCCACTGCCTTATCTTGGTCCATATTTCCGTTCTTCAGACCTTCTTTGACATTTAGTAATAGTTCTTCAAATTTATCACTCATTTTTTTATAAAATATCAATTTTAGATATTTGATTTCTTAATTTAAAATATCTGTGATAACTTAAAGAAGTTGTTTTCAAAATTTGAAAAATTTATCAACTTCTTTTTGTTTATATTGTTGTAATTTGTTGACAAAAATATAAACAGTTACAAATTGAGTCTGTACAGTAGCGCTCTAATTTTCTATTTGATTTATACAGTGGCTAATTGTTGAACTATTATATTTAGCTCTTGCTTCATGAGGTCAAGAGGGAATAATTAATAAAATAAAAAATACTTTGTTTTTTATATAAATGAAAAATGTTTGCAGTAAAATAGGAAGTGAAATAAAAGTGTTCCTCGGCAGTTTTTTTTTCTTCTATAGACCAATAAGTTAGAAAATTTGATTTTTTTTCTCAATAAATATTAAAGTTATTAATTTGAAAACATCTCCTAACCCCACATTTATTTAGGGGTCTTCTGATGAAACCAGAGCTTGTTTTCCTGTAAAAAAATTTTAATGCCAAAAAAGCATTTTCAAGTGTGTTTTTTTTTACATGGTAGGTTTGGATAGGACAAAGGGTAAGGTAATATGGATTAGCTGATTGATGTAGTCCCATTTGATTAATTAACATGTAAACCTTAACAGATTTACAAGTTTCTGAAATTTCTTTGAGAGATAGATTTCAATACCTAAAAGCTACAGAAAAAAATATTCAAAACAATTAAATAAGCCAATTTTTTTTTTAAGGTAGAGATAACGTCGAACAGCTGTTCGACGTAATCCCCTTTGATTAACGTGTAAACCTTAGCAAATTGACAAAAATTCTGAAATTTTTTTGAGAGGCAGATATTAGTGCATATAAGCCATAGCAAAAGTTTCAAAAACATTTAACGAGCCGATTTTTTTAAATTAATTTTTTAGTTTGGCTCTCCATGGGAAAGCCCTATGCTGAAAATTAAAAAAATTAATTAAAAAAAATTGGCTCGTTAAATCGTTTTGAAATTTTTTCTATGGCTTTTAGGCACTAATATCTGCCTCTCAAAAAAATTTCAGAATTTTTGTCAATTTGCTAAGGTTTACATGTTAATCAAAGGGCATTACGTCAATCAGCTGTTCGGCGTTATCTCTGCCTTAAATTAAGTTTCTAATTTGGCTCTACATGGGAAAGCTCTATGCTGAAAATTAAAAAAAAATAATAATAATTTAAAAAAAACATTGGATTGAAGAAAAGTTTTGAAATTTGTTCTGTGGCTTTTAGGTACTAAAATCTGTCTGTAAAAAAAAAAAAATCAGAATTTTTGTGTGTTTTCTAAGGTTTACATGTTAATCAAATGGAACTACGTTGATCAGCTGATCCATGTTTAACGTTTGCAAGACTCACGGTTCTGGAGATCTGTTCGAAGGTCTCCTGGTAGACGTTCATGTTTCCGGTTCCGTTGAGAAGGTCGTTGGCCAGCTCCGTGAGTGCCAGCATGGCCACCTTGTCGCCCGAGTCAACCTCCATCTGACTCTGCCCCTTCTTCTTCAGCTTGAGACGCTGAGAGGCCGTCAAGGACGTGCTGCCACCTGGAGGAGAAAATCGGAAAAAAAGAGAGAGAATGTTCTTTAATAGGAAGCCAAGTTTAAATTTAATTTTAAAGAGACGAAGTGTTGAATGGGGCATTTTGTACTCTTAGAGGCTTCAAGTCAGCTGATTTTGCGGTGTTCCCACCGTCCTTTCTAAAATCCTATGTAAAAAAAAAATGCTTTTTTGTCATTAAAAAAAAATAGAGGAAAATAAATTTTGATTCTTTATCAAAAGACCCCCTAAACGAGGGGTAAATGTTTTCAAATTAAAAACTTTGTTAGTTAGAAAAAAAAATCAAAGTTTCTAACATTGTGGGGAAAAATTTCCCGCCGGAGAACATTTGAAGCCTCTATTGAGTATGTAAATAAAATTTTAGTATCATGAAGTACTGATTTTAATATCAAAAACTTTGAACAGTTAGTATTTTATTTATTTTGATATTTCAAGAGTGGCATTATCACAATGAAAAACAATAAACAAGGTTCACACCCAACTAAAACTTACCAAGGCGTCGCAAGGCCTTGCCGACTGACTCTCCCGGCTGCAGAAACTCGAGGATTTTCTTGTAGGAGGAGATATGGTCGAACGGTGGAGATTCATCGTCACTGTCACTGTCGCTGCCGTCGCCTCCCTCCTTCTTTGCCCCCTCCTCTCCAGGCTCCTCTTTACGTACCTACGAGACAAAATATCAGTTTCTTAGCTGTCGCTATTTGCATATGTGCATCATATTCTGTTACAAAATTATAGAACTGTTATATTTACAAAATAGTCAAAATACATGAAAAAATTACCTTAACCCAATCAATATTATCAAGCCAGTGATCTTTGACCTCTCCTGTATCCTTGTTAAAATGATAATGACCGTCTGCATCGAAATGTCCTTCTTCCATTTCTTCTTTCATGTTGAAAGGAGTGATGGGTACGTCTCCATCGAACTGGGCAGTCGCGTCCTCTTGCCCTGTGATTATAAATTAGAGTTAGGACATGGTACTCAAAATGTAAACACACTTTATGATACCTTCAATGTCATCTTCGGCGAGGATTTGATATGCCTTTTCATCAGTATCGCTCTCATCTTCATCTGAATCTAAAGAGTTCTTCTTTATCCCAACTTTAACTTCAGGTTTCTTAGCTTCAATAGCATCATCTAATAATATTATTTCAGGCTCTTCTTCTAACTTTCTTTTCGGCATTTTTAATAAAAAAAATTAACTTTTCAATAAAAATTATCAATCAATGTTTTTTTAACAGCTGATACGCGCCATTTATCAAAACAACCACTTTTTAAAATTAAATTTATTTATAAAACTATTGATTTAAAATAAAAATAATACAAAATATAATTTAATTAATTATAATTATAATTAAAATAATATTTTTAAATGAAATAACACTTGTTATAAATATGAAATTATAATTAGAAAAATTGATAATTTATGAAAATCTGGCAACCTTGCATGCAGCGCTGGGAAATGTAATCATGGAGGAAGAGACAACAACTGGTAATTTTATTTTGATTTTTAGACTTCAATTCTTAATATTTCTCATTAAAATATTTGACAAACCAAAGAAGATAGTTTAAATAACAAGTGTAAATGGTATCAGGTCGCGGTTATGTCTGATATTGCTGGAATTGTAGATATCAAAGTGGGCGTCTGCGGGGGCTGTGTGACGTTTTGAAGCTGGTCACTGCAGTGGGTTATTTAGCCTTGAAGCAGTCCTGAAAGTTTTTTTTTTAGCTGTCACCACTTTTATAAGCTTTATGAATTCTTAGAAGTTAAAAAATTACTGCTTTTAATTCTATATATGTCCAGTAATAAAGGTATGACAAGAATATTATGAATTTTTGACAAATTAATGTAAAAAAAAAGTATTTTTTTATTTTTTTGTAGGCTTTGGTGAATTATTTTAAATTATGCTAATTACAACTTTAATTACAGTAATAATTGCATTGTATTCTTTATGATAAATATTTTAAGGTTTCTGACATTTAATTGACGGCATTTCGTTCTTGTTTAAGCTGTCATATTTACATAATTGTGATGTTACAAGACCGGAGAGTTACGAATGTAATTCCATTTTTAGCAGATGATGGAGAGCCGTCAATTTGTGCGGCGTGTCGTAACGAGTTGGAGGAAGGAGATTTCGTCCATGCCTTAAACCAAGACTGGCACCTCGAGTGTTTCAGGTAAAACCGGGGAATTTAATTTACACATCACAATCTTTACTACTGCCTCACTTGCCAGAGCTACAAATTCAATAGAGATTTGCAATTTGGGAGATGTAAGAAGAGTCTGTCAATATCAAAATAGTTTTGGTTCACCACGCCTTCATAGACTGCGTGGTGATGCCTACAAACAAAGCATGAGTGTAGTAACAACAAATTTATACTTAAATTTATTTCACATATTTTATGAGGACTTGGCGAAGCCATTGCTTATAAGCCCTATAACTTAAATCACTGGCAATATGACATGGAGGCTTCAAGTGTTCCGCAGCGGGAAAATTTTCTCCATAAGCCTCCATGTTAGAAAATTTGATTTTTTTTTTTCAGCAACTTTTAAAGCTATTAATTTGAAACCATCTTCTACGTCCCATTTAGAGATCTTCTGATGATGAATCAAAAGCTTATTTTCTTCTAAAAAAAAATTCTTTAATGTCAAAAAAGCAATTTTGAGGGTTTTTTTTTTACATGGGTTTGAATAGGACGGTGGGAACACCACAAAATCAGCTGACTTGAAGCCTGTATCGGGAGCTTCTACACAATGACGTTGTTGATTTATGGCAGGTGCTCTGCCTGCGATGCTGCTCTCTCCAACTGGTACTTTGAGAAGGACGGCCTGCTGTTCTGTAAGGACGACTACTGTGCCAAGTACGGAGAATCTTGCCAGCAATGTAACCAGGTACGTCATACTTTGTTACAGAATTATCAGTTATCTTTCAGTTTGATAAGAGTCAGTTTCAACTGGACTTAAATATTATTTTTGATGGCCTGATATTTATAGGGTCTGGCCTGATTTTTTTTTACCACAAAAAATTAAAAGAATAAATAATAATTCACATTTATTTAATTAATCTATTTGTACTGTTCAAAACAGAATTGTCATTTATTTTTAATTTATATTACGTCAATAGGAAATGTCTTATGTAACAAGAACATAATTTTCCCTTTACTATTTTCCAGGTGATCATTTAAGAAGGAATAATTTGAACTCCATTCTTTGAAAATTTATAAATTAATTTTTTAATTTGTCAAATTGTTTCTTTGTTTTAACAGCTGTTTTCCAAGAAGCTCTTTTAATTTAGAATGAAACTGATAGCAGTTTATTAATAAAAATTTAATATTTCCTCAGGTAATCACTGGTCCAGTGATGGTAGCGGGGGACCACAAATTCCACCCAGAATGTTTCTGCTGCTCGTCATGTGGAGGTTTCATCGGAGACGGAGAGGCCTATGCTCTCGTGGAGCGCTCCAAGCTCTACTGCGGCCAGTGCTACAAGAGACAGATGCGGCCGCTGTTGGGCCGACAGCCTACCGCTGCCACCCCCGGCAAGCCTCAGCACTCAATTCGATTGGTGGAAATCCCGCCGGTACCGGCCAATCAAACGGGACCTCGGTCCGTCAAACTGAGCCTGGAGGGAGAGGGGGTGGGAGGGGGATATCTGGCTCCACACCCCATTGGATGTCGTGGTCTACGAATCTCAGAGTGAGTATTTGGGCACTGTGGAATATGTCACTTTTTTATGTACAATTTGTATATTTTAATACTTTGTGTAACATTAGTTCTTTGTGTAACATAATTTGGGAATTAGAGTGAAGTAAAATTAAAAACTTTGGTTAATTTTCTTTCTTTACATCTTGCTTCTTCCTGTTTTGAATAAAATTAATCTAGTCATCTAAAAATACAATTAATTAAAAATAAAAATACTGTCAATTTTTACAATTCTACAACCTTCATGAATTTTTTATTGCATATTTAGACAGAGGACCTCGAGTTATTACATTTTTTTTTTGAAGATTTTTTGAACCCTTTAATATCCTTAAATTTGTAAAACGCTGTGACGTCAGAGTCATGCAAATATTTAACACTCAAGCATAGGAGAAGACGTTGCATGACAATGACGTCACAGCGTCTTTCCCCTTGATTTTGAGTTAGTTTAAAAAAATCTGAAAAAAAAAAACTCTAAACTACTCTATTCAAATATGCAATAAAATTTTCATGAATGTTGTCCATGTATTAATTTTATCGAACATTCCCCCATCTTTGTACATAATTTTCAACAAAAGCTCCCAATGTAAATACAGCCTACTAACACGACTAACTCTCTGCGACACCGCCAGTTTCCTGTGTAGCATTGGGGGCAAGATGGGAAAGTTGGCAGCATCGTTCCTCCACGCAGCGCTGGCCATGTGCTGTCACGTGGCTAGACAGAGGTACCAACTGTCTAATATCTGTCCTGCTTGTACCACCGCTTGTCAGCTTGCCTACCTTTTCTCTGAATATTTTATATTGTACTGTATTTAAAACAGAAATAGAATGTTGACTAAAGCACTGTCAAATAAAAAATGTTGCTGTAGTCATACCATAATTTTAAAAGATAGAGATTAGTTACTGTACCTGCATTTTCCAACTTAAAACTTTGTGTTTCAAATTAGTGTTGTTATTCAGTATTCAAATTTAAATATTTCACTATTGATTATAAAAAAACAAACAATTATATACCTTCCACGAACTAGAAAATTACAATTTTCCCTGCTCTTTCTATGCTGTACAATGCTTCATTTTAGAGTATTTGGATGGAAGCCAAACTTTTGTTTTCTGTAAGCTATTGTTGACATTTTATAATTATTGAGCAATTAAATCTAGGGAAATCTTTAAGTTTATTACTGCAACCAAATTAATAAAATTATTACTGTATCACTGCAAGAAGGATTTTGTCCTTTAAATTTACAGCTTGATAAGAAAATTCCATTCCTTGTAAATTTTTTTTGCTTGAAATACCTGGCTTATGTTATGTTCTTACTAAATCTTGAATATTTATATTAATTTCTCTGTACTGTTCTTTCGTCTTAACAATATTTATAGCTATTTTCAAGAAAATTGATACTTCATCAATAACAGTGAAAGAAAGCACCCTAATATTATATGCAAGTTCAATGTACTGCTAGCATGAATTTGTAAATCTAGTACTTTCTGCTAGGAGATTTAATAAGCATCTTGCTTCATGTTTGGCATCAACATTGTGTCGTAACTGCTTGTCTAAATTGTTTCCATCTGTGTGACTTGGGGAGCCAACTTACATTTGTCTCTCAGAGTTTCAAGAGAGTGCTCCCTTGAATCTGTAATAAGAAGTAGGCTCTGTTAATATGCTGTAAGTAGAGGAAAATGTGTAGCAACTTATTAACTGTTAATTCATTCCAAAATATATTCATAATTAATTGTAATTTTCTAATTTTTGTCATTATTTAGTAAAGTATCATTATTTTATGCATTCAATTCCAGTACTTAATATTGCTATAGAGTACAGCACCTCATTTCTTTAATTTCTCAAGTCGCTAACTTACTTAACATGAACTCCAGTAGTTCTAATTAATTCCCACCCAAAATGTTACTCTCCCTAGCACCCCCCCAGCTCTCTGACGGTGACATGTTTGCAGACTGGACATGAGCTCGGAGCTGATGACGCTGCACATCGGTGACCGAATCCTCGAGGTGAACGGAGAGCCGGTGGCCGAGCAGCCTCTGGAGCATGTGGAGAACCTACTGAGGTACTCCAACACCGTGCTGCAGGTACGCTTGTTTGTTTGTTTGTTTGTTTGTTTGTTTGTTTGTTTGTTTGTTTGTTTGTTTGTTTGTTTGTTTAATTTTTTATTAAATTTAATATTTTTTATTTATTAATTAAATTGTCTTTATTTAGTTATTAATTTATTTGCTTAACCAATTATTTATTTAATTAATTTTTTTTTGTATTTATTCACCCTTTCATTTAAATAATTTGTTTACATATAAATTTATTTACATAACTTAAGTGATAGTTTTGTATTCATTCCCTAGAATGGGACGATCTATCGCTATGAAAACACTCTCTCCCTGTGTCCACAGCTGACGATAGAACACGATCCTGACGCCCTACGTCCTCGCCACCTGGTGACCCCAGTGACCCCCCCTCGCACCTCCTCCCCTCTCTCCTCCCCCCTCTCCCCCTCGAAGGATCGAGAACGTCTCTTCAAGCGTCGTGACGAAGGCTACATCAGCGGCTCTCGCTCGAGGCAGCTGCGTCGCACGGCCGCCGCCCACGCTGGCAACAAGTCGGGATCATGTGGGTCCCCGGGAAGCAAGGAGAGGTCGTCTTCAATGTCACGACTCCTGGACGGGTGCGTTTACTTTTCTCACTGAAATACATTACATGACACCTTATCATAGCTTATACATGGCCATATACATTGCATAGTTTACGGGTTAAGCCAGCAGTATTATTACCTTGACCATTATTAAATTGACCTCTTCTACACTCGATCTTTTACACTTTGATTTTTGTTCCACTTGCTTCAGAATTGCTTTTAATACTCTTTTGTCTTCTATTCACTAAAATAAATACTGTACGTGGTATAAAAACGGTCTTCAAGACTAGTGTTATGAAAAGTGAAAATAAAAAATTTGAATTTTGTAACTATTTCATAAAGTTTCCTTACAATTAAATTTTATAATACTGTAATTATACTACTCCACCTAGCTTATTAATGTATTGGGTACAGGATACCGATGAACTGATGAAGAAATTTGATTTTGTTTAATCTCTTGATCAAAGACTGATTTTTTAATTTATTTTGTGTCTGATTGAGATCTTTAGAATCAACAATGTTATACTACAACATATTACAAGCTGGCACTGACGGACTTTTTTCTCTCAGGGTAAGCCCCAGCAACAAGGACGAGGGATGTGAGCTCTCTCGCACCCGCAGCTTCCGAGTGGAGCAGCCCAGAAGCTCCCAGCGAGTGTTCCGAGGCTCCGATCTCGTCAAGGGAGAGTTGTTGGGCAAGGGCTTCTTCGGGCAGGTCTTCAAGGTCACCCACCGAGCAACTGCCGAGGTGAGACTGCAGCAACTTGGAGGACATTTTTATACTACAGGAAATTTTTTAACAAACTTGAAATTTATTTTGTAGAAATCAATAGAGAGCACTAAATTATGTTAAAATTTTGGCTATCTTTTTCTATGGCTCCTCTAAATATAGTGTGTATTTATCACTTTTTGATAATTTGTGTTTTAATGGGTCCTTTTCTTTCATTAAAATAAATATTGATTTTTCATATAAAATAAAAAATATAAAAATATTTACAAATAAAAGAAAATTTTTAACACCCTACATGTCTTTTTTTTTTTTTTTTTTTTTTTAGAAATTAATAGACGGCACAAATTATGTTATATTTTTTTTAAAAAAATGCCAGGAAATATTACGGTACATACATAGCATGACGCCATATCCCTTTACGGGGTAAGCCAGCAGCATTATTACCTTGGCCGTCTAGAAAGTATTAAATTTATTAAAAGTGCTGCTGGTTTGAACCCACGTCCCTTTTATTAAAAAGTGATGCCTATGTCTAGCTTTTTTTTGTTTTTTTGTGATGATAATATTTTGATGTTGTAATTGATCAACAATCGTTGTTTCTCAGGTGATGGTGCTCAAAGAACTGTACAGAGTGGACGAAGAGGCCCAGAAGAATTTCCTCAAAGAGGTGAGATGAAACTTTTACTGAATTATCTTCTCTTAAAGTTGACTAATTTAACATGGAAGTTTCATTTCTCCATGTTAAATTAGTCAACTTTAAAAATTCATAACTCAAAAACTAGATCGTATTTGTACACCTGATATTTTAGCTACTGATAGGGGATGTAGAGGAGAACATTTTAAGATATGTTTCATAATTTTCATGTATGGTAATTTTTTTTAACATTGGGCGTGTTACCTTATCTTATACAAACTCTGACGTTGCCAGGTTGCGGTGCTGCGCAGTCTGAACCACCACAACGTGCTGGGGTTCATCGGGGTGCTCTACAAGGAGCGACGTCTGCATCTCGTCACGGAGTTCATCCCCGGGGGCACTCTGAGGGACCTCCTTCATGACCCTGCAGAGCCCCTGCCCTGGGAGCAACGTGCAAACTTCGCTAAGGACATAGCCGCGGGGATGGCGTACCTGCACTCGAGAAACATCATCCACAGAGACCTCAACTCACACAACTGTCTTGTCAGAGAGGTGGGACTTTACGTTAGATGTTGTTTTGGTGATTTTACTGTATAATGTTGACACTTTTTTATGTGTAATATGCAAGTTTAAATAAACCCAATGCTTTGACGCTTTGCATCTTCTGACGATGCAACCATTTGATTCAAACAACATTTTTATTTATTTATTTATTTATTTATATATTTTTTTAATTTTGACAGCATTATTTATTTATAAAACACAATACATTATAATAAAAAAAACATCACTAACCCCCTCTGCTCTTCAGGATCGCACGGTGGTAGTTGCTGACTTCGGTCTCGCCCGCATCATCTCCTCGTCCCCGGGCGCTGGGGCGAGTTTGGGCCGCGGGGCTCGCCTCGGGACGGGACGACGAACCCCGGGCACCCCGGGCAGCAGCAGACGAGGCGAGAGGAAGAAGAGGTACACGGTGGTGGGAAACCCTTACTGGATGGCCCCGGAGATGATGAAGGGAAACAAGTACGACGAGAAAGTGGACATCTTCTCATTTGGAATCGTGCTGTGTGAGGTGAGACTGGCTTAGAGTGAGCCTCAAATTGAGAACAAAATCAGGGCGACAGAAATACTGAAGCTTCATACGTTTTATGTCTGTATAGCTTTATTTTTGTATTAGTTATGTTTGGAAATGGAATTAGTATCTCTTATAAGCAGGATCAAATTATTCACTGCACCATACATTAATTAATCCAAATAATTAATAGTTAAGATGTGAAATAAAATTATTGTATCCTGTATTATAAGCAAGAGCAAATAATCATTTAGCTTATTTTACATTAATTTATCCAATTAATAATTTAGGTCTGTGAATGACATATTTGCAATGTGTTCATGATATTAAATAGAAGGTTATGTTGGTCCCACTATTCTAAAAATGAGACAGTGTACTTAACTCTAACGTTGCTTTCTCCCCAGATAATTGGCCGTGTTCATGCGGACCCAGACTACTTGCCTCGTAGCTCTGACTTCGGCCTCAGCCAGAACATTTTCCTCGAGAAGTTTTGTGACAACTGCCCGGAGCCACTCTACCGAGTCGCCTTTCTGTGCTGTGACCTCAACCCTGATAAGAGGTCAGTGAACCCTTGCTAATTGTTGTTCTAATTTGTTTAGGATTATTGTCAGTATGATAATTATTTTTGTATGAAGGGGCATCATCAAAGGCTTAAAGCCCGATTTTAGGCTCAATTTTCCATTTTTTCATATCAGAATCGGGCCTTGCCTTCAGTAGTTAAACCTGTGGTTTGTTCGTCAGGCCTCCGTTTGAGGTGGTTGAGGTTTGGCTGGAAGGACTGGCCATGCACCTTGCCGTCGAGATGACCTTGCCTTACGACCTTGAGTATGACATTCTGCACTACTCAGGTGAGACGAGTTAACAATAATTTTTGAACCTTCAGGTCTGTCCGTATATTTACTGGATTTATTTTGTGTATTTACGAACAGACCTAATGTCTTTAAAATTTTCACCACTTAAAGTGACGTTACAGCTTACTCAAATATTATTTTGAAAGACTCAGATTTTTCTTTATTTTTTATTTTATTTATTTTTTTTTTTTTTTTGTTTTTCATTGGTCGTTTTATTTTAAACTTATTAGGGTCAGAAAATTGAATACTAATAAAACAAGATAACTGCAATTTTATAATAATACATGTATATATAATTTATAAAATAAATAATTGTCAGTTAACCCTCACAAAAGTGTAATTGGTATCAAATTTGGTAAGTTAGCAAGTTGCTTTCCGTTACAGGCCGCAGCACCAGCAGCTCAGAATCAAACACTCCGGAGGTTTTATCTCCGTCAAACAACCCCCCTCCTCTACACCCAATCAAAGAAAGCTCGCCCGCCAAGTGTGTGACAAAGGAGGAGGCGCCACTCAGTCCCACCGCCAAGCAAAGAAGCAGCATCGAAACTTCTTCCCCTCCAACCTCCCCTCCCACCATATCAAGAAGAAGAAATTGTATAACAATTAATCCTAACTCGTTTCCTATTAAAAATAACGTAGTATGTTCTCCTGCTTCAATTCCGGTACCTTCTATTCACAGAAGACGGAATTGTATAACAGTATTAACTGTCTCAAATCCTACAACTCCTCCTAATTTAACAAAATCAAATCCTACCTCACCCACAACTAATTCTTGCTCTCTCAAATCGCTCAAAAGGTCGGACTCACCGGTAGAAAGTACTGCCCTTTGATTGTAAAAAAAACTGCGGCAGTCATAAATTTTCTGCGACTCAATACCGTTCTTCCGTCACAGCAAGTTCTGTCGAAATACTGATTTTTGTGTGCCTTGTTTCAATCAAGCAAAGTATTACGACTTGAGAATTATCTAAAATAAAAATACTCAAACGTTGGTAAATAAACTTTTTGCTTGAATCGAAAAGAAGGAAATATATTACAAAAAAACTGGAAATACAAGTTCTAACATGAAATATTTAGTAATAATGTATTCAAACTTGAATTAGCACCAACAACTTGAAAAAATAACATAAGTAAATTCCAGTTTTATTGTAAATAACTTGTATTTTCAGTTATTTAAATATATGTGCTGTGTAATAATAAGTCAACAGTAATAAGGCTATTGAAAATATGCATTCCATGATACACAAGACAATTAGTTAGAAGACAGTTTGCCTAGCATTGATGTGAATTACGGTGCCAGTATGCTAGCTAGCTTCACGTACTTACGTATATTTAGTTTTTAGTAAGGAACCAAAGGATATCTGTGCTCAAATTGTCGGAGTAAAATTTGTTAGCTCAAAATGTAAGAGAAAATATTTTGAGAGCCTTTGGTATTACGATATATTACAGAATTAGATTAGCATTTTGTGCTCTTAAATAAATGAAAAACGAAGAAGCTTTTTAAGTGCCTAATAATTAAAATATTGCTTGAATATATACCTAGTCATCGTTCCAGTTGCTTTTTTAAGGTATCTTTTAATTTTACTAGCAATGCTAGGCAAACTGTTAATGTAGTTTAATGTAGAAAAATATGTATGGGTTTTCCCAAAGAAGGATTAATCTCTAATCTTGTGCCTCGTACAAGTTTATGGGAAAATCCCGAAAATATACCCTAATATCTTGGCTAGAGAGATTAGTCCTTAATAATAATTATATGAGGTGCTTCAAAATATATTCTACTTTTAAGTCTGTAATATTGTAAAAAGTAATTAATACTAATTTGATAACATTCCATTGTGTTTAAAACACCTTTTTTCTAATATTGAACAATAATAGTTTAATAATTTTGTTACATAGCGTGTGTTTTATATATTTGTTTTTTTCTATCAAAGATCCATTTTAAGTGTTCATTAACTTTCTTGTCATATTTTGTAAATTGCAATTTTTTTTTAATTTAATTTTTGCATGTTAATTTTGAAATTATTTTTGTAACATTTTTTTGTGTAATATAATTTTTATTTGAATGTTTTTTCAAGGGAAAATGTGCAAAATAACGAGTGATCTCTTAACACAACGTTAGACTAATTCAAATGATCTGATTGTTGATATGAATGAAGAACCTCCCAAGATACCACACTTTTTAGGCCATGCAATTATAATAGAATTCAATGAAACTTTAGACAATATGCATGAAAATTTTTATTTCAGAAATGGATAGAGGGTGCAAAGTTATGCTACTTTGGTTTATTCAGATTTTTTAGAGCCCAAGAACTATTAAAAATTATTGAAAGTGCAGAGAGAAGTGTCATGGGGTTATAAAAGGGGTATATGGGTTCAATTAAATCCAACCTAAACAAAACTTTTTTTAGCAATATATACTTCCCGGGCTCTAAAAAATCTGAAAAAAATAAGGGTAATATAATTTGATGATACCCTCTATATTCATTTCTGTAGTAAAATTTTTTCATGCAGGTTGTTCATTGCGTATGCAATTAATCATTAAGAAAAGTAAATTTTCTAAATTGTTGATTTATTCGTTTTTAAACACCAATCTCTTATATTCAAGCAGGTTCTAATGTGATTTTAATTTTTGATTGTTTTCAATATTCTGGCCTAAAATTAAGGGTGGGTATCTTTGGGTGGCTGCAATGCTATTGAGAAAAATGTGTTAAGGTGCTTTCACATATTCGAAAATTGCTACGGAGTTCCGTAGCTATGCCGTAGGCCTTTCACATATTCTCGTTCATCTGCGGCAGCTGCGGCGGAAAATCATGTGAATGCCGTAGCAAAATGAAACTCATCTTGATTTTGCTACGGAGTTCCGTAGATCGATCGCGAGGTGCTACGGTGCAGCTATGGTGCGCCACAGCAAAATCAACGCATTTGCTACGGAGTAGCTACGGAGTGTTTCCGTAGCGATTTTCGAATATGTGAAAGCACCTTTACATAGTTACAGTGATTTGTGTGCGTGATATTAATATTGATGAATGATCTTTAATGCCATAATGTATGATACACTTAAAGTCGAAAAATTAAAATATGTGAATAAAGAATTACTAATGAAAAAATTCTAATGCAATCATCATGTGTTTTATTTTCTTATATTTAATTAATTAGTAGCTTAATTTATATTGTTCTATTATTATTTATATTAAAATATACAATTTATGAAATTTAATGCTTAAAAAAATCATAATTTTTTGAAAGATTAATTTTTAGGTATTATTTATTATGATATTATGTATTTTGTTCTTTTGACTAGTATTTTTAATTATTAGAAAAATACGTTACAGATAGGCTTCTTTGTAAAATAGGGGTTTTAGTTCCTCTAGATTTTTAATTTGACATTTGAAAATCTGGCAACGTTGCATGACGTACCAAAACATAAACAGCTGATCGTCGTAAGCAAAAAATCGTGACGATTGTTGAGTTCTCAACGTATTTTGTATTCAAATTTAGTGTTAAATACGCAATAAACACAACAAAATGGTAAGTAACATACTTAAAGTTTCTATTATTAGGATAACTTGCAAAATTTTGGCTTAGTGCCCTCCGTTGACTTCAAACTTTTAACTGACGTTTCTTGTTTAGTTCGGTTTTAACATGTTTCCTGACATGTTGTCTTCAAGACCATTTAAGACTGCTTATCGAGCATATTCAGTGTCCATGCTACCTGGTAATGAGAGATTGGATGTCGAGAGAGGTGGAAAAAGTAAGTTTTAATTATTCAACAACTTTTTTCAGGTGTAACATTTATTTTTACTGCAGTGAATTTCAGCAACTAATTTTTGTGTTTTTGTGCAGTTATAATGCCCCCCTCAGCCCTGGAAAACCTGACTCGACAGAGAATAGTGTACCCGATGTTGTTCAAATTGTCCAGCGAAAGTACTGGACGTACCACACACTGCGGAGTGTTGGAGTTTGTCGCTGATGAGGGCAAGGTGTATTTACCAAACTGGGTGAGTCGGTGCTGAAATTAATCGAGAAGATTTGTTGATTAATTTAACTGAATTTGTCCCAAAACGTAAAAACTTCAACTTCAGTCTTGCTTTTTATTATAGTTTTAAGACATGACTAAATATATTTACCCTTAATTTTCTCATAAGCGATAAAAATAAAATTAATTTAGTTGATATAAAAATATTTATATAATTTTACCAGTTGTTTTTAGAGCATTTTATTATTTTCCAAGTAAAGAGGCACCATAGCAGGTTCAGTAGCCAGTTCAATAGACTCCTGACGACAAGCTGATTCCATTAAACTGGCTACTGAACCTTCTATGACAACTCCTTCCATAAAAAATTGACTCATCGATCTCCAGATGATGCACAACCTGCTGCTTGAAGAAGCTTCGCTGCTGGTGGTGGAGAGCGTTTCTCTGCCCGTGGCAACGTACTCCAAGTTCCAACCACAAGGCTCCGAGTTCCTCGAGATCACCAACCCCAAGGCCGTGCTGGAGAACGCTCTGCGTAACTTCGCATGCCTCTCCACCTCCGACATCCTCTCGTTCAACTACAACTCCCGCGTCTACGAGCTGTGTGTCCTCGAGACCAAGCCGGGCCCTGCAGTCAGTATCATAGAGTGTGACATGAACGTGAGTGTCTTGAGTCTTGAATAAATCTGGTGAAATCTTGAAAGTTCCTGCAGAGTAAGATCTTGAGTACCGGTACTGTAAATAGAATTTTTATTTCATTTTATTAAAAAATAGTTTACATATACAATTAGATATAATAATATGATTAACAATATAGATGACATAGACACAGGACAGAACACAAAAAGAGTTATAGAACATAATAAAACAAAATAAAACAATTCAGTACTTGACAAATGCAACTAAAAAGATAAATGTAGTTATCATCTTACATCTTAGGAGTCAGGAAACATTAGCAGGAAAATTAGAGAAAAATTTTACATTTTTTTTACCACTTAACATTTTTTTCTGCAACTCTCACCGAGTCTAAATAATAAAGATTACCATCAAGATCGCTGATCAAAATAAATGTACCCACTTTTAAGAAGGGCTGTTTTTTAATCTTTCAAGATTGAATCTTAAACCTGCATTTTATGTTATTACCAAAACTCATTTATTAAAAGTAAGAAACAAATCGATAAGATTTACAAATAAAAAAAAAAAATACTTAACAGTTAATTTTTCTTTATAAGAAAAGTTATTGTATCTTATATTGCTGAAAGTTTAAAACTCCCCGTAAATTTCGTCTACATTATAATAATTATAATAATAATAATTAATAATAATTTTAGGTTGAGTTTGCGCCTCCGGTCGGCTACAAGGAGCCCGAGAGAGTCCCTCGCCGAGAAGAGAGCATGAACGTTGACCCTCCGCAGTTCGTTCCGGAGCCCTCGGGATTCCAGGTCTTCGCCGGTTCTGGCAACAGGTGGGTGAAGTGGCGTTGAAATTAACATCGCTGAATAGTTCCTCACAGTAGATGGCAGTTTACTTTAATGTATTTTTGAATCAATGCATTGCTATCTCTTGGCTAAGAGTAATTTTCTAGGTGTTGATCTCTGAAGGAAAAAAAAATATAAATTTAAGGCTATTTTCTTACTTCTATTAGGGTGTTTTATTACAAGCTCTGGAGAATTTACAAAAATTAAGCCTAAATCTTTAATTAAGATTTATTTAAATTTTTTCTTTAGATAATTTACAGTGTATCCATTTTTTAATCACAAAGTTATGATTTTTTTGCTTTCTGGCATATTGAAGTTCCTGTTAAAAGTGTAACAGTGGTAGTCTATATTTCTGTATTGACGTTGCTGTTGGCACAATAAAATTAATGTGAAAAGTAACGGTAGTCTATATTGATAATATTATGGTTGAAGCTAACAGTAGTCTACATTGATAAAATTACTATTAAAATTAACACAGCGGTCTTTATAATTGACGTCTGCAGGCTTGACGGCAAGAAGCGTAAGGAGGAAGCTGCCGTGGCGGACGTTGTGACTGACGGAGGAGCGTCGTCTCCCCGCGTGACGTACCAGCGAGGCATTCCAGACTACGACTACAACCCGGGAACCATCCGCTTCATGAGGCACGCCAAGCCACAGGCAGACAAGGAGGTGAGGCTTCCATTGTTAAAATTATTAAACTTTTTGTAGCACTGAAAAAAGGGAAAAAATCTAAGAAATTTTGATGTAAAAATAATCAAATTGTTATTTAATTTTTTATGGTAATACCATGAAATGACAGTTAAGCTTTGGGACCCACTACTAACTTTTCAGATTGATTGAAAAAATATTAAGTTAAGGTACACTCCTTTACAAAGGTGAACAAATAACTTGATAAAATAAGTTATTGTAAATATTTTAAATACATTTTAATTATTTTTACTGTGATTTTTTTGAAAAATAAACTTGTTTGTTATGAATAAAAAAATGTAAAGTACTTCATATCACATCTAGAAAATATACATAGTCCCTCGTCCACAATAATGAGCTATCTGTCTACCAAAATTCATGTGCAATAATGAGCTGTCTGCTTCACTTTTAACCTTGTAATTACACGTGCCTGATATAGCAGATAGCTTATTATCATATATGGAATTTGTAGGCAGATAGCTCATTATTGCAGACATATTTGCTTTTCTTGTACTAAAGTCCAGTTGCATTAGTAGAGTAGTACCTTTTTTCTTCTGGATTAGATACACGGATACCTGCGGGAAATTAACTGTGTGTTTGTGCTTGATTGTGATTGTCAGGAGCTGCCGGAAGAGTTCAAGTCATTCTCAGGGAAGGGCAACTCTCTGCGTCAAGCTCGGACGACCCGCACTTAAAGTTGATGTCATTTCAACGGCTGTTTGATTTCCTCACTCATTTCGTCTGACAGATCATTCTTTTCTCCACATCAAAACAAATTACATTTTTCTATCAATTAAAACATGTTGTATTTTCTTTTTGTAAATAAATTAAGGTACGAATAGTACTGAAATGTAACTACTTTGTTTTATTGATTTCTGAAATAAATTAAAATTTCCAAACTATCCATGATAATCTGATATCAATAAAAATGTGCAGTAACAGAATTATAATCGTAGTTAATAAGTATTAAATCATAAGAACATTTTATTATTTATTGTATTAAAAAATATTCTTAATATTATATTCATCTCTAATTCAAATTATCAATTATTTGGTCTGTTCGTAAAAACACAATCAGAAAGAATCGATTTTTGTGGTACATATATAAGGATCATCAATAAAAAAAATCTGATTGTGTATTTACGAACAGACACTATTGTTTTGAAACATTTGAATTTTGATAGAATATATTGGGAAATTTACCATAAATTTTTATGCTAATTTATAGAGAAGAGCAAAATTATTTTAAATTAAAAATATTTAATACTAGCCAAGGATGAAGTAAAGCTATCCAGCATATTGTATTGTGTGTCAATGTTTAGAATTTGAATTCAAAATTATTTACAATAATTCATTCAGTTCAAAAAGGCTTTTATTAGACAAAAATTGGAAAAATCCTATCCTCGTACATATTATAATGTTTGGGCTTAAGTACTGTATTTTATAGCCAAATAAGCCATATAAAAATATATTGAATGAAAATGATTCAATTTAATAAATGAAGCATTTAATTTTATTTATTTATTAAAACACTGACGATATTAATTAAATTAAAATGCAATTTTATGACATACAGGCAAGTCTCACTTTTCTTATAGCCCCTGTAAGATATGCAATTTTTATTACATGTCTGTTCAAAGAGTAACATAACTTTCAGGCGCTTCTGTCAGGTGCTGCCACCTAGCGACTGCTGTTGGGAACTAAAAATTATAATTTTATACAAACTTCTATATTTACAATTAAATTTAATATAATAATGATAGAAGGAAATGTTCAAAATATAATTAAAATTAGAAATAATTATTTTTTTTTTTAGGCATTAGTTTTAATTTTTTTAAGAAAACATGTTGTATAAATTGTAATAAAAAAATTTAAAAATTCTTTTAGACTAATTTTTTTATAATTAACTGAATAAATTAAACAATTATGACTTTGATTTAATGTGCTGAGCAAATTAATGGAACCATGCAATATTTTCTGAAATGATGGTCTACTCCATGAATGTTGGAATGGATTTGAAATTTTCTCTCGTAAGATTGTATTTAGTTATATCAAGAAACTCTTGAAAATTTCAACGCGCAGCTTGTGTGGGGTTCCTATTAAAAAATGAAAATGCTGGGAAGCTACTAAAAGAATTCTTAAAACTCCATTAATATTTAAAGGAATAAAATTATTAATCTTAATATATGTTTTAATTGTACTGTTTAATTAAAGAAATGCAATTATTAGGAATGCATTGTTAAATACAAATATTTCAATTTTTTCGTACAACAAAATAAATTTATTAATCATGCATTGTAAAAATTATTTGCTTGAAGAATAAAAATTTTAATTTAATATTTTTTTCTTTCAATAAATATGAACATAGCATTAATCAGATTGGTTGGGAACATAGTAGAATAGATCTTCGTAATACGGAGCCATAATATGATTGAAATTGTAGAGACAAAAAGGTATATTGGATGCCAAATATTCATTAAACCGAGTGGGTGAATTTCCATCTCTAAAAGCAAATGAAAAGTTTAAAAATATCTCCGATCTTAAAACAAGTGGCTGTGATTTTTTTGTGTCTTAGAATTTACTTTGTGAGGAGAACCGCCTCATGCTAAAACAAATGACGGCTACACAGCGGGGTGCACGCGGCTTGTTTGGCTCGCGAGTGGGCTCGGCTCCGACTGAAAACCAAGGTGGGCTGACGAGAGGTACGACAATTACCTTCAGATCTCTTGTTCTTTTCAGTACAGGCTTCAAGAAAAAAAAAAATTCTACATAAGCCACCATGCTAGAAAATTTGAATTTTTGTCAGTAACTATTAAAGTTATTAATTTGAGACCATCTTTTTATAGCGACCTTCTGATAGAGAATCAAGAGCTAATTTTCTTCTATTCTTTAATATCAAAAAATCAAAAAAGCATTTCACGTTTATTTATAGTTTTTGACATAGGACAGTGTGAAAACCACAAAATCAGCTGACTTGAAGTCTCTAACTTTACTATAAATTAAATTACTAACAAAAATAGTGAAGACATTTGTAATATATTACATATAATAATATGTACTGCAACACCTTGATTTTTCAGGATGTACTTGGTATTCAAATTAATTAGGACGAAATATTATTGCTGCATTTTTATATTTGACATTCATCCATCAACTTTGGTGCTGCTTTATTTCTAGGTGAGGTGTGAAAACTCCCATATTTATTAATATATTTATAATTATATTAATTCTAACCAACAATAAATTGCTAATAAACAATGTGAAAAAATAAGTTATGTTGAAATAAATTCATATAATAATAAAACAATGTTTTAATATTTTTCATAAATTAAATAATATTATTTTTTATGCTTTCTTTTTAATATATTTTTATTTCAATTTAATACAAAGTAGTTTCTATAAAGAAATATAAAGCAAGTACACAAATCCAACAGCTGCAGTAGGCGGCATCAAAGGTATAAAAATTCATGGTGTTGGTAAATTTGATTTTCATAGAAAGCAATGTAACAAGTCCTGTAGATATCTGGAAATATTCATAATGTGTTCGTTATATCGTCGATTCAAGACAAGCCGCTATTACACGATCCAGTTTTTATAATTATACAATTTTTCTTTACAAGCGAGAAAACTGAAATGTCATTTCTTTGTTTTGAGATGAAAATTTCTTGCAAGGTATAATTGTATGCAAAATTGTATCGTGTATTACCGGCTTCTGATGCATATATGCTAAAAAGCTCCCTGAATTAGACATATAACCGTGTGTTGTTGTTTTTTGTCTTGGTATACATGGATCTTAGAGTGGTGCTCTTACCTTATAAAATTCTTCCCTCCATATATATTAAATAAAAAAATATGTTGGTATTACAATTAGGACGGCGGAAGAAAGATACCCAGATTCCTCACTAACCACAACAATGCCAGCCTAAATGAAATATAATACTAAATGCGTGTTTATATAGTGACAAAATTAGACATCTTTTTACTTTGTATATTGCACCAATATTTAGAAGCTTTAAGTCAGCTGATTCTGCGGTGTTCCCACTGTCCTATCCAAACCTATGTAAAAAATATAATTTTTGCATAAAAGAAAATTTTATAGGAAAATAAGTTCTTGATTAGATCTCTAAATGGGGGGGAATGGTTCAAATTAGTAGCTTTTATATACTGAGAAAAAATACAAATTTTCTAACCTGGTGGCTTATGGAGAAAATTTTCCCGCCGGGGAACACTATTCATAGGACGCTAACAATATTATACACATGATATGAAATGTGTCCGCGCGACCTTCTTGTTGTCGTCCTTGGCGTCTGTCTGTCTTGGCTCGGTAGGAGGGACAAAGGCGGTTATGAAAATTGTCAAGCAGATTTGAGTTATATCAACGAATTCAAATTTGTTGTCATAAACTTGATTTTATCTCGCCCTGTCAATTCTATTTTATGTAGCAAATATCACTAATTTATTTACCTTAATATTATTAATTTTATTGTTTTACGCATGTCTTGTCTATTCTGGGTGTTTTCATAAACTTTAATTATTTTAATATATTATTGATATTTTTACTATTATATTACAACCATATTAATTGGATGGAAAATAAGTCAGGTAGAGATATTGAAATTATTTTTCAATATTTGATACAAACACTATTTTATATATTACTAAATAAATAATTAGTTATAAAGTTATAAAATGTGTTATGTGTCAAATAAGTAAAAGCTGTGTCAAACACGTTAAAATATTTTGCAAATTAAAAATTCATTTTTAAAAGTAAAATCTTAATTTTTTTACATTTTTGAATGAGTAAATTTGAAACAATGTCAAATTATTATTTTATACAAACAAAAACGTTTTAAGTTTTTCAACATCAGTGGGCAAAGGTGTAAAAGACTCCCTGTCATAAAATACGTTGAGTAAAATTAATATTACATTTTAAGTAACATCTTATTTATTTATTTATTTATTTATTTATTTATTTATTTATTTATTTATTTATTTATTTATTTATTTATTTATTTATTTATTTATTTATTTATTTTTTACGTTGATTTTTATGAAGTCATTTGCTACGATCATTTATTTTATTAACAGTTCACCTATTGCATTCAATTGGTTTAGTTCCAACATGGAGAAGTGTATGTTAACATGAAATTAATTAGGAAATAGGTATCAGTAAAGAACTTATTTTCTTAACAAAAATAAAAAGTTTATTTATAATTTTAACTATGAATTAAAAATTATTATTAATTAAAAGTACAGAACAAAAATAACAGTTACAAATTAAATAAATTTTTTTAAATAATAATGATAAAATAATTTTAAAAATATACAAATTATTAATGAAAATTAAAAACGTGAATTTTGATGTTTACTTTTTACCATGTTTCTTTTTTCAACAACTTCAGTGGGCGTCAGGCGAAGGTGTAGGATGCCCCCCTGCCAGCCGTGTTGATCCGGCTTGCTTACCGCCGGATAATTCGCGAGATAAAGCCGTCATCGCGCGCTAATACCGACGAGTTATCGCCCGTCACGAGATGCCGCTGAGCAGTTATGATAATTTTGTGCTCGCAAGCTTGAATATTTTATAACTAAAGAAAATGCAATAAAAAATAGAGGATGTTATCAAAGATAAGACTAAAACGAGTGCTACCTGAATCAAATTTGAGATGGAGATTTCATTTTTCTGCTAAATTTTTAATCTGACATACGGATATAAGTCAGGTTTAAATATTAGTAACAAAGTATTTGAACTCGTTTATATATTAAAAAAACACTCACTACCTAGGGTGCAAATAGGATCATAAAGCAAGTAAGTAAAGGCCAATTTCTAATCTAACTTTGCTCAAAATGAGCTCTTTTGATAATTTATGTAAATATACACCATGAAAAACTGAAATAATAAAATTAGGACAAAGAAATATATTCACATAACCAATTATCAATGCAAAAATACATTTACATTTAATGCAAGTATATATTATGCATTCAGGCGCGGATCCAAAGAGTGTGGGGGAGGGGGGGCTAGCTAGCTGTAGCTCCCCTCAAAATGTTGGATTTAACATGGGTAATATAGGCAATTCCCCTATCCATTTTTTTTTAATTGGCATTATGGAGGCAGCACTCCACCCCCGAATATTTTTTTTCTAGATCCGCGCCTGTATGCATTCATATCTACAATAATTTTTAATATAAGACTCCTTTAGGCACTTTTCGCAGCCGAAGCCAAAAACAACGTTGTGATTATCATATTGCATTGATGCGAATATCCCTTATTCTTACTGATGCACACATGTGCGGTGAATTTCTGTGAAGTTGAGACGGCGCCTTCAGAGTGGGGTAGGATCAAATGCTTGGCGCCTAGCGAGACAGATAAGAAGGCACGCTAGGCTGATCACTGCTTGCTTACTGAAGTGACGGGCGGTCTTTCTCAAGTCGTTTGATTACCACCGCCCCGACACTAAGCCAAACAAGCCGCCCATGAACTCTTCAGCGTTACCAATCCATCAAATATTACCTCCCCTCAACTTTTTTAAAATGTATCGAGGAATGGAATATTTTATTTATTACAAGGAGTGGTGTGGGTTTCAAATTTTTGTTAGAGCTCTAAGAGTTGGTTAAATAATGTTAAATTTCATCCCTGAAATATTAGTTTACATGTGTGTCGATTCATCTGTATTCATTATTAAAACATATTCATGTATATGAGTTATATATTTTCATTTGTTTTATTGGAAAAAATTAATAGGTTTTAGAACTTGAATATAATAAATTAATTATTATTATTATTATTATTATTTTACACTTATTATTAAATGTTAAGATTGCATTGATATTAATTATTTACATTGGTGAAAATAAATTTAGTTTTTGTATTATTTAATGAAGCCAATTTAAAAATTAAAATTTATATTATTTTAAAATGCAACATTTTTTTAAAAAAAAAATTGTTATGGAATATAAAGTTTGATTATTTAAAATAATCACACTGTATTTAAATATAATATTTTATAAATAGAACTGACATTTTAAAATCCATCAGTAAGGGAGTTCAATGTTTTACTTTTAATTGAGATGAAAGTGCAACTTTCACTGAAATAATAAGTTAATGTGATTTTATATCCCATTAAATTATTTACTTTGAACTCCCCATGCATGTCAGTGGGAGTTAAAAATAAAAAGTGAAAACAAAATAGTTATTAATATTATTAAATTATTATACATGTAATCTTATAGTTCGGATTAATACACATTATTATATGGCAATAAAAAGATGACAAAGGGACCACTAATTCTTGGATTTACTAATCCAATTTCATTTGCTTCAAAACTATTAATAGAGAATTTGATTGAAAAATATTTATGAATATGGTTTATTTAGAAATAGCTGGAGACTTTTTGACCAGTTTGTGTACATATAATAGTTTGAGATTTTAATAAAAATGTTTCGAAATCTTTAACTATGATAATTAAGTGCATATAATTTAATCAAATTCCTTCATTACTAAATTCTATATCATTACATGATAGAATTATTGTATCCAAAATAATACGTAACCAATTCTGAACGTAACTGATAGATGGAAATATTATAAATAAAAATAAATAACAAGTCGCCAAAAAAATTGCAACATGCAGTATATAGAGAGAGCCAGTTGGTTGATTTGCATTTTTTCAATAATAATACTTAAGAGAGCTAGAAGAAATATATTATTATATTCTTTAAAACTTTTCAAAAACATGAAATATTATTAATATTATCCAGCAGCAGTTTAATTGAGGTTTAATTTATTTATTCTATTTATTCAAAAAAACATACTACAGGTTATAGGTTTGCTATAAGTTCTCAAGTTAATAAATGCAGTATATGATCTGTTTTTCTAATAATATAGAAGCATTAAGAGGCAAATTAAATTAATAGTAAAAATTCTTTAGTAACGCTAAGCAGATGTAAAATAATGAAATAATCGTCCAAGATCATAATAATATTTTGCCAATAACATAATAATATTTTGCCGGGCTTTCAAAGTTTGAGCATGTAGTTTCGAACCTCTCTCATAGATGTCTATTTTGTGGTTGTTTTAACAAAATTTCTCTCCAAATAGTTTTATTAGTTTGTGAAAAAAAAAATAAATATTTATTAACATAATTTTTTGTGATTAAAAATTTGGTACAATATTATACTTAAAATGTTTAATTAATTTAAAATAATTTTATGAAAATGGTTTTTATTCCTATGTTTTTTGAAAAATATTTATATCAAACAGATCTGATGCAGATTGTTATAATTTAAATAAGAAATAAATGTAAACATTATGATAGTGCGATGAATAAATTCATGAAAAAAATTTAAATTTGGGTGAGTTCTAAATCTTAGTTAAAAGTAAAATAAATGATAATAGATGTCAAATTATCGTCCCCTAAATGTTGCAGCCTGTACAAAAACTCATCCAAACAAAATTTGCACTTTTAATTCCTCGGCACACTTCACTTCGGGCCGATGAAATGTTGACATAAATTCTAATTAGGACTTGACGAAGATTTCAATTCGAGAGCTCAAAATTACAGATGTCATCACGCTGTTTTATATAGACGCCTATCTTGTGACGACACAAAATTTTTGTTAAGTATTTTCTTACCATTATCTGAAAAATAAAATAATTATTTAATATTAAAATAATTATTTAGTGTAAATTAAATATCAGTAAAATATTATAGCTAAAATACATTTTTAATTTAAAATAATTTGATAATAATGGTTTTAATTTTTACATTTTGTTCAAAAAGTATTTTTTTATTTTTACTAATCCTTCACGTTAACAATGTATCAAATTTTAATTTCAAAATTAAGTATGTCCAACTAGTGACTCAAATGTGTGCTCCCTCTACATTTAGCCTGTTCGTAAACCCTGCTCGGTGTATACTTTCTACACCCAATCGACCTTATATCCCATGTACATAAGGTCGATTGGGTGCAGAAAGTGTACACCGAGCAGGGTTTACGAACAGGCCTAGTGTGTTGGAGCAATATAATTATTTCAAACGTACTTGAAGAAATAATGATTAAATTTTGTGAGTTCTAATCAAAAGTAAAATAAAAGTAGCTACATTTACTGTCCCTCTTTGCAGGCCATCACAAAATCCATCCAAAATTCAAACACAGTTGGACTTTTCATCCCTGACTTTGCTACGGTGAGATGTTGGTATAATTTCTAAGACAAAAGTCCTAACGAGAGAGAGAGAGAGAGAGAGAGAGAGAGAGAGAGAGAGAGAGAGAGAGAGAGAGAGAGAGAGAGAGAGAGCTGTCATCACGCTCACGTAAATCAGTGGATTCAGACTGCTGCAGCTTCGCTGGTGTTCTGGCAGGTAAGCTCAGGGCGAGCAACCTGACCTCAGGGCGCTCAAGAAGGTTTTTGTAAACGAGGGAAAATGTCTGTAAAAAATCAGAATATTAAAAACTTTTTATATATGAACTTTGGAAATAAAGTAATAATTTAATACGATATCCAATACGCTTATAATAAACATACCATTTCATGTCTAATATTGGGTACAATTAACTATATGTTTATTTAAATCATATTTGTTGAAAAATGTTTTATGTTATAGGCTTGAGATGTACTATATACATCATCCAAACATATGTTAATACTGTACTTTATCTATACCGTATTGCATTCAATAAACAAATAGTTACAATAAATATTTAATCTTAAAAAAAGGAGATTCCCCATGTTTTTTTTTTTTTTTTTAAATATTTCATTTTTCAAAATCACGTATAAAATTATTGCCCTGTCGCCCGCTACAGAATACACATGATGCAATATTCTTCGAGACATATGTCAATCAAAAATATTAAACAAAGTAAATGCAGCCTGAATATTAGTTACCAATATTATTCATTACCCACACACATTTCATTATTATATTTTTAATTTTGAAGACAAAATAGTTCACTAGGCAGAACAAAAACAGAT
This sequence comes from Siphlonurus alternatus, assembly GCA_949825025.1. Taxonomy (NCBI): domain Eukaryota; kingdom Metazoa; phylum Arthropoda; class Insecta; order Ephemeroptera; family Siphlonuridae; genus Siphlonurus; species Siphlonurus alternatus. The sequence continues at coordinate 24,654,779 of OX463785.1, read as the reverse complement.
CAATTCAGCACTGAAGTTCCGCTTAATTCAAATTTCGCTACTTTACAAAGATTTTACACTGTACGAGATAATTCTACAGCAATATTCAATTAATATACAGGCTAAGAAAGGTAAGAAAGGAGTTATTAAAAATACTGAATGCTCCGATTAATAAAATTGTCAAATTATAATTAAAATTTACACAATTTGTCAAAAATGTTTAAATTATTAAATAATAAAAATCATTTCATAACGAGGTTCTTTGATTGGTGCGATTGACACTTTTCACGTAATGATATACCTGCAGCTGAGAGAAAGAAATAATATTAACATATTTCATTTAATATTTTAACTTATCAATGTTCACAAATCGTAATGGCCAAGATTTATTGACGAGATAGCGAATTGATGACGTGCTGGATATTTTAAATATCAAATTATTGTGCTAATTTAAGTCGTAAAGCCAACGATATATCATTTTACATAATAATTAATAATTATAATAATAATTTAGATGTGAATAATGATAGCAATTTTGTATCATAAAAATTGTCGTTAAATTATATTAACATTTCGACCTTCTTACATCAAAATAATAATATCGATTTATTTGCAACTCCAAATTGAATAACTAATTTATTTTAATTGTAATTAAATGTAAAATTAATGGGAGTGTCAGTTAAGTCTGTAATTGATGAAACAAAAAAAAATTACTCGAAGTACCAGAATATTTATTTATTTATTTTTTATTTATTTTTTTTTTTTTGTGAAGAACAAACCAAATTATTGTAAATATGTATTTCTTACCTAATCTCCTAATAAAGGTATATCTTACTACCTATACCATGTTATAATGAAAACAACAGCGCATGAATTTGCAAATATAATATAATGGGATAGACTATACATATTATATTTTCACTTCTAAATATTATATTATATTATATTTGGGAGTCTTGGACATACTCATATATTTATTTATTATATTTATTAAAAAAAACAGACTACAGGTTAGGTAATCCGATTATAAGGAATACAATATTAATATAAACAAATTCTTAGTTCAAGTACACACGTACAAAAATTATTATATAACTAAAATCTTGGTAACATATAAAACATTATATCTTTATATTAAATAATTCAGCATGCATTTGAGTTATTTACATATCCTTGCAATTTCTTGCGCAGATTGATGGAAAATGTCAAGCTCGTATTTACTGTACAGTTCATTGCAAAATGTTTGAACTCTGGAAATAAAGCGTATTTATTATTTTATCAATATTAATTATAAATATGTAATATGAAACGTCCAAAAAAGTAATATGAACTTAAATTGCCAGCTTTTTAAAGTGAGAACGGTTTTTTTAGGATCCTAGAATGGCTAGAATAATGTTTTGGAGAATAATTATAATCTGAATTAATGAATTAATGACGTCACCAAATTGCTAGGTATACAGATTTTTACTTCAATGTATTAACAAAATTTCGTAGATATCACTTCAACAGATTCAATAAATGAAAAAATCCAGGGCGTTTTTATTTGAAACTATTTTTTATTTAGTATATTATTAAGAGTACCAAAGCAATAAATTATAATAAATATTATTTATTTTATTGCTCATTTTTTATCAGTATTTATTTTTTAAATATAGCATGTTATTATTTTATTTAAATTCAGTTATAGTAAATAAAAATATACGAAAATAGTTTCATTTAAAAGAAATATGTATATTAATGGTGTACAAGTTATTATTCATTTTGTAAGTAAATTGTTAGAGGTTATGATTCGAAATTCGTTTGTTCATTCAAATATAATTATATCATTGAATAATGAAAATGCAAGTCTGAAAAAGTTGCAAAAAGCACAAGTTGAAGAATGCATTTATAAAATATATACTTCTACATACATAAAATAAAAACATGATGCCAATATAACAGTAAAATTTTGAAAAGATAATAAAACTTCATTTAGTTTTACAACAAAAAATATACAAGGGGAGTTTGAAAACAATATAATCAAGTTAATGGCTTAGATGCTACGTGTTGAAGATTGTGTTTTAGAACTTGAGTGTTCTTCTCAGATAGACTATCTGTGTGCCCGCAGTTATTTATGCGAGCCTCTCGTTAGCCCGAGTGAGAACCTACAAGAAGCGAGTGTGTGAGACCCTAAATAAAATGGTCATAAAAATTTAACATACTAAAAAAGTATATTTAAATATATTCTCACCTAATATATAAGATTTTATGATTTTAAGAATACATGCCAACTTTTACTGATTTATATTTCATATTTTTTTGTGTGTTTATAAAAAAATATACAACAAAATAAATAATTTTTTTTTATATTATTAAAAAAACTATATTTTTTGTAATGTTTAAAATGGTGTTTATTAAACAAAAGTATTGGTTTTGTTGTAAATTTAATTTCATTCTGCTTACTGAACATATTTTTGTTGTAAATTTATTAATTTAAAATTATGAACTGTTTAATTATCATGCTCTACAGTGTCATATGTCTTCAGCAGTCTCAACCTTTGATTCCAATAATAGCTGGAAAATAGAAAAATTATTTTCATGTAATAAAAATACCAGCTGGTGAGTGTGTAACAAATTATGATATTAAATTAATATTATGGAATAATATCTACATGAGTAAAATATTACTGCAGATTGAAATGGACAACATTCATGAAAAAAAAATATTGCAGAAATGAATAGAGGGTACCAAATTATGCTACTCTGAATTTTTTCAGATTTTTTTTAGACCCAGAACTATTTTTAAATAATTATTGAAAGTGCGGCCACGCTCCCAATAGGCGTCCAGTCTCTATCCTTTTTATTAAGAATTCAGGGGTGCCAACTGAAATCACAGGACTTTTAAATAATTATTTTAAAATAGTTCCGGGTCTCAAAAAAATCTGAAAAAATTCAGAGTAGCATAATTTGGTACCCTCTATTCATTTCTGCAATAATTTTTTTTCATGTAGGTTGTCCATGGAACTGAAAATGTGCACCAAGAAATGAAAGTTTTTAATTGGTGCTCGGAAAATGATTATACATCACAATGCAGCTCACAATGTTTTTATAGCAATGCAATTGCATTGAAGAAAGGCTTATAACTGCACAATCAAGACGGTAATTATGATGGTGGGTGCAGTTGTATTTAATTAATAAATGAATATTTTATGATGTAAAGTCCTAAATATGTAATTTGTTGCCTTGTAAATATACATATCACATTTTTAATTATTGCAAAATAATTGTAAAAATATATTAAATGTATTATAAAATAAAATAAAAGCAGACGAAAACGTAACGTTTCAAACTTTTAAGTGTAAAATGAATGCAAAAGGTGCATTCTTATTTCGCATGGTACCAGTAAAATACTGTACGCTTTATCTTCTTTTTTTTTTTAAAGCAACATTTGCTAGCTACATTTTGTGTACCAATCAACAAGAAGAATTTTATGTGGATTTTTCCTTTGACACACTCGTCATCCTGTAATACAATTTCCCACTTACATGCCTTGTTAATCACCATGCCTTGTGTTATGAATGGTGTTTAAAAAGGAAAATTTCCGAGGCGATGAGTGTACCTTCTGATCGAGTGAAGGTCGGGGAGGTGTGGACGCTTGTTGGTTTTCAACCTGATAATTACCTGGGGCCTACCTGTTGGTTTTCAACCTGATAATTACCTTCAGGTCCTATACCTGGCTGTAAACCATCTCGTTATAACGAGCTGACCGTGTGGTCGCGCGCCTCGCTGACTTACATCATACCTGCAGGGGGAGTACGTTGCAATTTATACTTCAAGAGGTGGGTAAACTAAGCTTCAAATTTAGCTCGGTTTTCATCGTAAACGCTCGGGTCTCCTTCGGCTCAGCCAATTAAGTTCTTCATTACAAACAACACACCAATGACTGGAGACGTTACAAACACGACGAAAACCGAATTAAATATGAACCAAAGTATAGTAATCTGTGACTGGAATATTCAAGTCCAAATATGAACTGTTTTTTTTTTCATGTTTGTTCTGGTGTTTGTATATAATCTGATGAAAAATTTAGTCTGAAATATGTATATCAATCACAAAATATTGTTTTTTTCAGTAGTTATATTAAGGATTGTAACCACTTTTTAGTGAAATAGTGCCATCGGTGCTTTGTTGCAATCTGCACCCTAATTTTTGTAATATATTTTGTATTTGTACTTTGGGTGAAATAAATAAATAAATAAATAAAATAAATAAAATGATGTAGGATCACAGAAACTTCTTTTAAAATTAAAACAAAATATTAATATTTTTTATCTCAACTAATTATCATCACCAGGCGCGGATCCAGGGGGGGTGCTGGGGGTGCAGCCCCCCCCCCCCCCCTGAAATTTTGGATTTAACATGGGCAATATAGGCATTTCCCCCACTCCAATTTTTTTTAACATTTACCTTATAGAGGCAGCCCCTCCCGAATTTTTTTTTTTGGATCCGCGTCTGATCATCACTGCCATCAATATTTTATAACACACAGGAGAGCTTATCTTAACTCAATGCAACAAATACACGAATGCACTGATGATTAGTCAACATGCATGTTAATAGGAGTCCATTATAATAGTGCATCCCTCCTTTATAATAAACTATACTGAAAGTTTAAAAAAAATATATTATAAACAATTTACAGTATCCTTGCATTAGTTTTTTAATGAGAATATGATGTAAAAGAATTTAATCAGTATAAAAATTCTTAATTATTATAAGATTCTGCATTGTGTGTATTGGTTTTATTTGTGTTATTTATTATGTATAATTTTATATATTTTGATTTGTTCTAAATATACATGTATGTCACAGAATTCCCTAAATATCTAATATTGAAATGAACAAAATTCAATAAATGAGCATTGACTAAAAAAAAAAATAAATAAATAAATAAATAAATAAATAAATAAATAAATAAATAAATAAATAAATAAATAAATAAATAAATAAATAAATAAATAAATAAATAAATAAATAAATAAATAAATAAATAAAATGTAAATTGACCTGAACACCATCATCGGAGAAATTATGAACATTTTTAAAAACAAAAACTCTGATGATGTTTCAATTCACTGTTTCAAATTCACGCAAGTAAAGAAAATGTTGTGACGAAAGTTCTGATTGCCTCGACGTGAGATTAGATGGCGAGGAGGGTCCTTAATCATCTCTCAGTCAAAGAACGAAATAACAAGTTAGTTAGCCCACCGGAGAAGCAAAATAATAATCTCCTCTCGCGCCGTTTTATGGCTCTTTTTTTACAGTCGTGAATCAGTTTATAACGCATAATATAGCTATTGTAGTGATAGTTATATTCACGTGATTATTGTGAAAAGTTTTTTAATAATTTAATTTTTTAATATTCGTTAAAATTACACAATTTTATATATACTTGTTAGTACAGATGAACAACAAAAGTAATTTTTAATTGCAAATTTACATGACAAAATTGTGTAACAATGGAAAGGTCAACTTTAAAATAAATAGACAGTAAATTTTAATTCATAAATGTTCAAATATTACGTCACTGTACCTAAAAAGCAAATCTCCCTCGCTAAAAGTTATGAAAAAGACGATGTTTGTGATATTTTAAGCTCCGAAGTGGAGAAAGAAGGAAAAAAGGCGAAGTGATGTTAAAAAGTGAATAAAAGATGAAAATTATTTCAACTCTGGAAATTTCAATTGAATATAATATTCAAGACGGGGGTCTAACTACTTTTGTCTGCCAAGGCCACGCGAATGTGTTGGCACGCGAAATATCAGAACCAGTTGTGAGTCGCCGCGGGTCAAATTTTGTTCCTTGTTTGCACTTGTGATTATAGGTCTCTGATTTTCACATCAATTACAGAGAGTTGACTGACACGTAGCTAGACAAGTTTATTAATTACTGAAAATAATAATTAAATACTTATTTTAAAGTAAAATTTATTTTAATATTGTTAATTGTTTAATTATTTTTTAGAAAGAGTAAATTAAATTTATATTGGTGTTTTTCATTTACACTTATTTTCGATTTTCTACAAATAGTCAGGTTTTGACACCAATTTGTAAATAGGACCATTGGAGAACAAAGTATTGCATAGTATAAAATAAATTTAACGTGGGCTTCTTCTCTGGATCGTCCGCTTGCTTATATATATATATATATATATATATATATATATATATATATATATATATATATATATATATATATATATATAGGGGCTTCAGCGTGAACAACAATAACTTAAAGGCCCTATGACCATTTCACAGTATGAAGTCCACGGTTAGTATTGCCTCAGTATGATACGGCTGCATAAAAAAAATTGTTCCAGCAGCAATAATATCAGAGATAATAGCCGATGAAAAGGTATCTGTGACGTCATTTGTACCCATTCTGCGGCGACAGGTGGAAATTGCATTAGTTGCTGATTTTCTTGCACTGTGATACTTTTTATTGGACAAATAAATAAATAAATATAACAATTTCAATTAGTCCTTCCTATTCGTTAGAAAGCATTCGGCTTCGAATTATTTCCAACAAAATTTAAAAGAACCTTTGTAAATTACACACTTCCTACAGCTCACATGTAAAATTAATGTAGTATAAATGGCCAGACGCAATACCCCACAATTCAAATTTGACTGCAATCAAGTTTATGAAGCGAATCTGTTGGTATCAATATTATTTGTAAATTTAATTGTACATTAAAATTAAAATATTACATTATTATATATATATAAAAATATAATAAATTTCAAATTGTTTATTTTTGCAAATAATTAAAAATAAATTATTATACAATTTTTAAAACAAGTAATTTGCATAATATTATTCACAAAAAATTAAAACACTATAAACATTTCAATGAGTAATATTCTTTAATAATCAACAATTATTGGATATTTCAATTATAGTGAAACAATTGCTGATTATTTGCTTTAATAATTTCAGGTAAGTATGTGACACCCAATTTTCTCTGTGATAGCTTTATTGGTAAAAGGAGATTAGTTTACTCTTGTCAGAAAAATATTAGAAACTTGATTTGATTTGTTTATTGGATCCAACAGAAATGCCAAATTATGGATACATGATATAGTACATCAACAAAGAAACAACATAATTATTATTTTTTATTTTCAACAAAATTTGTTTGGTATTTTTTTTTCTAATATTAATCTATTAACCATACTTAACGTCCTCAGTCATTGGTGGAGAGATTGTAACGACGCTTCTGATTGGCGGACGAGGACTCCCGAACACACACGAACAAAACGACGTGTTAACAAGCTCTCGTATGAAGTCATTACCTGGGAGAGAAATGCCCGCGGCGAGACCTCACGCAGCCTCCGTGTGGGCATACTTCGAGCATCAGAACAAGTAGTTGTGATGGAACGTTGTTTCTGTATGTTACTGAATATACTTGGTTTTCATGGGCCTAATTTTGATGAGAGGGAGTTTTATTTGTAATTTGAATACATCATTTTATATTAAGGGTAAGGTAACGCCACCAATGTTAACAAAAAATCCCTCACACAAAAATTCTGAAAAAAATTTAAAATGTTGTCCTCTACCCCCCCTATCAGTACCTAAAATATCAGGTATACAAATTCGATCTAGTTTTTGAGTTATAAATTTTTAAAGTTGACTACTTTAACATGGAGAAATGAAACTCCCATGTTAAATTAGTCAACTTTAAAAATTCATAACTCAAAAACCAGATCGAATTTGTATACCTGATATTTTAGCTACTGATAGGGGGTGTAGAGGAGAACATTTTAGATTTTTCTTTAACATTGGTGGCGTTACCTTACCCTTGACACTTCACATTGTAATGGAATGTTTTTCTCAACCAGACGAATTATGTGTTATTTCAAGATGATATAAATTTAATTGTTTTTAAATTAAATAATGCGTGCAATAAGATTAATTTGAAACATTATTTAATATATTTAAAATACGTTATAGTAAATGTATTAAAATACAAAAACAATATTAAAAATATTTATATTAATTAATTATTAAAATTTTGTAAATTTACATTTACGATTTTACAAATATATTTTTCTGCAATTTTATTTCGTACCAGAATCAAATACAAAGAATATGCAAACGATAACAATTTTTTGTTCTTGAATTAAATTTTTTATTTCATTGAAAAAGATAGTTGATAAACTGCCGTGTTAATCGCCTCCTGGTAATGTATTTTAAAACTCCAGCTCTTTAAACTCGCCAACCCTCACAGGTTGGATAACTGTACCAAATTACTTGAGCAAACAAACGATACTTCAGCACGCGTGTTTCTGCAGCTTGAAAACCAATAATTACGAGCCACAAGAAGCAAGTTCACCTGACCAGTTGGAATGAACAACCTTAGTGATATTTTTCATAGAGGACCTCAAGTTATATTTTTTTTTCAACCCTCTAGCAACCCTCAAAATCTGGGGGAAATGTGACGTCAAAGTCAAAAAATATTTTTCAATTTAATTTTAATATTTTTGTTGTTTTTTTTTAATAAAAATAAAAAATTTGTTTTATAATTAATTTAAAGTTGATTTACATATTTATATTTAATTAAAATATGAAGAATAGATTTTTAATTATATTTATTTTGTAAAATTACAGTAAAATTTGTAGCTATACAAAATTATATTATTAATTGTGTTTAGTTTCTTGTTAAAAAAAAATGAAGAATAATTTAAATCTAAAAATGTGATCGTAAATGTACTAATTGATAAAATATAATTTCACACTCCAACTCCCTATTAATTATCAATGCATGAAATTATGGGGATATCGTTAGGATATTGTCTAATTCTAATTAATGAAGAAACTAATACGCGATATAAACACAAATTTGTGATAAAATACTTCAACAAAAGCATTATGGAACGTATTGGGAATTTATATATATTATAGTTACGTTTATATTTTGCGACGTCACAACCTAAACCTCTGACATAGACTTTACCTTAATAAGTGAATATGAACCTGTGACTCCGACTGTAACTCGTTAGTGACGTCATCTTCTAGACCTGTGACTCCAAGTTTGTAGGGACCACCTAGACTGTAATCAATGACGAGCTTAATTTTATGCTTTCCTTTAAGTACTGGGTTGAGCTATGGCAGGAGCATAATATACATAATACATATAAAAAAGTAAACATCCTTCTATATACCTGTTGGAACCCGGGCTATAATTCAAAACTCCTCCTCCTCTGTTATATAGATGGTCTGTTGGAGATTGCAGATGTGATACGAGAAGAAGTGGTCCATTTCAACGTAGCAAAAGATCTTATTTTATAATAACAAAATATGAACACAAAATTAAATTATCTTTTCTAATTTCAGTTGCATATCACATGTAACGAGTATGATACTTCATTTAAAAAATAAATTACAAAAGTAAAAATGTATCATTATAATGTATTCATTAAACCATAAAAACATTGCTTACTATAATAATGCAATTATATTTATATTATATAATATTATATGTTTTGTCTCCTTACCCTATAGCATTAAAATCTAGAATGGCATTTTTCTGTCTTATTTTATTGTCTATACTTACGGTTTATGTAACAATTTTTATTCAGTTTTGTACTCATTTGTAAACGTTTACATTTTTTAGTATTGTTTTCATATTTTTTATTATGGTTGACACTTCACATAATGGTATGAAATGCTGTTAGTAAAATTATTAATAAATTATATTATAGTTAAGTCAGACTGGTTGCATACCTACTAGAAATGAAAAGGGGAAAAAATTTAAACTGATTTCTGTGAATATAAATAATACAAATTTTTACATCCGACCATACTATGTAAATATTGTGTTGCTTTATTTCGTAAGATTAAACTTTTTAAAATGAAACTGACACTGAAAATTGCCCCGATTGTTGGAGAATTCCATTGTTTGATCGGAACAACTTCCTGCCTCATTTCCGACACTCGCGGTCAACAAACATCACGCAACTCGATGAGACAAAGAGATGGCGGACACTTGGTGGCGGGAGGAATCACGCGAGGGGCGGGGGGTATCGCCGATACGTTTGTGACTATCTTTAAATGCAACCAAGGCTTGATGTGCTCCAAATTTTGGAAAATCGCACATTAGTAACAGATTGCATAATTTCATCTAATAATTTTATTATATTAAGAAACGTGCAAAGAAAAATGGAGAGCTAATATTGTATATATACGCATATCAAGCTCTCATGATGTGTATATTATATAATAATTGTCCTGCATCTAAATATTACGTTATGACTTTTGCATACTTTATGGTCCTGATATGCCCAGATTTTAAGATCCTGTCATCCAGCCCATATTGAAGATTGCATTTGACAAAATCATTAAATTCAATTCGCTCACACTTTCCTTTAATGGAGTATTGACCTAAATTTTTTTTATTTCAGAAATGGATAGAGCGTGCAAAGTTATGCTATCTTGATTTTTTTCAGATTTTTTAGAGCCCGGCGGGAACTATTTTTAAAAAATTATTGAAAGTTATTTTTGTGACGTCACGAGACGCCGCTCCTTAAGAAAAAGATAAGACTTGTCGCCGCGTGACGTCACAAAAAGGACTTTCAATAATTTTTTAAAAATAAATCCCGGTCTCTAAAAAATCTGAAAAAAATCAGGGTAGCATAACTTTGCACGCTCTATCCATTTCTGCAATAAAAAAAAATTGAGGACAATACTCCATTTAATGTTCATACAGCCCGAGTAACGATGATATTTATTACGATTTAATTTATTAATTCTGTTAAAGAGTTGCCTCATTTTATTTCCAGTGAACTCTATAGGTGACATTACTTCTGGTAAGCACTAAATATCTTATTACCAAGATCGATGGGTAATTACTTAGCATCTCGCGTCTCGCGAGACTTGATATCTTAATACATAATAACATGCGTGTGGCATGCAAGGCTGGCTCGCGTGATTCGAACCGTCTCGGGGGTGTTTCAAGTCTTGCTCATTAAAACAGCAGCCACCAGCTCTAAGAAAACTACTGACATAGGCCAAGTTTAACGAGAAATAAACCGGAAGTACCAATTTGTACTTTTGTTTTAGTAGCAAATTATTATCGTTGTTAAGTCAAAATGGAACTGGAGAGATTCCAGAGTAAAATTATGTTTAAATATTTAAAATCTGTAAGAAACAATTGAACTTTTAGTTGACTGAAAGTGTGGAACGAAATCTTGTTACAATTTGAGATTTATTTCCATGATTAAGTATATTTTAATGAATGTTATGTTTTATTTTTTATTTTTGTGTTAACTGTTTTAAGTCATGTTATGATTTTATTATTGGAATATTTATCACTAAATAATGTTTAAGGGTTTAATTTCTGAAACTGAATTTAACATCGTTACAGATAGAACAATGAATAAAGATTAATTATTTTGATATGTTCTCATATTTTTTAAAGTACCTTCTACCTTCTACCCTACTGTATATCGCTTATTCATCGCGTTTTAAAATAATAATATGCTTCAGACTATTATGAAGGAAAGAGAAAGATAAATAAAAACATATACCAGAGTATTGTCTCACATTAAATATAATATTTTGGGTAAAAAAAAAATATACTTTTCATTGACTTTGATAGTTAACAAAATTATGGAACATTAATATATACTTCTTGAAATAGTGCAGTATGTGGCAAGTTTCTGGACTACGTTTATATGAAATTTTTATTTTGAAGTAATAATTTCCTTCAAAAAAATCTAATTATTTTCACGCATGCCATTGCAGGTAAAATATTGAGTAATTTAATATGAGGAGTACATATTAACAAGAAATGCTTCGAATGGGTTGAACCAATATTGAACATTAACAAAAATGAACTATTTCTAATCAATACAATACGAATTTAGTGTATCGTGATGATATATTATATGTAGTAATGCAATTCACGAATTTAAGTAGAAATTAGAAATATTTATTTGATCATTAGGCAGCAGGCGCGGATCCAGGGGGTGGGCTGGGGAGGCTTTAGCCCCCCCCCCCCCCCCGAAATTTTGGATTTATCATGGGCAATATAGGCATTTCCCCCACTCCAAATTTTTTTTTAACATTGGCCTTATGGAGGCGGCCCCTCCCAAATTTTTTTCTGGATCCGCGCCTGTTAGGCAGTATACAGTGATTAAATCACAATACAAACATAGATCTTGTCAATACATATCCATCCAGCTTTCTCACTCTCCGCAGTTAATGACGTTGATTTAATGAAAACTTGGTTAGTGAGAAACCTGGATGAATTTCATATGTCAACGCGCCCATTTTGTCAAACCAATTAAAATATTTATAATATTTGTCACTTATAAGTAATTAATATTTTTATCTAATCCTGAAGTGAGTGCAAAATCGCATTTACACTAATTAACTAATTATTATACTGGTTAATTTTCTGACTAAATCATTTGCTCGTAGATATAATTCAATTCATGAATCAACAATTAAAGAACTTTCGTAGCTCCGTTCAAGGAACATAAAGAAAATTTATTTTAAACTGCCAACAGTTATGAAAATTTTAGTAGACAACTCAATTTTTGTATTAATTTTATTAGTTGCTCACGAACCTCCCAATATTATCAGCACATGATGTGGTAAACATTTACTGACTGAAAGTGTGAATGGGCCGTAAAGATGATTGGCTCACACCAAATAATTTAGTTGTTTACACAGAAATTGCAGTCTCGCACGAAGGTTTTTCACTTATTACTTCTCAGTAAATTAAATAAAACAGTGAGTTTTAAAATTGACTTGCCATTACCGCACACGAAGTCGTGTCAATAAAAAAATATTATTCGTGGTACATTTTTTGTCTTTCGCATTCTCGGTGGTAATTTATTGCGAGGTTTGTAAGACTGCTTGGGCGTCACTCAGAACTCCCAATCAAGCAATGCATTTGTAAAAAGTTTAAAAATATTGATAACTTTAGTTATAAATTTATTTTCTTATTTTGTATGTGAATATATAAATTTTGTTTAATTATTTGAAAATAAATTATTAATTTTATAATTAAAATTATAATCATGGATTCATTTTGAAAAACCGAGAGTAATTTTTTAAATGTAACTGTTATGTTGTTTTATATATTTTAAAATTGTTCCACTATTATATATGCCTCAAAGCAAATGGGATGGATTTATTAAAGCGGGCTATGGCTAAAGGTACTTATAAACTAATAATGAAGATGACATCGTTTTAATAACATGATGGTATATTACTGGTAATTACAATTTTATCACACGATGATAAATATGAACTAATTCTTGCCAATAATTTACTGAGCAAATTTTCCTCATAAAAAGTTGAGCGTCGGTAAGTGTAACTTATTTTTTGTAGTTTACATCAAACAACCTTTATAATTCTGTAATTCCTAATTAATTTGATTCTGATTAGATCCATTAGTTGACAAAATAAGTTGCAGTCTAGTTTACTGTATTTTAGAATAGTTAACAAAGTATAAAAAAGTTAAAAGTATTATTACAACATATTTTTTGTTAAAATAAATTGTTGCTCTTTTTTTTAAATTATTAATTATATATTAAAATCATGTTTAATATATTTTATACGTTTTGAAATTATCGTGCATCAATGCATATTGCAATTTAAATCCTAAAACCTTGTCAATAAATTGAGCTATTTCTTGGGTGATTGCGAGAAGGTGAAAATTGTGGAGATGAGAGTATATAAATAACATGGTACTTGAACACTATGTGACCACTCATAATGATAACTGTACGAATAATAATATTTCACTGAGCTCACATTCCTGATAGTGAGCATCAGTTAACAATAGGAATAATCCAAAGTAATTTGTAAAAAAATTACATCGTCAATAAAATATTGAAAAGTTTGAATAAATTATTACTTTTTTTGTGAGAATAAATAATTATTTTTTTTAGTAAAATAAATTATGAATTTTTTAATTGAATTTTTAATTTTGTATTTATAATTTCAAAAATAATGAATATATTATATTTAATTTAAGTGGTATTTTTTTTATTAATATTTATTATGAAATTGTCACATTATTATAAATGCTTGATGAAATGTCAAGAATGATTTACTAGGGCAACTTAATCTTTATTTTATTTTACAATTTTACATCACATTATTTTGGGAATATGAATATTTGAATTAAACATACTAATAAGTTAAAATTTAGTAAGTTAACCTGGCTAGAAGAATGCATTCACATTTCTTGAAATTTGCAATAATTTTTTATTATTTTAAATAAATGATCAGTAACGTGAATTATAGAGTAACAAATAATTATTACAGGAAAAAGCTTGGACTATTAAAACCCACCAGCAAAGACTTTATTTTAGTTTATTATAAGTGAGACCAATAAAAGCAACAATAAAATTAAGTTTATAATGGCGCTCGTTTGCATTATTACCTCCACACTTGGTGTGTGGGTTCTTCCCCGGGCTGACCCCTCCCCTTCACAATGTACACTTCGGTGCAAATCTTTCGTCACTGATTTGTGAACGGTAGTATTACCAAGGTACTCTTTTGTCACACGCTTTAACAACGAGGGGGTCGACAAACAGGTGTGTGGCATGCAGGAAGCTAGGAGAGGTTCCCTGAGTAAACAGAGTTGGGCCGGTCCTCACGTCTCTCCGGTGTCGAAGAAAATGTAAAAAAAAAAAAAAACATGTGGGGATAACCAGGGAATACAAAAAATGATAACTAACTTGAATGCTTAGCATTTCTTCATTTAAATTTATATTGTTCTTTTATAATTAATTAACGTATAACGTAAGCCATTGCCAAATTTACAATAATCTCATATTCCCCGATATAAATCTATTACTAATTACATATTGTATACAACAATTTTTTATAATTTTTTTAATTTATATGAACTTGTATAAACTATAAAAAACATCAGATAATTATATTGAGTATCTTTTTACTGCAACAATAAATTAAATAATATACATTATTTAAAATAAAAACAAAATTAAAAAGAAATAATTTAAAATTAAATATAAAAACATTACAATATCGATTTAACTTTACAAATATTATATAATTCAACTAACACTTTTTGTTAAACAAAACAACATTCTTTTTTCTTTAAATTTTCCATGAATGGAATCCTACCACATAAAACTGCACCCATTTATTTACTACAACAAAAAATCATTAATATATTTTAAGCAGACACGGTTATTAAAAGCTTGGTTTTAAATTTCGTTGATTAATGACTCTGAATATTAATTCATAAAAAGGTGGTGAGGCGACTGCAGGTGTAAAATGGTGGGAGGGACCGAAGAAACTCGGCGCCATTCTTTTGTTTTATGTCTCGGATGGTGGGTGCTTACAAGAGATTATTTTAGAACCATGTTTAAAAAAATTCCACCTTATCATATTCTGTCATCACTTAACTTATACACAACACATTTAACTAATATATAATATTATATATAATATCCAGTTTCTGCTAGGAGTACTGCTGTTTTATCACTATTTTTTTCTGGAAATTATACATCATAATAGTAATTCGTATTTTTCATAAATTTATTTGATTTTTGAATGGCATATTAATTCAGATTTATTTTAGTTTGAGTATATCCATTCTATATATTAGTCTTTCGTCCATGTAATGAAGAGAGTCAAGATGTGTCCAAACACTCCAAACGATTGGTGCACGCAGCTATTAAATGAATTAATAAAAAAAAAAGTTTAATTTTGCGTGTGTTAAAAGACACGCGGGAAACAATGGGAAAGCGACGTTCACTAATTTTAATTAAAATTAAATCAAAAAGTAATGAATTGAATTAATAATTTGGATTTTTACAAGGTACACCATATTTGCAATAAATCCAATACTTTCAACCGAGTCCTGGACACTTTGTTAAACTTGAAGTGAACATGATGATAGGTTCTAAAATATTTCGACAGTAATAATGTCCAGGTATAGAACATTAATTATATACTTGTTATTTTTTAACTAACATGTTTTTGCGTATTTTTTTTTTAAAATCACGTCTTGTGCTGCAGTGTAACGTATTATTATGGTGAAAGTTGTTGCTTGCTTCAGGGGAGCTATGGAGTTAACAACTTGAGGTCTATATATATTGAACCAATTGGGCCACCCAGCATCCTCACCACGTTTATCTCACGCCCGCGGCTTCACGGCGGGCGAAATCTTCTCCCTCCACTAATTGAGCGCCGAGATCGTGAGCAGCCTGCCAACTTATTAATAACAATGTTCGTACATGTTCTCTGTTAGGGACAAAAGAGTTGGCTTTAATGTTAATTTTAGCATGTCATTTAACATTTTGTAAGTAGAGTTGCAGGGGAATTTGTACTTTTAATATAACGACAAAATTGCATTCAGTACGAATAGTTTTGTTACAAAGTGTAAAAAGAAACGCCGATTGAACTTTTGGTAATAAAATAATCAGCCATAGATTTTTATAGAAAAGTATTTTCTGGTGATATTCCAATAATTTTATTTGATAAAAATTTGAAACCATGAACCTCTTGCAATGAAGGATTTTATCCATCATGATGGGTTAGAATGTATATAACAGATAATAAAATATATAATTTAAAATGTTGTATAATATATTGTTCATCAAATGTCCTGAAAATCCCTTATACAGATGAAAAGGGAAATGATTCCATTTAAATTCAATTTCATACAGTATTTTAATTTTAAGATCTTTATTATAAACAATTTCTTATCTAGTATATTTTCAAAATACGATGAATAAATATTTTGTGTTTGTTTTATATATGAACAAACATATTTGAAAGAATTAATAAATAACTATTATAATATAATTCAAATTAATATTAAATAATTGATTTTTTTATTATATTATTATATATTATATTATATACTATAATGCATTGCATGCCAATATTCATAAGTATTTATATTACACTAAAAATTGATCCTTTTGATGGAAACCCACAACAGTTGGCCCCCCTGAATAAGTCACGAATTATGTATATAAAACAAACAATGGGTTATTGTATAGCCTCATCTCGAGCTGCTGTAAATATCTTGGAGGCGAACCTATACTTACGGACCACCACCTAACAGGCACGCCCTCGGATCATCCGATACCTGGCAATCATTGTTAACCAGCCGTGATTCGACTTGATTCCCAGAGCAAATAATGATCACTATATTTACGTGATTTAGGAATACTTGTACACTAATAAGTTCATTTAAATTCATGGATTTGATATTTTAATTGGAAAGAAATTTAATGGATTTTATGAAATTTGTAATCAAATTATTGTTGTATTTCAAATTAATTTATGTTTTTTTATAAATCTGATACTTCACAATTAATTGAAAGTATTGAATTTTTTTTAGTAGTTAGTTTGGCAACAAAATTCAAAACTGTACTTTGGAGACGTTTTCGCATTAAGGTTAGACAACTTGCCCAACTATTGTCATTTTCGGGACTTATCCCCACTTAAACATCATTCGACAATCACTACGTACACATGACGCTGTTTAACATGGATCCGATGAAGAATAACATTATCCGACGTCAACGAATCTGTTTTAACACCGTCATGTGAACGTAGTGATTGTTAATTATTATTTAACTGACAGCGATTTGGTGCAGAAAAAGTTGCCTAATTTAAAGGGGAAGTCAGCTCCGGAGAGGAAAATTTATAATATTTTAGTGTACAGTATTTTTGTACTTCAAGTACCATGTTTATCATCATCAACACTGTACTTGCAAACTATGAGTTTTATTGGTAATTTAAAATATTAAGTTTATTGAAGATCAACAATAACCATACTAAATTCGTATTCAGGGAGCACATTTTAAATGTTTTTTGTCAAGCTATATATAATACAAGAAGAACATTATTAATTATTAAATGGTCGTCTTTGCTTATATTGTTGACAAACGATTGAAATGTACGCGTCCTTTATTTAATAGTAATGATGAATGGGGATATAAAAAGTGCTAATTATAAAAATACGTTTTTCAAATAACAGATTTTACATCTATATTATGATATAACACTGTAATAAAATAAATTTCATTCAAATTTTGCATACAGAGTAGAAATTCTTTATTATATGGCAAAACTCTACCAAGGCAACATTCGCCTAAATTATCATCTTGTGTTTTTTAATATTTTAGCAGATGAATTTCACAAATGAAGTTTCATCAAAATATTTTACGTAACTCCAAATAAGTGAAACAAAGGCACCTCTTTCCATTATGGGATCTCCAAATTAGTGACCCACCATAATGAGAATGCAGGACTATATATTTGCAGGCTTCGATTGGTTGACCTAATTCGCCGTCCCAAATTTAGCAAGCGGAAAATTGACTGCCAGCGTCCGAGTGACCTTTTGTGACCTCTGGCTGTCAGCTGTGGAGAACGCGGGGGGTCCAATGACGTCACAGCCGGGGTGTCAATCTTAACAATTAGTTGTGTCAATTTAAATTTGTTAGACGTTAGTATAGTAATAATATTTTTTTTAAATAATTATTATTATACAAATTATTATTTAATAATTTTATTAAAATGTTATTATTTTTTTATTTATTAAATTGTTGACTTTTAGCATTTATTGTTTATAAAAAAATTAAAACCTGTTTGTTTAAATAATATATAAACAATAACATGAAACAAAAGAAACCAGCAATCAAAACGAACAGCTGGGTCGTATATCATTCCAGATTGAACAGTGCGGTGTACTATTTATATGTTTTCAAAAGTATTAATAAGACACAAAAATTTAATGAAATTAATAATTGAGGCAAATAAAATTTAAATTTAATTATATTTTATACAATTTTACTTATTGAGCTTATTATAATTCTTACCAAGTTTTATTCTTCGCAAAATTCACACGCATTTTAGTTATTATAGTTCGAAGCCCTGTTAAATTCATGCTGTTTGCAGAATATAAATTATATTATCTCCCCAATACTTGATATGCATGAACCTATTCTATTACCTTAAATCGATCAATCCTTTAAATCCATGCCACCAACATTTGATATACTTGGAGCATTGTAGATCCTAATCTTAAATTTTCATTCATAAATTTGTTTGGTAGTAAACTGGGGGGTCTTCAAATAACACAAATTACAACAATCCTAAAATTAAGACAGTCTTAGCGTATTCTTTATTGTTGCGCTAAGACAGTCTTAAGGCTAAGTTTAGGTTAAGTGGTGTTATTTGAAGACCCCCCTGATGACGTAGACACACCTTGTAATCATAACTCGGTGTTTGGTTACACAGAAACATCATTAATTATTCCGGCTTGGTAAATCGTCGGTCTCTTTCATCTTCTGTAATTCTGTTGTCTGATCGCCGATATCATTGTACCAGTGTGCTAGAGGAGAGGTTACATGTGGAGATGATCGAGGAATGGGCACTTGATTCAATATCGTATGGTAGCCATATTAAATACCAATTTTCATGTATTCCCTTTTATTTATTTAGTACGTATTTATTTGTTAATTTTAATTTTTAAATATGCATTTTGTTTGAAATTCAACATTAAATGTGTATTACTGTTAATAATATTTGTATTACAAAATTATAATTATCATAATAAAAAAAACGGCGATTTGGCAACATTATTGTTGATAAAAAAAATGCAGTATAATATATTTCAAAGCAATAAATTGTATACCATAATGTGACGTGTTGTTTCACCAACAATAATCATTTAATATGATTATGAGTTCAAACATTTTAATACGCTGTCCAATGTTAATCTCGATTTACACATCTGGACACCACGAACGTTACTCCTGCTGTATTTGTAGCGTTACCACGTGCAGTCTATGGAGGCGTGGTGAACCAAAACTATTATTAGACTGGGTGCTCTTCTTACATCTCCCAAAATTACAAATCTGCATCTCTCTGTCTATTGGAGCTGCAGCTCTAACAAGTGTGGCAGGAGTAACGTTCGTGGTGTCCACAGGTGTAATATACATTCTTATCAATCAATTGTATATTTGTTTGAAATTTAGAATTTAATTACTTACTATAAATACTTGTTTAATTCACAAAATTATCAATGACAAAAAACGTTACTGCAACAAAACATTTAATAAAAAATTAGAACTTAAATATAATAAAAATAAAATACCATGCATTATGTAACTAATTTTATCCAACAAATAATTTTTCTGCATGCATGGCATTTTAGTTTAAGATTTGACGTTTTAAGTCAATTGTCTATTCAATGTAGTGTACAGTACATTGTTATTATTATTACTTTTCTTTATTAAATATTTTTTTAGTTTGCATTTTGTTTGCAATTTTAATATTAAATATCTACTACTATAATTATTTGTTTCATTTACAAAATTAAAATTATTTAAAGAAAAAAGTTTCTGCAACAAGGCTTTTGATAAAAAAAATTAACTGTAATTATAAACAATATTTTGTATCTACTATATCTATCTACTATAGTATCTACTATAGTATCTACTATAGTATCTACTATAGTATCTACTATACTCCAGCTTGAACAAATAAAATGCACTCTAGGACTTCGAGGTCTAAATTTTTCCATTATCAATCGCAATTTGACGTTGCCTCTGCGCGAACTTTACCCCTGATGTTTCACTTGCTAGAGTTGCAGCTCAAGTAGATGCAGAGTTGTAATTATGGGAGATGTGTAAGAGCACCCAGTATATCAACGTATATTACGCATTGTTATTACTTTTAATAAATATTTTTATAGTATGCATTTTGTTTGAAATTTAACATTCAATATGAAGTAACTATACATAAATATTTTAATTAAAAAAATTATAATTATTTAAAAACAAAATGTTATTGTATGGCACCAAAGATATATATTTATACATAGCAAAATTTTAGCATATATAGACAGACATAATTTTAATAATTTTAGCATAATGTAACCACTGTTGATGAACAACAAATCATTTTTCATTAGGTGGGCTCTTAGTTTTGAGATGTAAAATTTAAATAGTCGATTGTGAATTTGAATGACGTCACCCTCGCGCCCGGTGGAACGTGTGGTTTAGATCTCGCGTGCGTCCTATATAACGTGTGGAAGAGGAGCCATGTTAGAATTGTTAAAATAATTACACGAGCATAGTTAGTGCGACATCTGTAGCTGCCTGCAGCATTTTATGCAAACTTACATGTTGACCACAAAAATATATCCTCGGGTAATAAAATACACCATCAATTTCCGGTCCTTTATTTAATATAAAAGATCGCGTGCATATTGACTTCCTATCTAAAACCACAGATATTTTTAAATAAAATAAAATAATAGCTATTAATTATACTATTATGTATACAATTTGTTTGTTTGACTACCACACATGGCTATTTCACACACATGTCTTCAAAATGTCAATTAAATTATATATAATCAGCTTGTTAGTCGTAGCCTTTAGCAAATTAAATTATTTCTATCTGATTATAATCGTTTAATGGAGTTTTTGATGGCATTTCTGCATATAAATCGAGGGTTTAGTTTAGGGTAACAAGATACATTATCAATAAATTTCTCTCGCCCCTGGGTAAGTTTGAGGCTGTTTAATGATGTTATATTTCTAGTTATGTCTTAATATTGAGGCTACGATGATAAATATTATAGATTAATGTCTGAATTCAGCTTAATTTTATTTTTGTTACAAAAATCTAATATAAATAAAATTCAATAAATTGTTAATATAGTTTAAAAAAATGCAATTTTTTCATTAAAAAATTAAATAATAAATACAACAGTAATATATATTTTAAATTATAATTTTTTTAATTTTTTTATTATTACTGTAAGAAATTTGCAATATAACAATGTTATTATTTCAAAAATAATTATATAAATATTTTATTACTGCTGCTTCCATTGTATGACATAATATTCCAATTATTTCGAGGAGTTAAGTTTGACCCATATTACACAATATCGGTGAACATTTAATAGTTAATAATATTTCATCTCTTAATAATTATTCTGTAATTAATATAGAAATAGTATGAAAGAAAACATCACATAAGTTACTCCCTCCACACGGCAAATCGCATCACAGTACGTTCTCCCCGCTTGTCTGATATTTATGCAGGGGCACGGCGATAGTTCATGAACCGCTACAGACAAAGGGTTGGGTGCGGAGAGTTACGAGACAAGCTACCGGCGAACGAGCCGTCACTTGCCGCACAGAGGAACCTCGAATGGCCGCACTCTACATAAATCATAACTTAAAAACAATAAGACCGAGTTCCGGCTACCAAATATGTCACACTGTATAATATGTTTAAACACATAACTTTAACAGGAGTGTTTAGTTTGCTTTGTGATGCAGTAATGAGAATAAAAAGTTGTATATTTTTCAGGGGCTACTCTTAAAAAAAAAACGTTATTTCTATTATATAAATTTTGCAGACAAAATCGCCCATGAACATTAATAGTACATTTTTTTTTAATCATATTTTCAGTTATCAAAATATCAGCTGTTTTTTTAAAGTAAACGCTATCGATATGTATCAGGAGACAAGTTAATTTTTATAAATTACTGAAATGTTTTCCAAGGAATTAAAAACAATAGTGAGCACAATGATCGTAATTTTTATATATAGGTGCTTCAGTGTAGATGTTCCGAGCTCAAATTTCTAATCCACACCTGCTTTGGTGTAGGGTTCTAATTTCAGTTTTTATCCGAAGTTTTAATATTGATCAATATGAGGGGGATTCAAAAAGACTTATCCGCGAGACTTGGCCGGCGGATAACTTGTCCACGTTCTAGTCTGGATAACCTAAATACTTGGCCGCGCGGACAAGTATAAGGCTGGACAAGGGTTTGGATACGTCGGTCTGGACAAAAGTCATTTGGCCAAGCCTGTTGGCTAAAGTCCCGCGGACAACTAACCGCGCGGCTAAGTCTCGTGGACAAATCTCCCACCTGGATAAGGTTTTTAATTACGCCGCCATATTGGATTACGTGTTAAATACGGTGATAATTGGACCGCCATATATCGTGATTTTATATTATATTACGTAAACATTGTGTTTAAAATTAATGTCATTTCAATCTTACTATTATTGGGGTGACATGGTTTAAAATTTTTGGCGCTTTTAACATTTTTTGTTATATTTCTCTAATTTCCCGTTCTGTGCGAGGCGCTGGTGGCATAATAATAAATTCATCGAGCTTCGCTGAATAACCCACGTTTTTTTTTCAATAAATTTATACCTTATACCCAATATTTGGATTAAATAATGGGTTTTTATTATCATATGATAATACTCTATTACAATTAATGACGGTACGTGAAATATCCATTAGAAAATTGCTTTATTTGACGACATTTGAGGGCTTGATTTCAACCTCCTTGATTTTAGTTCATTTTCTGTTTGCCTCATTTACTTATTTTTAACATACAGGAGTTCATACTCCTTAATTAAATGCTACCAGACTAATTATTAACTTAAAAAGAGCTTTATTTTTAATAACTGTTCGTGTTTAAATGTAAAAGTATCAAAAATTCGCAGATGAAGTATCAGAAAATTATAGATGAATGGTATCATATCATAGAGCTATCATAACTCGTCAAATTAAGCAATTTAACGTTAGATATTTCACTTACCTTTATGAAATGTCATAGAGTAGTGTATTCTTGGGCTGGCCTTGTGCAATTATAGACACAAATATCAGGTATTAATCGTCTAATTATTGAAAAATGAGCATAACAAAATCTGTGCCAACAAAGAGGGCGGGGCTTGCTGATGATATAGAAAAGGGGGAGCGGGGGAGGTATAAGCGCTAAATGTTTGAAACTAATTTTCCTATGTCTTATGCAAACTACACAAATTGATATTTGATCAAATTTGAACACAGTTGTTTAATAAATTAGCAATGAATCATCATATATGTAGATCCAATTACCTCCATATTTAACACGTAATCCAAGATGGCGGCGTAATTAAAAACCTTATCCAGGTGGGAGATTTGTCCACGAGACTTAGCCGCGCGGTTAGTTGTCCGCGGGACTTTAGCCAACAGGCTTGGCCAAATGACTTTTGTCCAGACCGACGTATCCAAACCCTTGTCCAGCCTTATACTTGTCCGCGCGGCTAAGTATTTAGATTATCCAGATTAGAACGTGGACAAGTTATCCGCCGGCCAAGTCTCGCGGATAAGTCTTTTTGAATCCCCCTCTATATCTCTACTTCATGGTCACAACTTGGCATTTTTGATTAAAATTAAAATCTGGAACATTTCAATTCAGGTTCAACGAAACAGTACATGAATGTACAGCGTTTAAATCCAATTTACTGTTTAGTTGTGATGTACGATAGTTCTCAAAAAATTTATTTAAAATAAAATCAATGTATAATTTTATTATAATATTTAATGAACTAAATTTAATTAAAAAAAATAATTGTTTTATAAATAATTTAAAATTTTATTAAACAAACGTTTTTTCAAATAAAGTTATTTAATTTTTTAATGAATTTTAAAGTTTTTGATGGTTTACAATTTACAAATATTATTTTGAATATTTGGAATTTGCAGTATTGTAAAAATAACCAAAGAAATTTTCTTTCGTTTTAACTAACCTTTAATGCTTTATTTTTGGCTTATATATACTTACAATTAAATATAAAGTTATGTGTATAAAAATTCAAAATTAAAATAGTTTAAACCAGAGGTACATTTTCTATGAATATTTACAATGTTTATTGCAAATTACCAAACTGATTCCCTCCTGCCCTTGCAACGATTTATATTTATTTTTTAATAAAAATGCGTATAGGGAGTTAACAATAGAAGATATTTTGATGATTTTTCTTTTTGCTGAGCTCATTGAAATGTAAAATGAAATTGTTCACAAGCACCTACCTATATATAATGCTCCCTGCCTTGGTAGGACTATATTTATTATTTTATTAAAAAATTGTATTAATTATAGTACATGAAATTTAATTACAATAATGCAGAGGATAAATTCCTGAAAGTTTCAGCGTTAAAAGTAAATAATCATATCTTTAACATATAACAACTACACCTTAGATTTGTGTGAACTATAGAAATTTGAGTGAGACATAAATAATTTTGTTGATAAACGAGTCTACACATGTCACGATGACACATCTTGTTAGCGACGTGACGTTTCACAGACGTGTTGGTTCACAGGTGTCGTGAGAAGAGTGGTGCGCACGTCGCCATCTTGGATATCACACGTACATCTGCGCTATCCGCCAGTCATCTGGGCACGTGTGACGCTCCCAGTGTGACCCAGCCGTGACTAGAATCACCGAGAGAGGGAAATTGTTGCTATTTTGTTGTTACATGCGAAATAAGGTGGTAAATATTTATGTCGAGAAAATTCAGTGTCAGTTTTGTAGGTAATTGTCCTGTACCTCTAATTATTGACTTTATAATAGACAAATGCCTATTTTATTATTATTATTAAATCTGATGATGATCGAAAGATGAATTTCATGACGCAAATAAACTCCAACTCTAATTTTTAAATAGTGAAGAGCTGAAGGAGGGGGCGAGGTCTGTTGGAATGATAGTATTTTTTTTTTCAAGTACAAACCTGCATGGGGTGGGTTAATTATTTTCTAAATATCAATCTTAGAGATCTTTGGTGGCAGAAGATGTCAAAATAGCTTGACTTTCTCTGTATTTTCCTGTGTGATTTATATAGCTTGTATTCATTTTATAAATTTTGAGATTACATATTTTCCATTAAATAATCTCGGAAATTTATTACGTTTAATTTAAAAGAGAAATAATAAAATAATATCTAATATGAATTCAATTAATTAATAAAATTATTTTTTAAATTAGATTTTATATGCCATGATTGTGTTTGTTTTAAGTGTTGTCTACAAAATTTAAAATAATTTTTTATTTACGAGATCTAATTTTTATAAATAATTGTAATACATGTTACCAAGATTTTAGTTACATAATAATTTTTGTATGTGTGTATTTTAACTAAGAATGTGTATGAACTATTGTATTCTTTATCATCGGATTACCTAACCTGTAGTCTGTTTTCTGAATAAATATAATAAATAAAAAATAATTAAAATGTGGGACATTTGAAATTTGTATGATTTCAACAATTTCAGTGGGACTACCTATCTTTTAGCCAACTCTAAAATTAATTTAATAAATAAGAAATATACCAATCAAAAATTCTGCACACTTACCCTAGTTGAAAAATAACTTCTTCAACTCATCCTATATACTTCTAAACCTAATCTTACCTCTAAAACAGATCTTATATCCTTCTCGCTCAAAGTGAGGATGAAAAGAAGACAATATTTCTAACAAGATGAGGAAAAAATACGCCTTTTTCACTTTTTTTTTTTCCCCCTCTACAATGGTGTAAAGTAAGTGAAAATTAGACGGGAGCAGATCGAGCTTTATTGCGAATAAGAGATGACATTTATTTCAACTGATTCTGCAATTATCCCCACAGAGCTTCATTTTATTTGAGATAGGACGTGTGAAAGAGCTGGAGGTTTGTGTACTTCGATTTAATCGCCACAGATTTGACGTAACAACAAAACTGTCAGATATGACGCGGGGCGATCTTGGCGTGACATCGGGACGTGAGCTCCCGTGCTGCCCGCGTTCCCACGAGATCACGTGGCAGATAGTCCAGGTAAAGTCACAAGTCAGGTAGGTATAATGTCACAAGTCAGGCGACGTCTTAACTTGCCGGGGAAACGCTCGCTGCACAGGAGCCTAGGAGAGATATAATAATATAATTGAAATTTGAAACCTCAGAGTCGTAGCATATGCATTGATGGAAGTTTCACCAAATTAATTCTACAATTTCAAAACGTCTCTTTATGGTCTATATTAGTCTCAAAAAGGTGTTTAAAATGTTGGAGGTTTGAGTAAAAAATTGTGTAAAATAAATATTAAATAAATATAAAAATAAAGTTTAAAAAAAAATAATTGAAAATATTCATAAATTAAAATAGCGTCTTATAATAAATATGAATGATAAATAGTATATGATATTTAAATTAGCAAGTTTTTAATATCTAACATTATATCTAAATGTGGATCTTAGATAATTTAGATAGAGTGAGTGATTTTGCTTGCCCACTCGCGATGTAAAATTAACTATGACGTCATAGGCGAAGACAGAGAGGTGTTTGTGTCGCCTTCAAGTGAGAAGATTTGATCAGCAACTGCCTTATATAGTGCCGTGATAATTCGCTTTATTCTCGTCAACATAGAACTATAATTTCACGGCTGAAAACTCCAATTTTGTAAAATTGGAATTTCTGTTTTGTTATAAATAACAATCGTCTTCTGTTAAATATTTTTATTTTATTATTTTTACTCAGTGCGATCAAGTAACATATTTTTACTCCAGAAGATATTTTTTTTACTGAATTAAATTTAGGCGTATTCATTTCATAAAATTATGCTGTTTTTCTGCAATCTTCTTCCAATGTATGTACTTCTGCTATGTCCGCGGGGCTTTCCAACATTAAGTTAAAAAAAAATGTAAAATTAAATATCTGCACGAGTTTTTATCCCATAATAACGCATCATATTAGCACGTTGAATGTTAGAATTTGTCCTCTGGATAGCTTGTACAGTCATAGAGCTTGAATAGTATTCATCAAGAAAAAAAATTTGTAAATATAATGTTATAAAATGTTGAAATTTTATTCTTTGTATCATAAATTCACACTTTCAGTTTCGTTGTAAATTGTAACTTTAATTTGTGAAGACTGTTTCCTGCAGTGGACAAATAATTAATATTTTTTATTTTTATTACAAATTTCCACTCCATGAATAAAAATATTAATGTTAAAACATTTACTGAACGTTTTACAATTGTTGATAGCTTTTTATTAGACTGATGCACAGTAATACAGCAAATGGGCCGACTATTTTAACGTATTAAAATATTAATTTGTAAAAAATATAAAATAAAAAAGTGATAAAATAGAACATGATTATGAATACGATAAAAAACAAGGGTGTGTTTCATACTCTCGAATATTGCGGCGTTTGAGTACCGTTTCATCGTGGCACGAGGCGGGATGTAAAATTAGCCACAGGTGAAATCACGTACGTCTTGCAGGTGACAAACGACGAGCGAGTGTCGGACAAGAACCTTCTTGTGTCTGTGAGGTGCGATCCAATCTGTGGCTGAGGGAAGTGATATCTCTGAAAAAGAGAGAGCACCTCTATTCCCTCATGGCAATGTGACAGTCAAAAATTAAAGATGACCCTAAATTGTATCCTGAAATGAAATTCTTTTTCGCTTACGAATTTTCACAGCATTTTTATTAAATAAGTAAAAACAATCGAAGAACTGCTACAACTCCCAATAGTTTAATTTTGGTTCGGTGATAAAAATAATAACTGCAGAACTCATTTTTTTATCTTGTAGAAATGTGCAGCCTAATTTAAACTATGAGCCCAGTTAAAAAAGCAATCAATTGTTAGCCCCCCTGAGTGTTTTTGAGTCAGTTTTGTTCTAAATTATGTTATCTGATATATACATGCATTCGTACTTTTGGTATGCTAACAAATAGTAGGCAGTTTTTTAATTTCAATCTGAAAGGCACAGCACTTAAAATATAAATAATAATTATATAAATGTGCGTTTCAAATCAAAGCAATAGTTGAACTAGTCTGGAAAAGTCAATTTTGAATTAATAAGTTTTAAATTATTTTTATTGGTTCAACGTACAAAGCATGAAGTTAAAACGATAAAATGAATCGTAAGTGTTTCACGAAAAATAGATGACTTTGCTTCGAATGGCGACGTCAGTATGAAATCACAAGTTCTTCTAACATTGGGGAATACATTGTCTCATTCTTTGAAAATAAATTATTGCTCATTGCAGAATTTTGGCTGGGTTAAAAACTGTCAGTTTTGTTAATAATGGAGTATTGACCTCAATTTTTTTATTGCAGAAATGGATAGAGCGTGCAAAGTTATGCTACCCTGATTTTTTTCAGATTTTTTATAGAGCCCGGGAACTATTTTTAAAAAATTATTGAAAGTTCTTTTTGTGACGTCACGAGACGCCGCTGTTTAAGAAAAAGATAGGGCTTGCCGCCGCGTGACGTCACAAAAAGGACTTTCAATAATTTTTTAAAAATACTTCCCGGGCTCTAAAAAATCTGAAAAAAATCAGGGTAGCATAACTTTTCACCCTCTATCCATTTCTGCAATAAAAAAAATTGATGTCGGTATTCTATTATGAAATAATTTCGTTGCATCGGAAATTTTGTCAAAATTTAACCAAAAGAAGAATAAATTTACGTTTTTTTTTTTTTTTTTTTTATAAACTGCTCTATAAAAATCCTGATGCAAATATTATTTAATAATTGTCTAAAACAAAATAATAAATTTACCAAGCTGTCAAACATTACAATAATTTTCAATGGGTATATAAAGATCAAAGTTTTATACTACAAATGTAACTGCCGTACAATTAGTTTTGGTTATAAAGCAATCATAACGCTGCCAGGCTACACACGAGGCGGGATGTAAAATTAGCCATCACGTCTTGCAGGTGACAAACGACGAGCGAGTGTTGGACAAGAACCTCCTTGTGTCTGAGAGGTGCGATCCAATCTGGGAGGTGTTATCTCGGCTAAAAGGTGTTATCTCCACGAATTAGTTCCGCCACACAAGTCTCGCCACAACGCCGGGCCTGTACTCCACCTGCCAGCGTGGCCAATCTAGCAGCCTCACTAATAGAACTTCCCCAAGCAAATTAACACCTATTTCATTAAACACTATTTTTAGGTTTTAAACCAAGGTGGTCCAAGTTATTTTAGATTTGGGGATGTACGTTTATTTAACCTAAAAACTTGTAACATATAATTGGGCGCGATTCACGAAGCAGTTTCTAACAATGGCACGTTTAGCTTAACCACGTTTAACTAGGTGGTTTAACACGTAAAACAGGTATAGTTAAACGTGCAGGTTAAGCTGAACGAGTTTAGAAACCTGGATAACTGCTTTGAAAATCGCACCCAATGTTTTTATTTGTTCCATTATTTTTGAATATTATTTTTAATTTAAAAAAAAATACTTAAATAACTTTTAGTCTTACAATTTTGATAAGTTTCGAACATTGTTGGCATGATAAAGAATTAAAATGAAGTGACACCACAGGCAGGTTTAGGATAAATATGTCTCCTTACGGATGAAAGAGTTTATTAATTAATGACAGTAAAATGCGCACAAAAATCCAGTGAGATAAAATAGTTGTAAGAATATAGATCGTCCATAAAAACAACGAACTTAATTTTTAGTGTAACTTAATGAATAGAAGAAGTTGCTAAAAATTGAGACTTTATTTACATGAACGATAATTTTCTTTCTTCAGAAGTTTGATTGAAATTGAAATAATGAGAACGGTCTATAAATGCCCAAAAGCAACTGCTTCGATTTAATTGTGATTTCAAATTGACAGCATTTTTTAACACTGAAA
Organism: Siphlonurus alternatus; assembly: GCA_949825025.1. Classification (NCBI taxonomy): domain Eukaryota; kingdom Metazoa; phylum Arthropoda; class Insecta; order Ephemeroptera; family Siphlonuridae; genus Siphlonurus; species Siphlonurus alternatus. Next base: position 24,624,312 of record OX463785.1, on the reverse strand, counting down.
CTCCCTTTCTGCCTGAATAAACGTCTCCACAATAAGTAAATTACCGTCACAGTATAAATAATGTTGGTTTAAAGGGTTTTACTACCAAAATTCACATTATATTTTTTACTTATAGGTAGGATACAATTAAGTACCAAAACACCTTCTATACCCAATTTAATTAAAATAAATGCAATTAATGCTCTTCAAATTAATTATTTGAATATTTGAAATATATATATATACACTTTAAAATAATAAGAAATTACACAATTAAATGTAATATAAGAATGAAAAATTAATGTCGGATTCAATCTCACCCTGAAAGGTTAGGCAACTCCGCGTTACATTTCGTGTCAAACAGTTGCATACTTCACGGCGCTCAAATTTAATTGGACTTAATTAAAACATTATAGGGAAAAAATTATAGTAGAATTACATGAGAAAGTATTTATAATATGGTTTTCAGTTATTTTAAAATGTTTAAAAAAATTTAATTAATTTAAAAATCAAAAGCTATTATGATATAATATAAATTCTTGTTGTGTTTTATTTTTCATCTGCACTATATTGTGACTCGAATCATCTTAAACTCTATAACATTGTATTTGTTAATTATACTATAATCAATGTACTGCAAGGAACTGAAATATAGCCTTACTATACTTTTTTTCCATATATAAAATAATTTTGAATTTTTAATAGACCTGATAGAAAATAATCAGCTGCCAAAATTTTCTTGTAAATGGAGTATTGACCTCAATTTTTTTTATTACAGAAATGGATAGAGGGTGCAAAGTTATGCTACCCTGATTTTTTTCAGATTTTTTAGAGCCCGGGAACTATTTTTAAAAAATTATTGAAAGTTCTTTTTGTGACGTCACGAGACGCCGCTCTTTAAGAAAAAGATAGGACTTGACGCCGCGTGACGTCACAAATAGGACTTTCAATAATTTTTTAAAAATACTTCCCGGGCTCTTAAAAATCGGAAAAAAATCAGGGTAGCATAACTTTTTACCCTCTATCCATTTCTGCAATAAAAAAAATTGAGGACAATACTCCATTGATATAAAATTGAGTACAGTATGTTACAAATAAAACTGGTACTAATTTTGAGTCAGATTCTTTTGTCTACTCTCTGACTTGGTTTGGCGAGACATTATGATAGTTCGAGGCAAGAATACATGGAGAGAGAGGGAGAGAGAGGAAGAATGCTTGAGCCCACCCACACCGCCCCCCCTCGCTCCGCAGGATAAAAAATGCTCACGAATAAATATTGGTCCGTGTGCACCCTCGCTCAAAGTCGCAGCACAGAAATATTAAATATTATCTGCCAACATGAACAAATAAAGCCAATTTTAGAGCCCTTCTTTTCGTGTCTTAGTCTTAACGTTTGTAACTCTTGCAAAAAATGTACTACAAAATTTTGTAACTTTAATTTTAAATTTTTTATTTTTTATTTAGAAAATTGTTTCAATATTTTTACATATTTTGTTTTGTTTTATTTAATCCTGTTTATTGTATGTAAAAATATACAATATTGTAATTGGTTAATAGTAAATTCTACTTTATGTTAATTTCATTTATGTCTAACAAATCATCCTTCGATGAAACACCTGCAAGCAATCAGAGGACAGTATCGCACCTTAAGAAAAAATAATGCATCGATAGCAAAAAGACCCAAGACGAGAAGAACAAAATACCTAAGGATTATTAAACTACATAATCTATAATATAATAAATTATCTATAAAATTATCAACAGAACAAAGTACAGAAAATTATGTACTCAAAATACGTATAGTTACTGTTTGTACACTCGTTGATTTTGAAAATTTCCCTTTGCGACCTTGTGGTCACCATATCCCATAAGGATAACACGGTATGGTGATTAAGGCTTCAATTGGGAAATTTTCCAAGGCGAAAAGTGTACAAAGTCACACCCAATAATAAATCTGTACATTCTTGTGTAGATAATTCCCCGATCTCAGCGGTCCAGCGACCATCTCGTCTTGAGAGTCGTAAATCAGAGAGGCAATATTCGATTGCGATCTGCCACTATATGACCCGTGCAATCTGTCAGTCTCTTTACGACCAAGTGGGAGGTTTGTTTAGAGATTACTTGGAAATTACTTTGTACAAAATGAATAAAAAAAAAGGTTTTGATTTTTTTTTTAATGTTTATTTTAAAATAAAAATCATACAAGACAAATATTTGTATGCTAAATTGTTTGTTATGATATAGAATATATAAGTATGCAGATACACTATTAAAACGAAGAGTAAGTATATTTTACCTCAAAACATTGAACTATGCTGCATGCAAATGATTTCTCGGTATCTCTGGATAATAAATTAATGACAAAACAAAATACAACACTTTTTTTTTTGTTTAAAGTAAGGTAACTGAAATATCCTGATATGTAGAGAATTCTGAAAATCACTTCATAATAAAGCCACAAGATGTCGGTGGACGGACGATTATCTTTGTAAACCAAACGGAAGATTTGTCTGTATTTAGATTACTGAGAAAATAATTATTGCACAATTAACAAACATAATTTTAAATGTTTATTTCACTTGTATGTTAAATGTTGACACTTCAAATTCTTTTTGCAGCGATACCGAGAGGGTAATTTAACTCTGGCAAGTTTGGCTGCAGGTATCATGTAATCACAGTAATAATAATAAAAAAAATACTATTCAAATAATAATGCAACATTAAATTACAATTTTTAAATACATTATATATTTTTTAATACATTTCTTTTGTGCATGCTTTGTTTATTTTTATTTTATGATATATTAAACCATAATACATATATAAATTAGTATCTTTTTTAAATTTGATTAAAAAAATATTAAATAATAATTTCTAAATCTTTGCAAATATAAAGAAAACCAACGTTAACTGAAATACGCGCAATAACTTTTCTCCCCCAATACCAGAAGAAATAATAATGTTCGCAAAGTTATATTCGTGATATTTAAAAATAAAAATTAATTTCGTTAAGTGAGCGATAAAGATAGGATGGTCAACTAAAAAATAAAACTGCCCAAAGTAAAACACATTACAAAGTTAATCTATGAATGACAATAAAAATTGAGATGATATGAAACTAATGTAAAATTGCATTGACAAAACTCCCTATCCCATGACGATAGAAATGATCGCAGAAGGAAGCCACTCCTCCATTATTCAAATAGCAAGTTCACTCCTCAATTTGTTGCCCCGGGCCCGCTACTGCTGCGGTCACTCTGATGACTCTCGCCGAGATAACGAGACCCCCCGGGGCGCGCAATCACCCGCCTGACTTGCCCCTTCAATGTCCGAGGATAAAGATCGTATTGATTTTGTGTGCAAT